>VZRS01014766.1:211523-236071 GCA_013398055.1 Ifrita kowaldi
CCCCTTTTGGGGGGCTTGGAGCCAGTCCCTCCAACCCGCACACATCGCGGACTCCACCTGGGTAAGGCCCAGGCAGAGTCTCCCAAGGATGCTGAATTTCCAGCCGCAGCCCCGACGGTAACCCTACTCTCCGTGGCATGGAGCTCCGGCATCCCGGCGAGCCGCCGACCGAGGCTCTGAAACGGGGGGCAAGAAAACTCCTCTCTGCGGCGGCTCACACTCCAGCGCGCCGTGGGGGCTCCGCGGGGCAGGCGCTGCGGCAGCCCCGGCGGGGAGCAGCAGGGCTGGGCCGGNGGCGAAGCTGCTGCCGCCCGTCTCGTCCAGAGGAGCAGCGCAGTTCCCCCCGGCCCCCGGGGAGCTCCTGGCTCTGTCGGGAGCGGGGAGCGGACGGTCAGCCA
This sequence comes from Ifrita kowaldi, assembly GCA_013398055.1. Lineage (NCBI taxonomy): Eukaryota > Metazoa > Chordata > Aves > Passeriformes > Cinclosomatidae > Ifrita > Ifrita kowaldi. Next base: position 211,922 of record VZRS01014766.1, read on the forward strand.
CGGCGCTGCCCCGCCGGCAGGAAGACGGCGGTCCCGGCGGACCGGAGTGTGAGCGTGTCGCGAAGACTTATTGATATCCCTCCCCGTTTTGAGTGAAAATGCTTGGTTATCTCAAGCGGGGCACGGACACGCGTGTTCCGTGCATCGCCGCATCCCGCCCGCTCTCGGAGCACCGGAGGCGCGTCCCTGCCCGCGGGACCCCGCCAGCGGCTCCCCCGGCCTCGAGGGAAGCACCTGGGCAGGGGAGAGGAGGGGGTGGGATGGATCACATGTGAGAGCAGTGTTCACCTGTGCTTTGTTGAAATGGACCGTCACTAACTTGTGAGCCGGCACTTCAAAAGAGTAGAAAATTTTTTTGGGTAGGGGGATGGGACAAGGGGAAGGTCTTGGGCTTTGATGCTCAGTACATGAAAGTGCTTTAACTTTGGCTGCTCTTCACGAATCTCAAAAATAAGAAAAAAACCCAACTCAGAAACTCTTAAAGACGACTTGAAGTGTTTGAAAACAGTCTTAATTTTTCTGGAACAACTTTGTGGGACCCCATAACCTAATACACACTTACATGTAAAAAGTGATTCAGGTGTAATTACAAGCCTCGGTAATGATAGTGACTTTCTTGTGACTGCTTTGTCCCCGAGTTACACATAAGACCAAGCTGAGTTTAACTTCTCTTGTACCGATGTTAAGGTCAGGCATAATGTGCTTTTTGTTAAATCAAAGCCCTCGAACATTTAAGTAGCGCCAAAGCCTGTTTGGCAGTTCAGTAACATAGTTGACAACCTTGTATCTTGGCAGGCCATAAAAGATAGCACGACAATTTGCTGATTAAACATATCGGCTGTATCTTACCCTTTTACTTCACCCCTTCTGTCAGAGTGACTGGGTCTTATTAAAGGTCGTGTGGGTGTCAGTTGTGAAGAAAGGAAAATATGAGAAAAGTAAGAAGAGGCTGATTGGGTTAATGTGAGTTTTAGAAAGGCTAAACTAATTTAGTAAGTGTTCATGATGTGCAGAGAATGCCCTGACATTTTTGTTCAGGTGGTGTTTCAAGTCCTTGGAAGTGCTGCTTGGGTCTTCAAGTCCAGAGTCAGTTTTCCAAAGGGAGTGGGTGCCGGTAGGGCACAGTGGTGCTGGCTGACGGGAGTAGGGCTGCACCTAATCCGTGCTGCAAGCAGCATCTTTGAAGTCTGATCTGTCTTCTGTCTGGGAACATCTGCCAGCTGTTAGTGACCAAGTGAAATGGGATTCTACCCCAAAACTGCCTCCTCAACAGGAGATGAGACATTGTCATATAACAGGAAAGCCTGTGTCCTTCCTCCTTGGGTTTTGAGTGAGAGAGGTTGCAGCTGTGGCACACGGAGGTGCGGGGCAGTTGGGTGTGGAAACTTGTTGCGTGACCATTCCACACAGTGCTGAGTGTGGGTCACACCAGTGCCAGGGGCAGCAGCACAACCCCAATTGCCAGAGCGCAGCTTGGGCTGAAGGGTAGGTGGATGCAGGCTCTTGTGTGCCTCAAAATCTGTGGCTTTGCTGGCCATGTTTTTAATGGAATTTGGTGTTATATTTAACTCTGTTTCATTTGTCTGACATCACAGCGTGGTATGTCCCTTTTTATTGGTAGTGATCTAACTAGAAGGAAATTCATATTGTAATGTGTATTTCAGTGACAACTTCTGTAGCACTCCTTATGGGAGTCCCCATAAGGAGTGTCTTAGTTCTTAAATTTGTGCACACCTGCTTTCTTTCAAGATTGGGGTTTACTTTAAAATTGCACTGGAGAAACTGAGAACAAAGCTTCATCCTTTGATTGAAAACTGAATGTGGACTGGTTTTATGTGACAGTTCAGTGTGTCTTTAAAATCCCACCTCCTTGGGAGAACCAGCAGTGGAGGAATTTCTTGTAGCACAAATGACTTCAGTTTGAGATGAGTTGGTCCAGTAGCTCCCCCTCAGCATCTGTTTGCCTCTTCTCACTCTGGCAGTTTTCTCAGGTTTGTAAGCTTCGGTACAGCTTGTCGTCTCAATTTCTGCAGCGCCCTGCATGTCTAAATAATAGATGCTGAAAGTGAAATGAAAACGTCCAAATGAAGAGTCAGTTTTGCAAATGATGCAGAGCTACTGTGAAGAGCTGTCAGGAACGGGCATCTGATCGTGCTTTTAGTTGCTAAAACATTAGTTGTTAACTGAGGAGAGTTGCAGATTTTCTTGTGGTGTCAGCACCTGTTGAAGTGGTAGGTCATGGAGAAGGAGGGTTTTTTCCTAGTCATTTAGCTAATGGAATTGACTAATGGGCCAGAGGAGGTGTCTCAGGCGTCATTGGTTGTACTGTTCATCCATCCAAATTCTCCTCTGCACTTCAGAAAGGGAAGAAACACAGTACTTGGGAAGTGGCTTGAAAGCTTGTGTGTTTGTATGTGCACAAGTATGAATTTTATCTAAAATTTTGGTGGGTTGTGTCAAGATGACAAGTGTTAAGCTAATGACTAGATTTTCATGTCATAATGATCAGGGGAAGTTCATGTGGAATTGCAGCAAAAAATAGCAATGAACTACCTCCAAAAAGTCATGATTCCAGCTAACTTCTTAAAGATGCAGTAAATGTAGTTTACAGATGACTTGAAATGCCAGCTGTAATTTTTTTACAGAATTTGAGAAGTCTTTTGCTTGAACTATCTAAACATATATCTAAAAATCACATTTTATTTTTATAAACCTTATGTATATAACCATATTTTGCAAGTCTTTATGAAATAAAAAATATGAACATTATTAAATAAGTTCATCTTTACTAGAGATTGAGATTTATGATGAGGTTTATAATGTGTTTGAGTCTAGTGGGAAATGATTCATTTTAAGTATCTTAATAGTATCTGCTTGCATGGTTGAATAATTGGCAGTGCTGTAAAAAGGCATTTAGGGAATCTCAAGGGAAACCACTTAGGCTTGTCAACTCTGACACTCCACAGTTGTCTCTTGCTCCCATTATAGAGGCTATATATTGAGGGGAAATAACATACAAATTATATGACTGTTCCCAGCTGTCAAAAGACTGGTACCTGAAGAGAAATAAATACATGTCAGGAATGAACAACTGGCATAATTGATTTTTTTTTCAGTTTATGTATTTTATGCAGACTACTCCTATCAGTGTTGTATTGTGAATTATACTCGTAAGGTCTATCTAGCGTGTTCTCTAATTCTGAATGCTGCCCATGTATTTTACTTTGGGAAACTGTATCTGCAATCATGACAGTAATGTTGAGACTTGTGGTTAAATCTGAATAGTGATTCAGGCCATGTTTATCTTTTTACTTTGCCAAAGGTTCCCTGGCAAACATCAGATAGCAGAAAGATGTATGTGGTGATAGTCACTTTTTCACCATTAAGGGTGTATTTGTCCATGATGAGGAAAAAAGGAAATAGCTTGTAAGATGCTGTAGTGAATATAGGAAATGCTTTCTGAGCTTTGATAGTAATGAAAGAAAATTGTCATTCAGGAGGGGTGGCAAGAGCATCTGATCTCTCTCTCAGGCTGCCACAGACTCTGGGCTCTTAACCCTGTATTAAGCCCAATGACTAGTTTGGCTAAAGCATAACTTAGAAGGCGGCATCCTGTTGGACTTAAAACACTCCCACAGGCTTCTCTTGTCAGTTAATGCCAATTTTTTGTGTCTTTCTGAGCTCAAAAATGTGTTTCTGATTTCTAATTAGAGCTGTACTGAGGAAGGACAGCTGACAATTAAACATGAGTCATGAATGCATGTTTTCAATGTCCCTTTAATTCTTTAGAGATGTGAGTAGACTGAAGACAGAGGAGTCTGACAAGAGCAGTTGGAACTTAATTGTGGATAAGCATTGTCAAACTGAGTCTGGTCTTTTTAAAAGCCAAACTACTGTTCACATATTTTTCTGATGTATGGGCTCCCTATTGCACACAGGAGCCAAAACTAGACCCAGATGGGTTGGAGGTTGTACAAGGCATCTCCAGAAAATGTTCTGGAGAAGGTGATGGGGGGAGGGTGTTGGGCACTGGGGTTGTCCCAGCCTGCTTTGGGGCTCAGGGATGGTGCCTCTGTCCCATTCCTCACACAGACAGAGGTGTCTGTGCTGACCTGGAGCACTGGGATGTTGCTATGTGACACGCAGAGCTCAGGAGGAAGAAGTGTCAGTGAGAGAAGTCTCCAACATGCATAATATATTTCTCCATCTGTGTATGCCATGAGCCATAGGCATGTTTTTGTGGTGTTTGGAGGTGGTTGGTGTCCAGGAGGGCAGTTGGGGGCACCTCACTGGGCTTCTTGGACAAATGTTTGTGACACCACACTTTATGGGATGGATTGCTGGTCTGCTCTGGCCTGGTGATGTATTAGGCCTGCTTCATCATGTGCTAGAGCTCTGAAGCAGATTATATCCTTCCTGCCTGTAGATACCTTAAGGTTTTGATTGTGGAAATCCAGAAGGATTTACTGTTGAGTTCTTCGCTGCCCAAGCTGTACCGTTTCCTCATCCCAAGGACCCTAGTTTTTCTTACTGGTCTTCCATCTTCTGGGCCCAAAGGGTCCAGTGCATTTACACGAAGCAGTAGTGCCCTGGCAGGAGTGGGTTGCACTACTGCTGAGGTTTCCAAGAAGATGCAAACAGTCAAAATGTTGGTTATTGGACAAGACACTAGCCCTAGTAAGGCTGCCTTGGGTTGAGAGGTTCTGTACCAGAGGTTTTTATCAAATGCAAGGTACCCATACCTCTAAGACTGGTGAGGGCTAATCAGTCCCGTATGTCTTATTATGGGTCTGTAATTAGTGAACATTGACTTTTAAACCCTAAGTCCCTGGACTTTTTTTTCCTGAGTACTTCAAGTAGTATTCCTAAGTTTAGCTGCAGGTAGGGCTGTTACCTACACAAATGATCAATCCTTCTCGTGGTTTTACTGGGCTGATAGCCTTTATGGCTGCTGTGCACTGACAATGAGTTCTGTAGCACACACTGTTGTGTGCACACATCTCAGCCTCCTAATTGTATAGCTTGATCAACACTTCTTGACATAGGGACAAACTGATTTAGCTTTTATGCACCTTTCATTTTTTTACATAATCCACCAGCCCCCTCCAAATAATGTCTTGTTCAGTCTGTTAAAAACTGAACTGTTTTATTGAGCCTTCTTTCATGATTTATAACTATTTCCGATCTCTTCCCAGTTCTGCAGTGCCATTATTAAGGGGAGGATGCTGCCCAGATTGACTCAGATAATTTTGCACCACGAATTGCTAAGTGGTGCTAGAAATGTTTCTGTTTTATTCAGCACCCGTACCAGTCTCCGCACCTCCTGGCTCTTTCCTGTTGACTGCAGCTGCCTGTGCCACAGGCAGTCAACCTGTGCCTGGCTGAAAGCTGCGAGCTCTTCTCCTGCACTCTTGCTGCCACCTTCTTTCTGTTGATGCTAATATTTATGTGGATGTGGGACAAAACAGATTGGAACACTGATCTGGCTGGAAATAGACGTGCTAAAATACCTCCCTCCCTCCCCCCAGCCCCGGCTGTTTGATGTGTGCACAGTGTCCCACGGGCTGTGCCAACATAGCATGAGAGGGTGGGAAGCCTCAGTGGTAGTGCAGGGATGTGTCAGAAATTAATAGGCATGAAATCATGGTACTGTGATTGCCTCCCGAGCCTGTGAGCCGTTGGAAATCCATGTGATGTGTTTTAAACTTTGGTCTGTTAGAACCTTTTTGGCAGATGATGATCAAAAGCACTGATCGTCAAAACCCGGCTTTGTGGGTGGGACTGGGAGAGCTCCTTACCTTGCATTTTCTACTCATCATGCCACCAGCCTGCAACCTGTTAGTCTCAAAAATGAAGAGTTTAATTTAAAACAATTATCTCCTACGAGCTATTCTGATCCTCTTTTTCTTTTTCTTTTTCTTTTTCTTTTTCTTTTTCTTTTAGCTGTTTTCCCAGTTAGCGGCTGGAAGTCTTCCCTGAAGTGAGACAATGTCAGAGGTTGAATGTGTTTGTTTAGGTGCATAAACATGGCTGTGCATGGTGGAGCTTCCATCACAGTGTTTTCATTCACTTCATGAGCTGTTAAATGAGAAAAGGATGATGCTCATTCCTGAGCTGTTTTGGAACAGCTGTGTCAAAAAGCCCCTAAGGACCTCAGACACTAGTGAACTCTCTGCAAATGATGCTCTCCTGTTTCAGCATATGGTGATGCAGAGGATCTCTGAGAGTTATACCGAACTAATCTAGTTTGGACAGTGAAAGAAAGATATATACGTTAGTGTTTTATGTGGCTCTTCAGTATTTCTTCAGAGGGAATTTGCCAAGGGGTGCAGTGACTGGGGAAAGTAACATTTGGATTCAGACTAGGGGGCCTTTCTCTCTATTTATGTAGACACTTTCGAGTGTTTTAAAATTAGAATATGAAAAGTAACAAAGGGCAGTCGAGATATTGATCGTCAGACAAAAGCATGGGCACTTGACACATTCAGTTACTAAATGAAACAATATTGCAGAATTTTTCTCCCAATTTCGAGACTTCCAAAAGAAGAGAAATCAGAATGAAAGAGTTGATAGGCCTTCTCTGTTTTGCAGCTTGGCAAACTCAGTTTAAGGTTGTGGGTATGTTCTCACCAGTGCTTTGTTATTAACCCCCCTGTTAGTACAGGTCCGTACTGTTTCAATTCCTCAGTATCCTTTGCAGCGTTAGTAGACTGATACGTTACGACATAATCTACGTCCCACTGCAGTTCAGTTTTTGGAGGGCTGCACTAGAGCAGAGCCTTGTTGGTTTTTTTCCCCTAGAGTGTATCTACCTGAATAGACACAGCAAAATACCTGCTAAGAGAAGACGTTTAGTTTAGCTGAATCTTTCTTCAGAGTAGAAAATGGTGTTTCTATCAGGGGTCAGTCCTACTGTGGGGGGGTTTGTTTGTTTGTTTGTTTTGTTTTCAAGCAGGGTGCTTCAGTGGATAATGACTCATATGTTGGAATCTGACTTTTCATTCCAATTAGCCACAGATACACCCAGATGTGTCTGCCATTCTGCAATAGATAACTTCAGTGTGCATTGTTTACATTTCAGATACCAAACCAGGGTGAAAATCAGGCTGTTCATTCATTGCAACCTGTCATGTAGCTGAGTGTGAGTGCACATCCCTTCAGGCTCCATTAGCATGAGTTAACTTTGTAATTGGGTTTCTGGGGCAAACAGGGACAGGAAGCAGAAGTAATTTGGCAGGCCAGGCTTAGCTTTTTTGTTCTGTGTGGTGTAAGTGCACAAGAGAGCAGAAGTAAAATATGGGTGCAGAATGGCTGGAGAGATCCTAACAAAGCAGAGAGGACAGTTGTCAAAACTTCATCTGGCTGTTGTGGAATATCATGCAGCTTTACCAAGGTGGGATTTTACAGCTATATTGAAGCAGAATTTCTATAGCCTCCTGTGATTTTCAGTGCCCTTCTCTTGCTGCTCTGTATTTTTCAGCATTCTCTCTGTCTGGCAGTAGCATCTTGTCTTGTAGAGTCTAGCAACAGGAAATGAGCTTGCTGAATGAAAAGCACTTGTCACTACTCAGTTTTGAAACTGCTTCACAATGAAGTTAATAGAAATGTAAATTTTCGAGTTGCTTTAAACTCTGTTCATAATACCTAGTTTTGCACAAACAAACCAAAAAGGAGAGAAGGGGACAAAATCCAAATCAAACTGTAAAATGTTAGGATTCTGGAGCAGGGGAGACAGGTTTGTTTTTTTTCTTCCATTTTTTAAGGCATTGGAAGTCACCTGGCTCTTTTCAGGTGTTCAGTCTGGATTTACATGAACGTGATTGGAATTAAGCTACTTTATGGTATTTTTTTAAAAACCACACTTCACATTTTTCAATTAATAACTTCACTTTTAAAACAATAGTCTTTTTCCCAGACTAATCTTATGACTTAGAAAATGCAATACAAGAAGAGATTTTTAGCTTAAGTTCCATTCCTTCCTGATATGTGGGGCTGAACTTGTTCTTAAACTTTCAAGTTGCTGCTTTCTTTTTTTTTTTTTTTTTCCTGAGGATAAGCTCTTGAAGGATTTTCTTTCCTCAGATGAATGCTAGTCTTACTCTGGCATCACTGACCATTTTTCTCAACTTACGTTTTAGCAGCAGCCTACTCAGATGGCTTTCTGTGCATGACAAGTCGATAACATTTGATGATGAGATATAATCACCTGCAAGACTAAGATGAAATCTCTCTGAAACAAAGAGGTGCTGGAAACGATGTAGGCATGATTAGCTGCAGTTTATGCATCTTGTCAGCATCATTTAGCTGGGCTGACAAACTTGATGTATGCTTCTTGCTTTGTTCTTGTGGTGTTATGGGCTGCTTTACCCGTGGGGTTTTCTTCGAGTAGACAAGGGTTCTGATGTGTGTGTAGTGGAAGTTGCCTTGGTCCTCATCCCATCTGTGATTTAGCACTGAGTCTTTATGTCTCCTTTGTGTTTTTCTTGCAGTTTCTCATCCTGTCACTGCTGCTGCTTGTGTCCTCTGTTGTGTTTTTAAGCAATGTTGCAGGATCACATCAATGAAAATACTAGTGGCTGCTGGGAGCCTTCTCGCTGAGGAAATTTAAGGAAAACAAACCCTTCTTTGTATCCGTGCACACATCATGACTGTCACGAGTTATGCGGTAGGCGTGCTAAGGAGATGCAGTCGGTGCTCACTCCGGCGAGACCCGGCAGTGGGAGGTGCCCCTCCTGGGAAGCTGCTGCTCCAGCCAGATAGGCAGTGCTCGGTCACTTAGTGCCGGGACTGGGACGTGGGGGCCAAGAAAATATGTTCAAAATATAATTGAGTTTTTCAAGAAGCTTAAAAACAAGCGGTTGACAGAATATTGTTCACATTGTAAGGGATTGTTGGTTTTGGCTGAAGCTGACTTGAGAGGGTTTCAGGGCTGTTATCTGTAGCAACTCCATCTTTCGTTAGCCTGAGGGAGAGAAAGTTTGTGCTTGTACAGCTGAATGTTAAATCTCTGGCTCAGGATGTGTTAAGTGCATGTGTTTATTAGTCTTAATGCAGGTATATTTTTCATGCCAGCAACTAGCCCAAAACCAGGAGGGCCTGCAGTTTGTTTTAGCTGGTAGAATTAATGACAGGTTTATTGCAAAGCTACATTTGAAGTTTTGTTTCCACGAGCACAGGGTGACCGGGACAGGAAGGAACCCTTGTTGGTTCAAAGCCTGCGGCTGAGCCTCTTGACCCGTCCACTGATATTCCCCCCCCGCCCCAAAAGGAGCCCTACAGCTCCAGAGCAACCCCAACTGCCTCTTGGTCTTGTTGTGTTGCTCCCCTGGTACCCCCTCCCATCCCTCTGTCCCGGGCAGCAAGGCCCCCTGGCCCCTGGTCCGCATTGCTCGCATTCCCGAGCTCTGCGTGCACTCAGTGGGATGAGGGAGGTGGCTAAGCTGGTCCTCCGCTCTGGCTAGGAAACCACTGTTGTGAAAGCAGCCTGCCTGCTCCTGTGCTCCCTTTATATCCATCAGAGCCCCCCTGCCCACATAGCTCACATTCCTGAGCCGCATTTCATTTGGGGTGGTGTTTTGCTTTCGAGGCTGTTACTGCTCGGTAAAAAAGTTCCCTTGTAGCTACACCTTCATGGAAGAGCAGCGATTTATGCCCCCCAGTGTGACACATTTGGTGGCCGTTCTGGGTGGTTCACGGTCTCTTTGGTGACTGCAAGTGAGTGAGATGGCAGATGGATGCAGCAGTGAGGAGAGTGTGCAGTCAGGAGCCAGAGGGTTGGCTGTGCTCGGGCTGAAGGAGAATGTTGGGGTCCTGGAGGAGACTCCATTGGAGCTGGTGTGTGTAACTATTATGTAGGGAGGAAGTTTCATTGTCATTCCAGTTAAAAGACTTTTCCTCCCCACCTCTTCCTCCAAGCAACTTGCTAATTTGCATCACAAAAGTGAGCCAGGGTTGTCTCCTTACTGTGTTTCAGAAAATAACAATTCTCTTCAACTCTGAGTGGAAATGAGATGATTTATGGGTTGCTTTATGCATACTGGTGCATTCAAGTGCAACTGTTAATTGAACTGTCTAATATTCTTTTACCACAGTGTCCAGTTACAGCTATTCTTGCATCAGTGCTGCGAGAGTCTCATTGCAAGGAGGAGGACTGTCTGGCCTGTGATACCGGTGTTGCCCTGTAGAAGAACCAGCTGGATATGTAAGGCAGTTCCCTGCACATCCAGTCTTCAGAAACAGTGGGCTGTTTCCCATGTCTTACTAGTGCCAAGCCGGAGATTTTTTGAGCAAATAAAAAATGGCAGTAATGCATTTATACACAGCTAGGAGCACTAACAATTTTCTGTCAGCAAACAGCTGTTTTGTATCTATATTAAAGCTTAGTCAAACTGACTTTGTTGGAGCTGGAGCATCTCATCATTTTGATTTCACTGCAGAAGTTGTCAAGCCACAAAGCTGCCCTGACATTCCTGCATGAAGTTGCTGTAGATGGATGTGTGACCAGTGTATATGTACCATAGGTCAGAAGCAGTAGTTATTCCATATGTGCTTTTAGTATTTCCTTTGTATTAATCTCTGGACCTTTGTCTAAAACCCAGAGTGTTACAGAGACTGCAGGAGGGGCCAGATTAAGGGATGGAGTCTGTATTGCCTCAAGATTCATGTCTGTACTGTGTTACAAAATTGTCATGTTCAATGCTCTTGCTCTGAATGGAAAGCCTTTTGTGGCTGGCTAAACTTTGGAAAAGCATTAGGCTCAAGGAGGAACATCTTCCTTCCTTTGTCAAGTAAAATCTTCCCTTGGGCTGATGCTTGAATATTTAGGTTGAACTGTGTTTGGTCTGTCAAAATCCAGCTATTTTTTTGCCAAAACTGAGGTAAGTTCCAGATAGAACTTCACATGTGTTCTCTCTCAATGAACTACTCACATAAAAGCACTTGCTAAACCATGTCTAGACTGCAAAGACCTGGATTTGACTGAATCTAATTAAAGCAATGGTGGCTTTTGGGTATGGATTTAAATGCAGTATGTTATCCTGGCTTCTGCTAGAAAGAGGCTGACCGTGGCTGAGGTGGTTTTGACTTGCATACAGAGGTGAATTCAAGTCAGATACCTGAAATGATACTTCTCCCCATCTGCCACACAGAGAACATCATCTGCCCAGAGCAGCATGGCTGAGCAGCTCATGGCAATGTGGGTTTCAGCACAGTCTCCTCAGAAAAACTGAAATCAACTTCCTGCTGGTTTTGGAGAATTAGTAGAATAATTCTGAGAGTTACCAGGAAGTTTCTGACTGCATTGCAGAGATATGAAGAGGCTGAAAATACCCCTGCTAGAAATACTGGTTTTGGTACTGGAGGTTAAACATGCTCAATGCACAGCTCTAACTAGTCTGTGCTGGCCAGCCACCCTCATGACTAAGCTTGTGAGTTCATTGCCCATCTGTGCCCATCGTCTCATCTTAAGTCAGGTTGATTACCAGCTGCTTATTGATTAAGAGGGATTAGGGGAGTCCTGGATGTCTAACACAGCTGGTTTCTCCCATCTCTGAATAAGTTACTGGAGTGGAAGTTGTGGTGTTGCCCATGGGTCCCTCCCTGGAGATGTTCAGGGTAGGTTTTACTGCAGCACAAAGAAGCATAATGTAACTCCTGGCTTCTGGTAGTTCTACCTCGTGGCCTTGAACGTTTGCCCAGACATGTCTGTGAAGCATCTTGGCTGTTCTCATGCTTTTGCTATTCCTCTGTCTCTGCCCTCCGGACTCCTTTTATTGCCTGTAACTTTTCTATCTAGCGCACACTTTGTTCACTGCCCATCAAGTCATGCCTGCTCCTCCTCTTTCACCCTGCCCCTGAATGCTTGCTCTGTTCAATCAAAGTCTCTTAAGACAATACAGAGAAGGGGGTCACCAAGAAGAAAATGGAAGAAATAAAAGGGAGAAGTGAAAGAGCTGTCTCTGACAGAATTCAGGCTCCTCTGTCTAATCTGACAAGTATAACTTTTTCTTGAGAAACTGTCCTTTGCTTCACATTTTCAGCCTGTCATCAAATTTCTGCTAGTTTTGAACTTTGTCTCATGGGGCTGTTGCAGGAGCAGGAGTAATGAGCCAGTAGTGCAGTTCCTTTTCTCCTCATTGGAATTGAGGGGAAAAGAAAGTACACAGCTGCCTCTCACTATAACACAGCAGCAGTGGGCAACTGCCATGACTTTTTTGGCTGTTGCAGTCTTACAAAATGTTCTAGTTTGGAAATGAAAAAAGAAGATATATTGGCCTATTCTTGGTACCAAGTTCAAGGCTCAGCATTGCACAGAAAGTTTGTGTAGCTAATAAAAGCTATACATACTACTTCTTGGCAGTGTGCAGAGAGAACTTTTTCTGGCAAGGAATGTTAGTGTGACCTTGTCTTGTCCCTGAGTTTCTGAGAACTTGCACTTTTGTCATCTTCTCAGCAGAATACAACCTGGGATAAACCATGTAGTGGCCAGGGGTCACAGCAGAAATGCTTAAAGTGCCACAGTTGCTTTAGTGAGTACTCTTGTTTGCAGCTGGGTGGTGGGGCTGTGGACTAGCCCCCTCACTGCCCTCTCCTCTGGCCATGGGCTGTGACCAGCTGTGCCTGTGGCACAAAGCACGTGCTTGCTCTTTTAAGCTCTTCCTGCTTTCTGCAGGAATCTGGTGTTTTCTTAGCTGTGAACACTCTTCTAGCCTGATGTATGTAAGATTTTTTTGAACGGGTCTCTTGATTTCCTTTCATTGTTAACATGTTAATTCACAGCTGGTTGTTACAGGACCTCCTGTGTTCTGGGTCAGGAATAGCCCCAGTTTGTGTTGGGACTACTCCTGTATGAATTATGATTTGCTACTGTGGAAAGAAGGCTGTTGTGCTGCATGATTGACTTGCAATTCATCTTGGATGGCCCGATCAGGACTGAAGTTGGATGGTGCTGATGGATAAGGTGATTAGTGCTGACGTTGAAGACGGAATTACAGGCAAAGAGGCTCCTACTTAACTTTCTTATCGTGAAAAAAGAGGTAGTGTTTGTCCTGCTGTACTGGCATGCTGAGCTTTTCTCTGATCTAGGAAGTCTCCACTAGCCCCATCCATTTCCTCGATCCCTTCTGGAAAACTTCATTTTACATCGTGATTTTTTTTTTTGGTTGGTTTTTTGGTTTTTGTTTTTGTTTTTTTTCTTCAGGATGAAGGAAACCTTCCTTACTTTTGTCTTGCTGTCTATTGGAAGTGACACAAATTGCATCAGAGCCTGGATGAGTTTTTTTGTAAATGAGTTTGTATTCCCTAAGGCTCTGGCGTTTACCAGCCCTTGTTCATGATGGAAGTTGCAGGTCATTGAGATATTTTAACTCCTGACCTAATAGCATGTGAGTGTTTCCTCTGCTGTTGCCCAGTTTGCTCAATTCCCTGTTTGGTCAGCAGCTGGGGAGCTGCTGGGAGCTTGGCTGGCTTTGGCTCCAGGTCGCTCACAGGGCTGGCTTGTTGCTGGCATTAGCCTCGTCTGCCAGCCAATGTGACTGGCAAAGTTAAAGTGCTGTCAGTGCCCTCAGCCCGCGGGCAGAGCTGGACGGCACAGTCTGTCAGGCTTATGGGGGAGAAGGGTGACGTGAGTGCACAGCTCATGCTGTGGGAGCAAAGTCGGCTCAGCCTGCGGTGGGAGCTGCCTGCTGCAGAGCCCTGCGGTCCTCATGCCTGTTTCCTTATGTCTGCTGAAGTGTGATTGTGAACAGCCGTTTCCCACTTTCTATGCAGGTCTTTCCCTGGCGTTCCTTTTAACCCTGATTTTTCCTTCAGCTTGCCAGTTGCGTATAACTCCTAATTCCGGTTTAATGACTTTTTTGTGTCTGGGGATTGTACTTTATTTGCATCACAACAGAGCCCTGTGAAAGGCTTGGAGTAATGTCAGCTCTGGATCTGGTGTTAGGCAGTTCAAAGTGCCAGGCATGAGTTTGATCAAGTTGGTCCCTTTGTGCTGCGAAGTTTGAAGATACTGATCTCGTTGGAAGTAGGCAGGTGGCACGTCAAGCAACACATCTGAGAGTTGCCTGCCGAGAAAACTTGTTTTAATGAGAAACAATAGAAAAGTAACAAGTCTGTCACAAGGAGAAGTTTCAGGAGTTCAGTTTTATGACATGTCTAGTAAAAATAAGTTAATAAACACCAAGGCATCAAGAACATCTCTAGGGTTTGTCAGTCTCTTATTTTTTATTTTGTGTATTATGGCCTGTTGATTTAATGAGATGGTGGAACCAATTTCTCAAAGCCTGGTGATTAAAACACATCAGTTAAAATGAGGCTGAAGCTTGGAAGAAATTATTTCATTTTGTGGACTGTTTCTTTCAGCACGTTGGATTAATAATGTTTGGGTTTTCTTGGTGTTTTTTTTAATTAAGTGTTCATCATACCAGAACTATGTAGCAAAATATGCTTCTAATCTGCATCCCCCCAAGCTGCATTTCTTTTTAATTGCCAAATGCTCTATTTGCCAGTAGAAGCACGGGTAAATATTAATAACTGAGAGACTTATCTGATGAAGAATGTTGAAAGAAGTGTGCTAGCATCGGGACTGTTTTTTATGGTTACGAGTAACTGTGAATGCTTCATTTTAGTAGGAAAAAAGGAGACGACTACTAGACCTCAGCTCTGCCTTCACTTTTCCCAGCTGCTGTCTCAGGTCTTTGTTAAGTTCATTTTTTGTTTTCCTCTCACTCAGCTCAAGCCCAGAGGTTTCAAATGGGTCATTTCATTTGGAAATTTGTCAGTTTCTAAGCATCCTTTGGAGTGCAAAGCAAAAAAAAAAACAAAACCAAAAAAACCCCAAAAACCAAAAAACAAACCCAAAAAGAAATCTCCTCTAACATATAACACCCATAGCTGTAGTACATGCAACAAGTTTTGCAATACTTCAGTACTGCCAAAGTGTCCTGCAGTTGCTTGCTTTCCTTTTGGTAAATTTTCATGGATCCCTGTTCCGTCAGCTTGCTTCAGATAGGTAGCAAGAGAAGGAATTGCCTTTCCAGAAGGATCTTCCCGCATGCTGTGAATGCAAATAGACTGTTTGCTCCCCTCCCACCACCTAAATCTTTCCTCCCGGGCTTTGTGGGATTTAGTGCCAGCTCACAACACAAGTGTGACAGCTGGTTGGTGTCCAAAGTCCTTTTTGTTGTTTCAACTTTAATCAGGAAGTGATTTGTCAGAGGATCAAAGCGCTCTTGGGTGAATTAATTTTTTGCCAAACTGTGGGTTTGATGCATATGTAAATATTGTCTGATATTTATTGTGACTGAGTGGTCCTGGCACAGGAGTGGTTTTTGGCTATAACCCGACCAATACTGGGGTTGACACTGCTAATTTTACAGAGCAGCCTGCACGGACTGTTAAAGATCACATTTGGAAATTAGATCAGGTGTGCCAGTAAGTCGCATGCAGGTGGCAAAAGGTGTCTTAGCTCATCTCCTGATATAACGCTGAAAGCAGCAAACAAACTTCCACTGTTGACGGAGACTTCTCTTTTTGCCTCCTCTCTACCTCTGTGTCTGAGAGACAGTTGCATGTCACTTGGCACTGCCTTGGCCTTTGGAGGCTTTGTGACACTATGGAGATGTGACTTCTCGTGTGCACTGCTCTCAGGTTTCCTGGGAATTGCAGGGTTTACGGGTGCTCATCGTCCCATGCAAAAATGCAGTGAAGTAAGACCCCTTGGGCAGGACTTTGCAGCGTTCACAGCTTGTGCGTCTGTGTGTTTGCAAATACTTTATTGGAAATGCCATGCTGTGGGAGTAGAGAAGGGGTGAGATCCTGTGCCTGGGATTCCTTTGTTCCCTGGAACGCAGGTAGGGTGCCGTTCTTGGGACGGGTGTGTGCATGCCTGTGCAGGGGCCAGTGCTGGTGGGAGCAGCATGAGCTGCAGGCACAGATGGAGGTGGTCTTCAGCTGGGGAATGTGTTCTGTGAGCAAATAAAGCTGAGTACGGTTGTGTTGATGCCTGAGGAGAAGGTGGGAGGGGGGAGGTCAGGGTGCAAGGCAGTGAGGTAGTGGCTGGGTAACATCACTTTTTAGAAGCTGTTATAAGAAAGCTTCTTCGGGGAGTGATTCCTTTTGTCCGTGAGAACACATAGCTCTGTATGACTATTCGAGACAGCAGTCCCATAATGAAGGATGGGCACCTTCCTCTTCAGTATTTATGAACAGGTTGGTTTTTTTCCTATAAAAATTTTATTTGGGTGAAATATACCCAAAACTGAAGTACACGGGTTTTCCCGGCTCTCTGTTTTGAACTACCGTGTTTTTCAGTCACCCTGAAGTAACTCCCCACCCGGAATGTGCACACACGCCCTCTCTGGGCAGGAAGGCCAGGTCCTGCTCTCCAGAAACAAATGGGTGATACATTCCTTGGAGGCTCAGCTGCCGGTATCTATCAGGTATCTGGAGATACCTGACCTGACACCTCTCCCGTATGGAAGGAAAAGAAAGGAAAGCATGGAAGTCTGGGGTGGCAGCCCTGTTCTGCTGTCTGCAGGGCCTTTGGGGATGTGAAAGGCTTGTGCTGCAGCACTGTGTAGCTTGAAGGAGGGGGGTTTGTACTCTGGAGAGGGGGGGAGGAAAATCGGTGGTTCGTGGTGAACTCTGGGCTATTGAGTTAGTATTTGTCTGGTACACCTGAGGGCAAAATGGAAAGAAATGCGTGGTGTCAGGATGCCTGATGGATGTGAGGAGAGTTGGATTGAGGCACACAGAAAAGACTTAAAGTGAGATGTTAATCAGTAACAAGCTGAGTCATCTTGCAACAGCTTGCAATGCCAAGTAGAGATGTACACAGCATGAAAGGAAGGAATGTGCACAAGTGTGTTTATTCCAAGTAGGGAAGGACTCGCCCTCATTCTCACACTCAAAAACAGGGCATTTGATTGCTTTTTCGAAGAAGTAACAGAATGTAGTAGGAAATGCATCCCTATGCTTTTTGTTCTCTGTCATGTTCTTCAGATGGAATAGCCTTGGTGTGAAATGCTTGGTAATCAACTAGAGGGCAGCTGCTTACCCAGCCTGGGTTCGGGACATCTGCATTCTTGATCCAGCTTGCTGTATCTGCAGGGTCTTCTAGCTGACCTTTTCCTGGTTTCTTGTCCAAAGAAGGGCTTCAAGCTAGTCAGTTTGTCAGAGAGGAGCTTGAAGAGAGGGACACATTAACCTAGAATGATGTATCCTGCAATGAAGGTCTCTGCTTTAAAAAGAAGAAAGCGAAACAAATAGTATTCCTATTGTTTGCCCAGAACAAAGTCTGGTTTGTTTTAAGAAAGTATCTGGTCCTTGACATTTTCATTTTCTTGCTGTTGGCTCTGAATTGCTCACCTGAGACTGAGCTGCAGGTGTCTTCACGTTCACACAAAGTAGAACATTCTTGCTTCTCAGATTTCAATGAAATTTGTGTGCTGTAGTAAGGCCAGAAACTATAATAATTCTTTTTTTCAGGGGAAAAGAGGTGGCTGAAATTGCTGTGTGGGTGGCTAGAAAGAAAAGGATGGGGACAAAGGGATGAAACATTTGTGTGAGAAAACACAGCTGGCTAGGCTGCACATCTCCTGTGCATTGAGGTCTGTGTATCTAGAGGGTGATAACACACACACACACAAAAAAAATCGTTTCCATTGCCTGTGTTTGTCCAGTTGGCCTGTTGCCCACTTGTACTCACGCAGTTGTGAAGACGTGGTCTCGCTCCTGCTTTTCTCTTGGTAAAGAAGAGATGAAGAGAAGCAGTGCTGGGAGCTACTGATGTAACTGGAAGAGGGCAATGAGATTAGAGCTGCTTTGGGTGTGGTACCAGTTTATAATTTGTCCTTCCTCATGAAAAAAAAACCCAACAAAATATGAATTTAAATAACTCCGTGGTTTTTGTCCTAGCTAAAATGAGGGACATGGCTGTCACTGTTGTACAGAGGACGGAGAGAAAATGTCATAGACATGATCCAGGAAGGAATGGAATTCTTTATTAATATACAAACGTTTTTGTATCTTAGTGGCATAAAGTTATTGGTTCCTTGTCCATCCACCTCTCAGAGGGATTGGCTGAACCCTACAACACCTACTTCAAAATATTTCTTCAGTCAGTATCGTAACAATACTGCATTAACAATCTGCACCTGCAAGATAAAGGGATGGGTTTACAAAAACCTCTAACTGTTTTCAGCCAGCATCCATGTGAAAGCAAGGACTTTCACACGGACCCTGGCAGAAAGCTGGAAAATCTCTGCATAGCCAAGCTTTCAGCATCCACACATTTCAGTCATAAATAGAAAGAAAAGGTGAAACATATGTTGGATTATTGAGTCTTTGTTCATGCAGGTGGATTTTTTCTTTACATTTTTAATGATTGTCGTGTCGCTTTGCCACTCCAAAATGCTACAGCTGAGTGCAGATGTTTTAGAAGATACTTCTTCTGATGTGTCTGCCTAATGACAGCCCGGAGTTTTGACTTTTGCTGTTGGGACTTCTGTTACTTGTATTGTGATAGTACTAACAGAGCAGTCTTAGCAGGCAAATCATTGCTGTTCACAGAATGCTTGAGATCCACAGTGTGAAAAGCGTGCTGAACTCCTTTTGTGGAGTGTTTTTCCATTGTTTCTTCTGTCTGACTCATCTCTTGTGTTAGTGCTATATCCAAGCAGCTTTTTTTAGCCTTTGATCCAAGATAACTGTCACTTAAGACAACAGAGTCTTGCTTCCTTGGTTTTAAAGTGCTTTAGCTGCCCATGTCTTAAACTGGCATGTCACTTGCAACTGCATTTTGGTCCTGCCCTTACAGCAAGGCATCTCTACCCTGTTCCAACTTGTTCAGAAATAGTTTATTTCAGGGAAACTTTTTCAGCTAAGAGATACGAGATCTCTTCTCATTATACTTTTAAAAGCATCTATGCCTTTGGCATGCTGACCTCCCACCAGACTCACTCTGCGGGGTAAGTTGGTGCGCTGAAAATTAGTCAGGCAAGAGCAATGGTGCTTTACTTTCACTTTTTCTCGCTGCTGATAATCTTGAGATGATTGTGTCTTTTTAATGGCATTTTTCAAAACAAATGAAGCCCGTTCTTAAAATGCTATCAAGTGCTTATTCCTAGGTAAGCAGGTACTTTGCAGCTAGAAGCTTTGCAGTGCCTGTGTGAGGAGGAATTAATTAGCGACCTTCTTGCTGGATGGTGTCCTCTTTCACTGTTCTCAGATTGCAAAGGGTAAGAATGAGAAAAAAACCCTACCTGATTATCTCTTTTCATGATTTGCTACTGGCCCACCTGAGACAGCTTGTGCCAAGCATTCTGAGCAGAGTTCAGTTAAAGTTTCCGCCAGGAGCTGTGCTGTTGCCATTCCCACCTTGCACACTTTGCCTGTCCATGCTGTCCTTCGGCTGGGGCAGTCCTTGTTGGCCACTGCTGAGAGGTGTTGGGGACAGAGGGCACGACTGCTGCAGGATGAAGGGCGAGAGTCAGCATTGTCACTGCAGGCTGGAGCTTTGCTTGTGCTCATGAAGTTTCACCAGGGAGTTACTGTGGCTCAAGGGCTAAAAAACCCAACACTTTCTCCAAACCCTCTCTCTCTCTGTTACAGTAAGAAGTCGTCTTTCCCTTGGCTTCATTTTGTTCACTAAACATTGGTCTAAGAAAGCAAGTCTTTAATTACTGTTTTGATAAGCATGGATATTTGTTGAGAACAAAACGTGAAAGTAAATATGTCAGCTTTTTCCCACCTACATAGTAAAAATGCAATTTCTGCAACAACCTTTAGGAAAACGACTTTTCACTTATGGTTGTGGTAGAAGCTGTTTTATGGCAGTGTATCTTTGAATGTATTTACATGTCCCCCCTTTCCCTCCCTGAAACTTGTTGGTACTGTTGTTGCAGGAGGTTTTTTGTTTATAGCACAGCTATATTAGCATTGTAGCAGGGTACAGGCTACTACTCTTGACCCCTGGGGCTTCTGCGAAGGTCACAATGGAGGGGCTGGAATTCCTGCCTTAATTACATTGCAGCAGAATATCCATGCTGGTTTTCCCAAAAGATTAACAG
Source organism: Ifrita kowaldi (assembly GCA_013398055.1). Taxonomy (NCBI): domain Eukaryota; kingdom Metazoa; phylum Chordata; class Aves; order Passeriformes; family Cinclosomatidae; genus Ifrita; species Ifrita kowaldi. The sequence goes on from VZRS01014766.1 coordinate 231,988, forward strand.
AATGATACTGCACTGCTTTGAAATGTGATCCCAGAGCATCTAGCTCTCGGGACAGCTTCTTTCATGTTTAACACATGCATGGATTTTGTGTATTTTTAAATGACTAATTACTACTCCTTAGAGTAAAATGTGAATGGTAGTTTATCACGCTGGTTGTCTGCTACTGCTTTTGTCTTTCTTACCAGAAACCTTCAGTGCTCTCCCGTGGAGAAGCAGTGAAGAGAGACTTTGTTTCCTTGGTTTTGTGAAGGGAATATTTTGAGGTAGCTAAGCTGCACCATTATGCAGTTGCTGCAATGTATGGTAAGGTACAGCTCTACAGGTCTGAAAAATAAACACACAAAAAAATTGTTTGGTGGTTAGGCTTGATAGACTGCAAAGATGCCTGCAGAAGTGCAGTGAAACTGAAGGCACTGATGTTGCTGCTCTAGGACTTTGGGGGAAGCATGCTAAAGAGAACTGTGTGCCATTCCCTCCTTATATATAGCTTGGCTCCCAGAGCAAGTAGATTCTTGGCTCCAATCCAGCTGTGCTGTGAAACGTGGTACCAAAGTATCTGCTGTATTGTGAGCAACTGGTTTATCAGTTGTGGGCCCTGGCATGGTCAACACAGTAGGGACGTTTTGTAGGTGCCCTGTTTCATACAGTGTCTGTGGTTTTCTCTATGCTCTTGGTCTGAGGCAGTGCCAGAGCACATCAGGATGAGTTGTCTTTGTCTTAACTTCTGTATGCTAAGAGCACTTCCAAACTGGACTGCACCCCCAGGGAAAATATGAACATACCTGTTTTCACTGCTGCTTTACCCCAAAGCAGTTTAGTCTCCAATTATTCTGGAAATAGTCTCTCTTTTAATAATGATACAAGGCTCTTTCCTTCCTTCTTTCTCTCAGAACTTAAGTACTGAGAAGGAAGACTGGAACACTTGTTTATGCACCTGAATTACCCCTCCTCCCTTTTGCCCCAAATCCTCGTGTGCATACAGACAGGCTACAGATGACAACATTTTTTTGGATGGAAGCCCACAATAATACTTTTTTCTTTCTGTCACTGTTGATGAAAGTGTCATGAAGACACTCGCTGCAGGGCAGAGTGGGGAGGTGTTCGTGTTTCTAGTGCGTACTCCAGATGTTTATGTAATGTGCCTAAGCTTGCTGTGGAATACAAAATATTTGTGAAAGCCCCCAGGTCTATCCATGGATAAGCTATTTGTCTAGGTTTTCTGAACAAAGCAGGAGAAAGAGCTTAACTGAGAAGCCCTAATTAGCTCTGTGCTCTAGCAGCTCTTTCCCAGGAGAATGACTTGGGGAAGGTTGTTATCAAACCACTTCAAAATTGGAATCTTAAAACTATAATGTTGACTTTTCCCTTTATTTGTATTTACTGGAATAGCAAATAGTGAAACAGACTGGAGAAATTCCTGCTCTTGAACAGTGGCAATTAAATGATTGCAACGAGCATTTGATGCAAACTCAGATCTTTGTTCTGTTTCCTCTCTTTACTACAAGCCAGTTTGGTTTGACTTAAAGCATTTTCATTGCATACCTCAGACCTTTTGAACAGATATTTTAGGTAAGGCTTAAGATGGTTGCTCTGTCATCTTTTAATTGGTTTTTAGGTTACGTGGAAGAGGGAGAAAAATCTTCAAAAATAAAGCTTATCACACATGTGTAAGAAAGTACGCAGGTTTTAAACTCTGCATAAACCATTGTTTACAAAAATGTGTTTAAAACTTGCCAAAAAAATCTCCAGCAAGTTGTGGTTATATGGTCAAGATAACTTGGCTCTGACCAATTTTTGTATCTTGAGATTTCAAATACATATGGAAAATATTGCCCTGAAGTTTTACTTTCTGTGTGGTTACCGTGGCAACTTGTATCCCCTGACATCCACAATTATCCTGCATAGAGGGAAAACACATTGTTGAAACTACAAATTCTGACTTAAAATATGGAGAGGTGTTTCACTATATGCATTGCTGTGATTTCCAAAGTTTTGGAAGTATATAATGACAAACAAGGGATGCAGGTAGCTGCTTGAAAAACAAAACAGAAGAATGATTGTAGAATTATTCATATGTCTTTGCTGGAACAGTGTTCCAGATGCATGCATTGTCCCTGATGCCTGGGGAATTAGCTGGAATAAATACCTTGTATTCCACATGTATTTGTGCCAAGCACCAAGGATGAAATGGGCTGAATCAAGAACGCTGGAAGTTCCATTGTAGCAAGGGGTTAATCAAGTCACATGTTGTGCAGAACAGCACCATGTGAATGTTGGTGTCAAAATAAGTTCAGGGGAACTGGTATCAGAACAGCTGTAGATACTGCTGCATCTCACTTGGTCAGGAGTGCAGCTAGGTCTTGATTTTGAGGAATACAAGAATTTAGCTAGAGAAGACTGTTATTTGACGTGTGTGCAGTTCTTCTCTCTTGCAAATGGCATTTCTTCCTTCATCAGAAAAAATTGCTTTTTGTGTTGTTTTCTAGTCTTAAAAGTACTGGCAGTTTTGTGTATTTCACAGCTCCAGCTGTAAATATTGGCTTGTAGTATTTAACTTTTTTTCTGGTTCTGCCACCCAAAACTTGAAAGGTGAATGCAGCTTTATCCCTGAAGGGAAGACAAGGCTATATGCGGCGGGCACTTGGTATGCTTGGTGTGAAGGGCAAACTGCCATAAGCTTAGGCAGCCATGATAGGAGCTGCAGATCCCTCTGGAGTCAGGAGTAGTGGGTTTTTATCCCAACCAGCCCTATGGATGGTCTGATTCTGCCAAAGGTCCTTGGGTTTGCTGAGGAGCAGGCAGGCACCACACAGGCATGTGAGGCATCACCTTGCAGGAATGGGTGGATGATGAACGATGGGATGTGGCTGGTGCTACAGCAGGCATCCTCAGAAGTGCCACGTGAATGAATGCAATGCGTTTCTGGGGTTGAAGGAAAACAAAATTACAGTATTGTCAGTGGTGGGGCAGAAAGCTCAAAATCATGGTTTAGCCTGCTGAAGTCTTGGCTTCGAGTTGGCAGCACTGATGTTTTGTCTTTGTAACATATGCACAATTAAGTCCAGAGAAAGTTTCTCTGGCCCTAAAAAATTTTGTTCTCCTGGGACCTCATGAAAAATCTTCGTAATTGATGGCTGGGGTATGATCTAAGCCTGGAGTGTCAGTGTGACTTTTCCATTCATATTGGTTTACGGATGAAAGAATGTGTGGCAAATACCCAGAGTAATTATGCATGTTTCTAATGTTTCAGCTTGAATAATACCGCCCACCTTCCCAGAGAGGTCAAGTTACTGTTTCAGGCAGTGCAGTTAAATAATGTACCGTGTGCCAGAGAGAAACGGTGGACTAACAGCCCGTAAGTTTTTAATATTGGGGGTTTTTTTTCTCTTTCAGGAAACAGTGAAATTAGATCTGGTTTGTGTCACTGGGTAGGTTTCGGTGTTACAATCTAATGGACTCTTTAAAACATATCTAAGTGGGAGAGTACTTGTGGCATGAAGTGGTGATTTGTTTTTGAATGGCAGTACTTAGTGTAGAAGGAGTATTAAAGTGTGTATGTGTGTGTCTGCCTGGTTGGTGTCTCTTTCTGGTGGACAAACTGTTTGCAAACTGCTGCAACAACCTGAACAGTCCCACACAAGTCAAATTCTCTGCAGAAGCGGTGGTGGGATGGCAGTTAAATTGGTGATTTTTCATCCACGGTGACCTTGAGTACCTGCAAGCACACTGAGATGATAAAGCAGTGTTGCAAAGCTGCTGACTTTTTTCATCTGCATTTCCATGCTGTGCTCTTCCTCCCCTGCCTTTTGCTGGCTGCCCTCGCAAATGACAGCCTGCAACTTCTCAGGCAGAATTGGTTGAGGTCACTTTGCTTAGTGACATTCATGTTTTATGTACTGTGTGGGCAGATGGAACTTTTGCATGTAGGTGACATTTTTTAGGGGTTCAAGAGAAACATACAGTGACAATCATACTGTGCATACATATTTTCCCCAGTCTACTTTGAAAGAATGTTGTTAGATTACAGTTTTAATGTCTGTGAACTGGAGCATGAAAATCTAGTGTTTAATGTTTTGGGGGGGGG
>VZRS01014766.1:236105-421105 GCA_013398055.1 Ifrita kowaldi
GGGGAGGGCAGTGTTTTATATGTGGAGAGAGAGTGTTGTAATATTGTAGTGAAAGTCTCACTACTTATTTTTTGGCAGAAAGAACTGGAATATTGGTGGATAAGAGGCTGGACATGACCCAGCCATGGGCACTCACAGCCCAGAGAGCCAAACGTGTCCTGGGCTGCATCCAAAGCAGCGTGGGCAGCAGGGCCAGGGAGGGGATTCTGCCCCTCTGCTCTGCTCTGCTGAGACCCCACCTGCAGTGCTGCATCCAGCTCTGGGGTCCCAGCACAGGAAGGACATGGAGATGTTAGAGCGAGTCCAGAGGAGGCCACCAAGATGGTTATTGGGATGGAGCACCTGTCCTATGAGGAAAGGCTGAAAGAATTGGGATTGTTCAGCCTGGAAAAGAGAAGGCTTCAGGGTGAACTAATTGCTGCCTTTCAGTACCTAAAGGGAGCCTGCAAGAAAGGTGGAGGGGGGCTTTTTACAAGAGCTTGTAGCAACAGGACAAGGGACAATGGATTAAGACTGAAAGAAGGTAGGTTTAGATTAGATATTAGGAAAAATTTCTTTATTGTGAGGGTGGTAAGGTACTGGAACAGGTTGCCCAGAAAAGTTGTGGATGCCTCATCCCTGGAAACATTCAGGGCCAGGCTGGATGGAGCTTGATGCAGGCTAGTTTAGTGAAAGGTGTCCCTGCCCATGGCAGGGGGGTTGGAACTGGATATCTTCAATGCCCTTTCCAAACCAAACCGTTTTATGATTCCAAAAGTATTGCCATTTGTGTATGCCGCCTTTAGTAGAGTTCTTGTTCCATGCTGTTGCTGAATATGCAAGCCATGGTAAGTTTCAGAAGAGAAGAACATCCTGACCAGCACTGCCTGTGTCCTGCTTGTCCTTCCCTTGCTAATCTTCCTTCCTTATGCTAGGACAAACTGCTTCGTTTTTTCGGGACACTGACAAATGTCTTACCTTGATTGGGCTTGAAGTTTAATTGGGGAAAGCTGTTCTGTTGAGAGCTGATGGTGGAACTCTGGGATGTATAATCTGTCCTTTTCCTTGAGGCCACGTACTTGGTTTTGTAATTTTCCTGGTCATTGAATCTTTGGAAATGCTGGTTTTGCCTACCATCTCTCATCTAAAATATCTGGTTTACTGTTCTGTCTGGAACGTGGTGCTCTTGAAGGCATAGGAACATACAGTAGTTATTCTGGATTAGTTTGCTTCGCAGGCGGTAAATTCAGAATGACCTTACTTTTAGCTCTTCTTCAAGTAATTGATTCAGAACATCTGATGAGACAGCTGTCATAGCTGCTTTTTTTTCTTTTTGCACAAGGGAAACAGTATTGCCATGACAATGGCGCTCAGTGAGGTGTGACTTTTGAGGACCCTTCTTGTTGCAGCCTGCTGCAGTGAGGAGTGTGCCACCCAATAGCACTGTGCAGCCTGGGGTTCATCAATTCATTGTGTTTTCAGGGCTTTAGGCTGAAAATATGATGGAGTCTTTTTTCTCATCTTGGTTCAGTATCGTAACTTCCACAGAGCTATTACAGGAGTGTGTGGTAAGTGCTGAGGATCATTCCCAAACAGCGCTGGATTTTGAACGCTGGTCTACCACAGCCCATCCAAAATTCCCATCCTTTAGGAATACAAACGTTAGAATATCACTCGGAGGATGGTGATAAGACCCACTTGAAAATCCGTAAGGCAGCTGGGTAACATGCATATGGAAAGCCCAAGCTGCAAAGAAGTGACTTGGTCCAGGGTTTGACTTTGGTGCCAGAGGAAGGTGTAAGCCCTGTTGTTGATTGTCATTCCGACTCTGAAGTCTCAGGATGTTGCCTGTCCCTAAGTAAGGGGAGCTTCAGCTTTCAGGGTTAGATATGGAGATGGGTATGTGAGGGACAGGAATTCCCTAATGCAGGATGCAGGTGCAGGTTCTTGGCATGTGTCTAGAGCAGACCAGCTGCTTATTGTTAGCCATAGCTGTGTTACACCCATGAAGAAGTGTAGTGATGACTGACATCTGACTGGGAATGTTTTCATACTCTGTGCCGATGGGGAAAGAGCACAAAGAGGAGTTTTTACAGAGATTTGCTTTTGTCACTTGAAATCTAGCAACTAAACATTTTTGGGATTCGTAAAGGTTACTAGTGTTTCAGATCTGCTGCTCCTGGAGATAATGTCTATCAGTTCTGTATCTTTATCTGAATTTTAAAGGTTAAGATATTTAATGAAGTATCTTCTGCCTTTTAAAAGGTTCCAGGCCCCTTTCCCTCCCTTTCTCTGCTTGTCCAGCTGAGATGGAACCAGAGGAGTAAGCAAGTGGGTCTCCTCAGGAGCATCATGTGTCTCACAGGCGAGAGGCTGTCTCACCTGGGGACAAGGCAATCAAAATAGTGTTTTATGATCCCTTTCAGTTTCATTCCCCACCTTTCCAGTTCCTTTTCATTGCAAGACGAAAGAAATACCTTCATGCCCTTTCCTAATCTCTGCTTGCCTTAAGGAAGCAAGCACAGATTTATCATGTGTGTTGTTGCTTATCAGCAGTATTTTATGATATGGTGATGTAAACAAGCAAAGAGTATAACTGGATAAGAGATGTAGTACAGGACTTAATTGGTGTATTGAGGAAAGTTAAAAGAAGATGATAGGTAGCTGAGGGTCTTTCTAGTTTTCCTTCTTTCTTGAACCACTCTTTTAGGTAACTTCACACCAGTGCTTCTGCTGTGACACCCTCTTCTCTCTCCATTCCTTACCTAACATCAAGTATCCCATCTAAACTGGCCTTGTAAAGCCCATCCTGCTTTAGAGCCATAAGAAATAAATTATGTTTTTAAATCTGGGCTGAGATTTGGTAGCTTAGTTTTGCAGCCAGAGAACAAAGAATTACATCTGCCTGCACATGGGCACGTGTGGAAAAAAAACCCCTCACAAAGAAAACTGGGGTGCATTAATGACTTTATCTCCTCAGTCACTGGGTGTGAATCCCCTCTATGGGTGAAGCCCACAAGTAGCAGTCTCCCTGCAGATGGGAGAAAAGAAAGTCCTGGGTGAACGCTAGCACTGTCAGTGTGACTTCATCTCTGGCAGCAGCCTAATTTGTTGGAGTGGACATTTGTGCTGTTTCTTTTCAAAACTTTGCCCATTTCTGGTTAAAACTCAGATCTCTGTCTGCCAGCTGAATCTCCATTGCAGTGGTGGTTGTGTCATGGTATTGTTTGTCCTACCAAGCAAAGGTCTCCTCTCACAAAGCCCAGCATGAACTCCACAGTTTCTGTAGGGAAGGCACTGGAGGAGGGAATGGAACATGTATCTGACCTCTGAGTGTACACTGAATGCTGAGTTAACTTCACCTGACTTGGCAGCTAAAGGTATTAAGGTTCAGCCCACATTTGTATGGCTTGCTGGGTTTTGTCACAATCTTGACCAGTTTTTGTTGTTTGGAGACTGAAGTGTTTACCTATCTTGTCACTTTTACTGTGTACAACTCATAGTCAGCCTTTGGGTAAAAGAAAGTATTTTGGAGGAGACAGCCTTTTATTAGGCGGTGTTAAACTCAGATGTACACCATATGTTTTGACAACATTTGTGAATGTTTTTGAAATGGATTGGGTAGCAAATGTGTCTTTTATGAGACCTTTCTATTTTTCATGAACTGAAGTATTTGTGTAAGTGTGAAAGTAAGTGTGAAAACTGCTGCTTTAACACCTATTTATCAAATGCAGTTTAATTTCTCGTAAGTGAATTGTTATGCTTTTTATAGTGTTTTATTCATCTGTGCTGTATCTGGCAGACTTACTTGAGTATTTGTGCTCTCTGCTGAGACCATGAATGTCTCAAGGACTCTTGATACTGTTTAATCGATGTGATTTCTCCCTGTCTCAAAGCAGTGCACTCTGCTTGACAGTTGTGCTTTTGCCACAAGAAACAGCCCACGTCACCAACCAGTCACCAGCTTCTGAACACTGTGGTACAAACCCAAGGTGAAGCTGCCCGTCCTTGCGCTGTGACCTCTGTCTGTGCAAAACTGACTGACACGTGAGAAGCCAGCCTTGCCCGCCAGCTTCCAGCTAAGCTGGTGTATCCCATTTACCTGCAATGTGAACCATCTCACTTAAGTAAATCCTCCTGAATTAATGGGCTTTGCAGAAGGTCGCTGTCTGTTGAGAGAGGCCATAAGAACAGGATTGTCTCAGAAATTACTCATTTTTTTTTAAATGTGTGTTTGTGAGGAGGAGAAAGGGGACTGGAAAGGGGCTCTTCAGAATCTGAAATTGTCTGTTCTGCATGGCAGTAAAACGCTTCCCTGACTTTTGCTTGTTTGTGCCACGGGGAATGGCCCTTCTGCATCTTTTCATTCTGTGTTGTGGACAGATATGAGGCTGTGCTCTGCTGTAGGTTGCATTGTGTATCGGGTGTTCCCCTTCCCTCTGGTTGTTCAAAAACCAGTTCCTATTGGGACAGGTGCTTTAAGCTACTGCTGAGCACGTTATTCCTTACTGTATGTGTTTTAACAAGTCAAAAGACGATCAAAGTCCATTTGCAGTGCGTGAAGAGCACGTCTCGGTACCAAGAGGTCGCATCAGGTACAGTAGATAAAGTGTTCTGGCTTTAGCCCAGGGCTTGTTTTATCGCCAGAAAGTTGAAAGCAGTCGCTGTGGCAACAGTATAACTTCTTCTACCCTGCTAAAAACCACACCATTACCTGCTACTTGGAGCTTACTAAATGGAGAACATTTACACTAGTGCTAGAGGGTTTCTCCGTGGTCTGTTTGAAATGTGTCTGTTAAAAGGTGGCGTGAATGGCCGCAGCCGACTGTCAGACAATCACCATTATCGTTACACATAGCTCCTCTGAGCTGCTGACCTGAACCTTTTCTTCTGGGGCCCGGGAGACGGTCTGTAGGTGTATACCCTCTCACATTGCTCCTCCTAGTAGCCGAGGATGCTCAGTAATTGCTTGTCGATTGTTTTACTGTTTGACGCAAATTGGTGCAGCTCAGCCTTAGATTTCAGTAGAACACACATCTTCTGAGAGGAACACCCCTTCATGGAGGGCTCATCTTTGGTGTAAGACTGTTCTTCCATCTGATGGAGACTGCTTGGGGTGGGAGGCGGGTATCCAAATGGCACGATACATCAGCATTGGGAGATTCCCAAGGCAGAGCAGTCATGTTACTGTGCTGCCCTGCCCGGATTAATTAGTGTCTCTGAAGGGGTAATTAGCATGGTGTTTTGTGCCACCCAGACATAGCCTTAGTTATTTCCTTTAGTAATTATGAGAACTTATGTCAGTGAAATGTACCAAGGCTGAATGGTGCTTTTGACTACTTAAGGGGTTTCTGTACAAAAATGTAGAACATGTTCACCAGGAAATACTGTCTTTACCACTGGAAATGTTACACTCCAATTTATTTTAAAACTATGTCTCCTTCACTCCGAGAATGTAACTACCCTTCTGGTGCTACACAGGACATCTCTAGCTGACTTAGCAGTGCTTGTTGGACATGACATCTGAGGCATATCTCAATAAGCTATCCAGGCATGTCCTTGCAGTTGAGGGGGCTGGTGTTTTTTCAGGCCAGCATAAATTCCTCTTTAGATAAGTGAATCAGGCTGCTGTCTGCTGGAGGGAAGTGTGTCTGTTGGAGGAGCGTGTGGGAGGAGGTGTTGAACAGTTTTAGAATGGAAAAGGAGAGAAGATGGAATACATGTGTTACCCGTCTGTAGGGAACTTGTCAGGCTAGTGAAGTATGCTGTGAAACGTGGACCTTTTGTTCAAAATTGTTAACACCGTGTCTTTGGGACTTTAAGGAATATCTGTTAAATAGCAAGTTTTGCTTGAATCTAAAATGTTTCAAAGGTTAAAACTTTATATAAAAATTACAACTTTATCAGTAAATGCACTCCTGTTGTATATTCAATATCTCTGCTTAACTGTTTGATGATGTTTGTTTTCATTTCTGCTTTTCTTTCCTTCTGCTTAACACTTGGTTATGCTAATCACTGAGTAAATTTTCTGGCTGGAAATGAAATTAGATTGCCATTTGTGAGGCAATTTAGAAGAACAATTACTTTTTTATGTGAGATACGTACATCCATTTGGTACAGATTTAAATTTTGCTTAGTGTTACATATATTTTTTTAAATACCCATTGTAACAGAATGTTTTCTAGTGTTTGGTGTTTTTATTAATACCTGTTAGGTGTGGTTTGTTCTCCCCTTAAGGGAAAAAGTGGGTGTATGGTGTACTGTTTTTTGTTTTGGTTGTGCTTGGATATGTAGGAGTCAGATGATTGTGTACACATGCATGCTGTGATTTGTTTGGGGTAAAAAGTGAAGCTGAAGCATTCTTTCCGTCTGGTGTGGAAAACAGTACGGTATGTGATAAATCTTAGCTCCTGAAGGATTTCTGACTTTCGAACAGTCCTCTTTGACAAAAAGGATCAATTTCCACAACATTGTTACTAGTTCATCTTGGGGCTCAAGCTGTGTCCTGGTTCTGGCCTTTGGTGTTGCACAGTTACTGGGTTTTCAGGCTGATCTGGAACAGGTGTGGGCATAAACTCTCTTCAGCTAAATTACACAGAGTACCCGGTAGGGTGTTTATGCTAGCTGTGGGACAATGCACAGAATGTAAAATCTGCTGGAGAAAAATTAACCCATGAGAAATACCTGAATGATCTTGACACCATGGTATAGGGACACATGGCAGCAGGGGTTTGAAAGGCAGGTTTTTGTGTCCTTGAACAGTGGCTCAGGGTGTGTAACTGTTGATTGAACATCTGGAAACTGCAGTACTGCTTTATTCAGAAGTGTAGTGCAGGAGGTTATACAGAAAAGCAATGATGGTGGTACTTCCTATAATCTGTGAATATAGAGCTCCAAGGATATAATTTGTTTCCTATAATCTCAAGTTTCCTTATGCACTGCAGTCTTTATTATTATGTAAATGGAGATATTTGTAATCATCTTAGATTGTACCTCCATTGTAAGAAAGGCATTTTTAAGGTATCCTGAATAGGTTACTTGCTGCGTAAAACATTCATATTTTACATAAATAGCTAAAAGTAAAAGTAAATGTATTGAGAAAGTGTTGGAAACAGGAGGTGGGAAGAAATTGACTGTAATTTCCTTGGAGTAACTTAAGAGCACTGAATACTAATTTAAAGCTTATCTAGGCTTGAGGCTTTTGGATTTCTGTTTTTTAACAAATGTAGGTGTCCAACTTAGTTTTCCCCTCCACTCCTTCCAAAGACATGGACCCTTGTAGTTTCCCTTCAAATGGTATTTTTTATTTCAGTTTATGAAGATAATTAACCCATAAGAAGCCTTTTTAAGGATTTGTAAACAGTGTAGGATTAAAACAATATATCTGTCTCTGTGTAGGCCTGTGACATGCTTTCAATGCTAGGTTTTTATTAATTTATAATAAAAACTCTATAATTTTTACCTGATATGATTGGGTTGCACTCCATTAAGCCCCCAATTGCTGTAATTTTATAAACTGGGACAGAGGTCACTTTGTATGTTCGTACCAATGCTTTAGGGAAGTACTTAGCAACCTGGATGATAAGAAGTGTCTTTTGCCTGAAAATAATCTTTAAAACTCTCCTGAGTAACCATGCTAGATATAGGTAAGTTTTTCTGCTGGCCCATCACTCCATAGCTGTCAAGTGTCAAAGTGGCATCATTGTGCAGCTGTTAGACATCGGCACCGCCTCAGGGTGCAGCTGACTCAGACTGTACCTGTGAGCGGCTGTGAGGTAGGATATCTCAGTGCAGGGAACCCTGTCGGTGTGTGTGTGGATGTGCCTCTACTTTTGGGAAGTTTGTTCATTTGGGGGATTAAACATGCCAGATGTGTTGGAGCTGAAAAACAAGTATGTAAACCTTAGTGGTGGAACATCTTTGCTGAGTTGCTGTGGAGGAAGAGAGCTGCCTTATGTGCCGTGGTGGTGCTGGCATGAACTCTGCTGCAGTTGGAGTGTCTTTACTTAGTACGGGTTGAATGCTTGCAAGATGAGAATTCTGAGAAAAGCCTGTCCAGGGAAATGAGCCAAGTCCATCTGTAAATGTTTCTTCTTTTCCTGTAGTTTATAAAGTACCTCCATGTGTCTTCCACATACATCAAGATACTTGCTTATGCAGTGCTAATACTGAGCTCACATGGGCTTCTGATGCATTTCCCCGCTCCAGCTAGTACGAGGTTGCAAACATTTACTGCTCTGTTTCTGTAACTGGTGTGGCTGGTGTATCCTGACACACGTGGAGCTTTGTTTCTGTGCGTTCAGGTGGACTGTTGTTTGAACAAAGATTTAAACTGGGAAGGCAGGGCAGGGTGACACAGCTGTTGCAAGATGTGTGCTTTCTCCTCAGGGTGCTGTAGCCGAAGTGTGCTTGAGCATTTCACCTTGGAAACAAAAAATAACTTAGCCTTTCATGTTTGTGGTTGTTGGTAACTTAATTTTTCAGCAGCATGGCCCTACCAGGCATCAGCAGTTTTAAGCATAAGATATATTGCACAACATATGCAATGACTAATTGGTGCTTTTAATTTCTGTTCTTGTAGGATGACTCTCGGGTTCCTGAATGTGCTGTCAAATGCTGACACATTGAATTAGCTGAATCTGCCACATTTTCTGATGTTTAAAAAGGTCTAAAGGAAAGTAGACACTGGCACTTCTGTTACAGTCTTTTAAGGTAAGGTATGATTTCTTTTGCCGGGGTAGTGGGAAGAAGACAGACATGGTTGCACAGACTGTCCTAGCCCCACCTCTTGGTGTCTAATCAACCTATTGTGGTTTAGTCCCATACAGCCACTCACTCTCCCACCAGTGGGCTGGGGGAGAGAACCAGAAGAGTGGAAGTGAAGAACTCGTGCATTGAGACAAAGACAGTTTAATAGGGAAGGCAAAAACCATGCACGGAAGCAAAGCAAAACAAGGAATTAATTCACCACTTCCCGTGAGCAGGCAGGTGTTTAGCCATCCCAGGAAAGCCAAGCCCCATCTCACGTAATGGTGACTTGGGAAGACAAACTCCATCACTCCAAATGGTCCCTCTTCCTTCTTCCCTCAGCTTTATATGCTGAGCATGATGCCATATGGTCTGGAATATCCCTTTGGTCAGCTGGGGTCATCTGTCCTGGCTGCGTTCCCTCCCAGTTCCTTGTGCACCCCCAGCCTCCTTGCTGGTGGCGTGGTATGAGGAGCAAAAAAGGCCTTGACATTATGTGTGCACTCATCAGCAATAACTAACATTTCCCTGTGTTATCAAGCCTGTTACTAGCACAAATTTAAAGCATAGCTTTTTACCAGCTACTGTGAAGAAGATGAGCTCCACCCTAGTCAAAACCAGCACAAAACTATATGAACCTGAAGTCTTGTATTAGACCCAGCTATTAGTATTTGTTGGTTAGAAGCAAATTCACTGACTTCAGTAAGACAAAATCCATGCAATTTGAAGAAACATTCATGAAGAAACAATTTATTTTCTTTTCCTAAATCATTAATTCTACGCTCTTAAGTGCTTGTATATCTTTCCATTAGAATGTCTTAGTCCTTCTATCTATGTTTTAATAATTGTTTAGTAGTAGGTGGTCTTCAGTCCCTACAGAATGCCCTGCTGAGACAAATTCTCCATCAGGAAAAATGAGGCTATGAAGCTGAACATGACTGTAGCTAGAAAAGTGACCATTCTGCTTTGACTAGAGTTGCTGCTGCGATCTTTCATTAATTACCCATGTTTTGTATGCATCTTTTGGATTCATGGCTGCCTTGTCAGCTGCGCTGTAGTGCTGCTGCATTTTCTCAGCAGCACAGCAGAGCAGCCAGAGACCAGACTGACGAGGAGTCAGTCAGTACCATGTTTATGCAGTGCCCAGTGAGCAGCATGGCCTCTTATCGCTGCAGATGACCAGTGACTGTGTGTAAATACCCCAGCACAGGACAGGGCTGTATAGAATTTTTTTTTCTTTTTCCCTGTGCGAAGATCAGGTTAAGAGCAACACCAAAGGGATGGCCTGAATTAAATCTCTAAGAAAGGAAACCCAGATGGGTAAAGGTTGTGTAAAGACTCTTTGGTACTGACTCCTGGATTGCCTCAGGTTTGACAGCTGCTGTTTGAAGTGGCAGCTGAATCCTGTTTTTATTTACATTTGATGAGTGTCACTGCCTGCCCACCTTATTACATGCACTGCAGTGTGCTGCGGAGTTGGATGAGAGGTAAGACACACCTAAAACTGAACTTCTCTTTTGAAGAGGAAGGCTTTAGTCTCTTGACAATTGTTATTATCTAGGATTGCTAATTGCTTGTCTTGTGCTACTTTTGCTGCTTTAATCAGATTGCAAACAAGCAGTGGGGGACGGCTTGTTTGGCTTTTGAGCGTGGAGTAAATCTGGTGCTTACAGATGTGGACTTGAATTGCTGCCAGCTTTTGGGGCAGGTAAAGGGCTCCTGAATCTAGCGATTCCAAAGACATGTGGGCACCAGCTGGTTTTCCCCAGTTGTGAAAGTGTGGAAAAGCAGATCTCCTGCCATTCTTCATTACTCCATGAACTTTAGACATGTAGGAGGTCTGTGTGTGTAGTTGGAAACACCCAGAGTCCACGGACTCTCTCTGGCTCTGTTGTGTAAAAGGAGTGTGCAATAGACCTGGGACAAGCTGCCATGATTGGGAAGCCTGTGTGCTCTTCCTCTGCAGGCGTCATACCAGCACATTTTGGATTGGCCCTGGGCTCCTGCTCATAGAGCTGTGTCTGTTCCTCCTTGCAGGACGCTGTTCTTCACTTGGGTGTGCCTGGGCTCTTGCTCTTCTGGAGATTATTCTTTTCACCAGGAAAAGCATCTGTAGGTGGATTTTATCTTTGCTGGTGGCAAAGAAGTGTTTTGATACAGAAGAAGAAATGCTTAGAGAAGGTAAAATAAGGAAACTTACTGTTGCTATGACTAGGCTGGTCCCAGTTCCCGTGTGGCTGTGTGCTGCAGCTATGTCCTGGCTGTAGAAGTGGATGCCCTCAGACAAGCATGCATTTCTAAGTGAAGGAAACGTGTATATATGCCGGGAGGGGCTCTTAGGTTGCCTTTGCAGATCCCTGGGCCGGCCAGTGCACTGCAGCAGGTGCAGTCACAGCCTGGATGTCCAGCAGGGTGCAGTGGGTGGCCCTGCAAAAGGTACAGCGCGGGAGATGAGGGGAGGGTGCTGTAAGGAAACACATGCAGACAGAGAGGAAGAGTATGATTGCAGAAAGGCTGGAAAATCCGGAGCAGCAGACTTGTGTGTGCTGTCAGGGAGCTGACAACGGGCATGATTGCTGACTGCCTTGGAAAGCACAGGAGCACCAGGTACTGTCACTGGGAAGTGGACAGTGTCAGCTCTTGTCACAAGGCTGTGGGTATGGAGAGGAGCAGGGTGAAGAGATTCCAGGTGCTCTGAATTTAAGTACCGTCCAAGTGACATACGTACATAGATATAAATGTATCTTGGCTTGTCCTGAGGTGGAGTGGCATGGTGAGCTGTCCTGTACATGTCAGTAGCGCCGGGCAGTTCCAGAGGGCAGGGGAGGCATTAATGGCAATAGCCATCAGCACAGAGAGGTGCTACCAATTAAATGTCAGTACACTAGCTAAAGTTACTAACTCAGCAAGTCTTGGGAGAAGTGGGCTTAGTTTCTCTCTGCAAAACGCAGTGTTTGAAGAGCATGTGTGCTGTGATGGCGTGTAACACAACATTTCGTTGTGCTGAAGACATTTTGCATTTGTACAGATACTGATACCTTGAAATACTAACGTGAACACTTCTGTGCTTTTTGCCTGTGAGTTACAAAGCCAGCATCTCACTGGTGTGGTACACTCCATGAAGAGGGCCCAAGAGCATTTTGTCTATTTCTGAACTTCACTCAGTGTGATCTCTGGGCAGCTCATTAAAACACTGCACTTCTAATTGGATCACAGACTTTGGCAATGTGAGATGAGCAACAGACTTACTAAAATTAATTTCCATTTATAAAACCATGATTGCTTCACTGGGATTGCCTGGGGTTTCTCAAAGCTGTGTCCTGTAGCCTTAATTTAGCCTTGATTTTAGTAAAAAAAAGGGTTTACTGCAATATCATCAGACTGAAAACACCATTTTCACTTTTTACAGCAGAAACTCAGCCTATTTATGACGGAAAAAAATCAAAACAACAACCAACCGTATGAAGAAAATCTTTTACTTCTGACAGATTAAAATGCAGACTGGTTCAAATACAATTGCTCAACAATCGCCTTGCTTAGCTGGTCCTTAAGCTGCAGTTTTTTTACACTTCTGTTTATCTTGAAATCTGGCCTTTCACTTTTTGAATTTTCCGTGCTTGCTGGTGCAGTTAAATTGGCGTTTTACACACTGATTAGTTAGCTTCAGAGGTCCCTGACATACTTTCATGTGCAAGGGAGATCTGATTTTTGAGAAAATACATGTATTGTGAGTGAAGTTAAGCTTTGCTCAAATCCAAATACCACTGAACAGAATTGATTTTCTTCTCTCAACAGCTGCACAATAAATATGGTCACATTTTTTTTATTTGACCAGGTATTTCCACTTGACTAACTTCAAACAGTTGTGGCTTAAGCTCTGGTTCTTTCATCCTTCCTCCCCTTATTTGTGGTTGTGCTTAAATGTGCCACAAGGCCATTAAGCTGCCCAGCCGTGCTTGTGTTACAGCTTCCACCTTCCCACATTGTCCAGAAGGACTTTTTCCATTTCATCTTGTCATGCCAGTTGCCAGAGAGGCCTGGTCCCAGCTGGAGTGGTGTTCCGGGTATGAAAAGGTTGTCACGAACCTCGTGCTTGCCAACGCTTCCTGGAGGGAGGCTAGCTGTGCAGCCTGGCTGTAAAAGAAGCAGCAGTGGAAGTCTGCGGAGTGACCCAACCCCACGTCCTGGTGGTGCTGCCATCCATGTTGTGGCAGGTTGCACCTGAGTCCATGTCCGAAACCAAGCTGAGGAGGGCCGGGGTGGAGGCCCCACCTGCATATATCGCTCACTGCCGGAGCAGAGTCCTGTGGGGAAAACTGTTGGATGTGCAGACCCTGTGTCCGTGTCCTGTGCTGCTGGTGGCCAGCACGTGCTCTCCAAGTTCCTTGATGCTTTCTTGCATTTCAGGCATTCAGCTGCTGGGGGCCCACTGTGGTTGGAAGTGGTGGTACTGACCAAAAGCAGCCAGCTTGTGCCATACCATATTTTGGTGAATCTGGTCTGTGGAAGGGACCCCACCCCTCACTTCTTTTACTGGCATGATAAATGCTGCCGAGTTATTTCAGTACAGTAACTAGATCTTTATATTGATAAAAGGCTTGTGTGCTTTTCTGATTTATATGACTTGTGAAGGATTAAAAAAAAAAAAATTCAATAATCTTTGGAACAATTGAAACATAAAAAAAAAATCCTGCCAAAACATGTTTGGGTTTTAGTTCTTTTGCCTTCAGAACCTTACACCAGTTCAGCACCTCTCAGGATTTTCTGAGAATGACAGTCAGTTTCTAGTATAAAAAATAAATTATCTTTTTTCATGTTTTAGTCTTAAGCAGTTTAGGGTTTTGAGCTGTTACCTATCTATTTTTTATTTCCCCTTTTGCTGTTTCTCTACATGTAAGGCACAAGAGTAACTCATCTTTCTTTCTGCTAAATGTACTTTTACTTTCTCAAAGGAGATGCTTTGTCCACTAGGAGCTGTGTCTCAGCATGCTAATAAAACTCACTTTATGCCTTTAAAATGCTTAATTCAAAGTGGCCTGGCTGGCTTACAGTAGCTGTGTGGGTGGACTGTCCTTGAATTTTGTCGACTTAATTTAGTACTGCACAATACCCAGTGATGGAAAACAGCTATAAATTGTCTGTGCGCAGCCATGCATTGTTGATAAAGGGTAGAATAAGCTCTACAATTTCTTTATTTGATGTTGTTAGTGCAACAACTGGGTGATTTGTTAAGACTTTTTTCCCTCCTATTGGCAGTAAAATATCTCTTCATTTTGAACTCCGAATTTTCTGAATTTTGATTTGTGTGGGGTTGTTGAAAACTTGCTTTGTCTCCGGTGTTACTAAACATAATAGAAATGTTTTCACAGAGTAGAAGCAAACTTAAGTTCAGGGGACCTAAGCAAACAGTAAGTTTGATTCCATGTAGCAGACAGAACTTTCCTAATTATCTCAAATATTCAGAAGTAGAAAATGGAGCATGAAGTCTCACAGCACATTTAGAAGAAAAAATGCTTTAATATACTTCATTTGGCACATGCTTAGAGAAAATGCTTTACAGTGAGTTCAGTGTGCTTTGTAATTTCAGTGTTCCTTCAAAGTTTATGAAAAAATCTCAAGCCTTAAATCTGTCACGCTGTTTTTTCCTGTTGACACTTATGATGAGTAGAGACTCCACTGAATATAATTTGCATATAAAACTGTGCTGTAAACTAAACAGTTCTTTCCCTGTAGTTGAGTGAAGGTACAATGAACTGCTGAAAACTGGAAATTAATAAATATATAAGCAAAAAAACCCCAACAACTTGCCAGCAAAACTACAAGGGGCTTAGTCTTCCCAACAAATGTCCAGTGCTGAAACTTCTTTTTAAGATATAATTTTTGGAATGGTAGCTTCCCACAGACTGTTATTGTAATACAGCCAAGGGAATGTACCATTTGTGCCAAGCAAATATTGTATTAGAATTATGGAATTTTATTTCCCTCTTTTATGTTTAGTACATACATATCCTTTGGTAGAAGTATTCCAGACCTCTACAGATTTTTACTTTTGTGTTTGTAAAAGTGTAGGGGTAGGGAATTCACAAGTTACACTGATGTTTACAATGTTTTCATTTATTCCATGGAGAACTGCTGTTTATTAGTTTAACTTTCCATATATTTGCAATCTTTTAAGGTTAGAAGTCATTAAGTAATGAAGTAATTAAACTGGTTGTGTCGTTGCAGTCAGAAGGCAGGAAAAACCATTGGTGAAAGGACTAACATGACTGACAGAGGCTTGCTAGAGATGTACATTGAAAATAACTCATTCTTCAAAACTTTTCTTTTTCTGATGGAAATTGTGGAGTAAATCAAATACAGTGGCTGTGAGTGATTAAAATGCAAAACTTATGAATTCTTACTGACTTTGTAAATCTGACTCCTTTACTGTTAATATAAAATCATTTATCTTAAAGCAGTGTTGAGGCTGTGAATATTTAAATGAAAGCTTCAACTCTTGAAGAAGGTTATTTTGATAATCAACATCATTAATTTTGTGGCTTGCATAGAATGCTGTCATGGAAGGGACACAGGAGATTTTCTCCATAGGTCACCTGGTAGATCTGTGGTAATTCACTTGGTAAGTCAAAGTGGCAAATTTTGCTACAGTTTAAACACTTACACAATTCAGATGTTACACAGGCATCTAAAGATTCTGTGCTGGTTGAAGAGGATACCTTTGGTTTGATACTGCAGAAAATACAAACAACTGGACATTGACTTGCCTGTGGTTTTGGTTTTGGAGCAGGTGCAGCTCTATTTTTTTACAGAAGGGCAGGCTTCAGCCATGTTATTAACAATTCTGTTAGGACAATTTGGGGGTATGAGTGTGTGTGTGTAATTTTTTTCGTAAGCAAGTATACTTTGGTAGTGAAATACGGTTTTGAAAATCCTTTGTTCCTGTTTGTTGCTTAAAAGAGCATCTTGCACTGGCACTGTTAGAAGCTACTGTAATGAAAAACTGTAAGATAAGGAAATCTCCCAAAGTACAGTGGGGTTGGATTCTTCTCTGCATCTGCCCACTCTCTTCAGGCAGTGCATGGGTGGTGTTACTCAGACCTCTTCATTTACCCCCCCAAAGTCAATCAGCAGTCTGACAAACACAAAAGAGCTTTAATGCAATTTGACATTTATTTTCTTCATACTAACAAAATGTGCCTTGGTCCAGAAAGGTCAAGTGACTTTTGGAAAGGTGCCTAGATTAGAAATGTACTGTGCAAGTGACCTGAGTGTTGCTTGCTACCATCCAGAATTCTTGGGCGGGCCATTGTGAGGAAAGTGAGGTGGATGAGGTGGTAGGAGATCAGCTTCACGTGACTGATCTCAGCAGGCCACGCTCAAAATACAGGGACAGCTACGGATGTTGCGGGAATGGCATGATGCAAAAGGACCTGAAAGTAGTTGATTTAAAAACAAGTAAATAAAATATAAAAAAGTATAGTTTGTCGAAGGGAAATCAGAGACTTTTCCTGGCAGTCAGTATAAATGGAAGAGTGGGAGGGGAGAAGTGAGGCTTGTGAACAGAAGTTACCTGGAAACCTTCTGTTACTTTTAAGGTGGTATTTCCCATTCCTTTTCAAATGCATCAAAAGAGGATGTTAATTTTTTTTCTTTCCAGTATAGGAATTAATGGGGGAAGGGGGGGAATCCTTCAATTATTTTTGGAAGGCACTGCCTAAAATATTTTTTTTTAAAAGCATAGGGCAGGAGAGTAAAACATGTGTCACTGCATCCATCCCCACAAAGCACTTGGAGTGCAAAACACCAAGTGCTTTGTCTCTGACAAGTTGCAGTATGCCCTGCTAAAAGGGAAAGAAAACTCCTGCTTTCCCTTCTCTTGGTACAAAAAAATTGCATTAAGCTTGTTTTGGTGGGACGAACTTCAGAGGTCTCTTCCAGGTTTGATGAGTAGTACAAAACCTGTGTTGGTTCTAACACAGGTGCCTTGTGCTTCGATTACCTCAACCAGCCAGGACACACTCGTTCTGTGAATGACAGAAACATCACTATGGACAAAATCTCTTTTCTCCTTTTTGTTGTTACACCATATTGTCCTCCACTAATTTGAAAGAGACGGGGAGTACAATGAATTACCCCCTGATTCTGCACTGTGTCAACAGTGCAGTTGCCTGCTCTGAGAGGCTCTGCACTGGCAGAAACTGATTCTTAATGAGTTTGCCTAGAACTTTCAGCTGTAAAAGTAATGAATTCTCTGCAAAACATGCTTTAAGTAGTGCTATGTCCTTGCCTAATGTCTGTAACCCCAATAACTAATCATGTTTTGTCCTTCTAGAAGACTCTATTAATGATCTTTCCACAGTGAACTTGGTGAGTCCCTTTTCGCAAAATGCAGAGCACTTTTTAACCCTTCTTCTTCCAACAACCATTTTGGCTGGTAATGTTCATGCAGTTTCCATTAAATGTGGTGGTCAAGGCATGTTATTCCTCTGCTATGTGTACAGAACACAGAGCTGCAGGTTGCTTTTCCGTTTCCCTCCTGTTCCTTTTCCTCCTCCCTTTTGTGCTGCTCTTAATGAGGTGCTAAGGGATGGCAGCAGAGATTTTCCCAGTATACATCAATGCCAACACATCAAAGCTGGATGCAGTGTAAACAAAACATTGTTAGATATGGCAGAAGAATTGCTAGGTAGGGAAAAACTGAGTAATGTTGTTTGGGAAAATGATTGCCCCTCTGGCTAATTACAGAATAATTGAATGAGCAGTTACGTGTTGCCTCACTGCAAGCTTTAAGTATCTGAAACAAGATCTGGTTTTTTAGTGCTGAAATTTGCTATGAAATAGAAAATTGAGTAAATAAAATTTGGATCCAGCATGATCCTCAGCTGTTCTTCAAGGTTCCTCACCCTTCCTCCTTTTGGTTTAACCTGGGATATTCTTGTGCACCTGGAAAACTGAGCTGTGAAAATGCAGCTTTGTTTCTCTTGTTATATTTATTTTGTGCTAGACAAATTGCCTTCCTGAAAGCTTTCTGTAGGGTGCTTATAGCAAAGGCAGAGCTGACATGTGAGATTTCAAAATTCAGAATGGGCTGAAGAACTCCATTTTAAAGGTATGCCACGAATGACTGGGCTTAATGTGTCTTTTGTGCAAGGAATTTTCCCCCCTACAGTTTTGAAGTACCTACCACTTTAAGGGGCCTGTGGTTTACTTTGGAGTGAAATCACAAGTGATTTCAGGTTTTATTCCAGCTTTTTCTGTTTTCTTTGCCTTGGCCTTGAATGTTTTGACATCTTTTGTTGCCTTGCTTCCACATAGGGACTGCAACAGCCTCAGCAAGAGATGTAACAGCAACTATAAATTATTTTCCATGCTTGAGAAAGCTGCAAGGTAAAGATGCACACTGTTGCTTCCCAAGGATCAGAATGAAGTTTCAGATGCGAACAGTGTCACCAACATGCAAGACAAATCTGGGCACAGGCACTTAGGAGTTATTTTAGCTGAGTGTAGCTGGCAGTCCCTGGGATGTAAAAGGAAAGTTTTTCCTTGACTTTTTAAAAAGACTAGTAGTTACTGTGTTAAAATATTTATCAAAAGCCTTTAAGTTAATTCCCTGAGAAGTAAACTTGTGATGTTGCATTGTTGATTTTTCTGAACCAATTTTTAAACTTCAGAATAACTTAAAAAGGCTTGATAAAAAATAAGTTTTCCATTCCATTGCTGGAATGTGTCCATGATTCCCAAAGGGTAAAAGAGTTCCTGTGCCAAATTCAACAGAGTAGCAAGAGATCTTATTTTAAGTCTGTCCTCAGTGAAGGATGAATTATGGCTTGTTCTGGCCAAATTAAAAACTGTAGGAAAGAGGAAGGTATTTTTTGCCAGGTTACCCCTCATTTGTGAGAAATGCTACCACCCTAAACTTGTCTCTCTGTCATATCACTTCAGGTTAATGGCTCCCTTCATTTTGCTTCAAGTTCTAGCTCCCTCTGCTTTAAAAAGAAAAAAAAAGGCATATTTCAGAGAGATTAATGATGTTTTAAGGAGAGACGGAGAATCCAGGTGACTGCCTTTCAAAGTCAGTAATTGATGGCATTTCTGTTCAGCGACGAGTTTGGCTTGGTTAATGTAACTTTACAGCAGAAGTATGCATCTCATTATTTTATGTGTCTATATTTATTTAACTTTTGGCTGTGCATTTTAAGGTACGTGTAACATTCCTTTTAGTCGTGACTGAGAGCAGACCAAGCAGGTAATCGCAGGTTTAACTGCATAACAGTGTGCCTTCGTTGAGGTTGGCTAGCTGGGCTTCTCTTTTAACTGAAAATGCACAGAAGTAAGAATCAGTAATGTATTTAAAATGGAAATCTCCTTTTGTACAACACAAACAATTTTTCTTTATGTTAAAAAGAAGGGGGGCTACTAGGGCACTGTGTCCTTTGCTAGGTATCTGAAACAATTTATGATCAAAGTGGTCAAAGAGTAATTGTTCAAAATGTATTGGAAATAGGAGTAGGTTTCCTAGACAACTAGAAAAAAAACAGCTGAGAAGTTCAAGGAATTTTGAAGGTGAAGATGCCTTATAAACATAGGAGAAGGCAGGGATATACACTGGCAATGAACCGTGGTCTGAAGGAGTTGAGAGAGGAGAAGATGATTGACTCTGCAGCCCTGACCATCTCTTCTGTATCGGGTTTGCTCCTTGGAAGAAGAGGCATTTACTTAGTTCATGCTAGCTCAGCATTAGCTATAGTGCTAACCTTCCTTTACAGTCTTTTTTGAACAAGTGGTTTTTTTGATGTAAAGATTTCTGCATGTGCTTTAGAGATAGGCAATTGTTTTTTTAAATTTCAAGATTGCTAATGCATTGAGCAACAAAAGCTTTAATCCCAGAATTTGAAAGCAATTATTTCAGCTGTAAAGAGCTTCAGAGGTAGACTTTCATGCTTCCTCTTGTGCAGGTGATTAAGAGTTGCCTAACACAGTACTACAAAATCTTCTTGGGTAGGGCACTTCTGAAAAGGCTCTCTGAGAGTGATGGACAGATGATTTATTTAAGTCAGATAAGAGCTGACCACAGCAGCTGCTACCCAGAGAACTCCACTCTGAGCCTTGATCTCCAAATGCATGTGCCCTTCTTACAAAAGAAATCAATTCACAGGCAGGAGCACATAATGGGGCAATATGAGAGTCTGGAAGAAGGGGAGCGGAAGGATGTGTGGGAGATAACAGGACTTAAGAGACGACCACAAGCCCAAACACTGTTCCACTTTTGAAGTCTTTTGCTGCAGTGCAAAGCTTGTAATGGTGTATGGGGTCATAGTGGAAAACCAGTCTTCTGGGAAACTTGAGGATATTCACATTACTTGAAATAGAAGGTGGGACACACAAAATATCTCAGAACTAGTCTGTAAGCAGACCAAGAAGAAAGAGATGGAGGATCTGAAAATTAACATTCTTCATAGCATTTTAATCCAAATTAACAGATTATGACCTATTTCATGTGTGCAGAAAATCATGCTATGAAAAGCCAGCATCCATAAAGGAGACAGAGGAGTCTGCAACTCTATTTGAATAAAGGGAGAGAGTCCCCTGGGGCATGTGCCCACGGGCTTTCTCTCTCAAGATTTCGGAGGGCGCAGCCTCCTCTTATCCCAAACTCCTGGCCGCATATTGCCCTCTTTCTTTCCCCATTGGCTGACGTACTCAGAAGGTACAGCCTGCCCAAACCACCTACCACATATTCCCCCCTTGAACCTGTCATTTTCCTTTAAAATTCAGAAGTTCAGGCTATCTGGGTTCTGGAAAAGACTTCGTGTGGACCCATTTGTCCATTACCCTAAAGTTCAGGAGTCAAACTGTCTGGGTTCTGTAACAANCCTGGGGCATGTGCCCACGGGCTTTCTCTCTCAAGATTTCGGAGGGCGCAGCCTCCTCTTATCCCAAACTCCTGGCCGCATATTGCCCTCTTTCTTTCCCCATTGGCTGACGTACTCAGAAGGTACAGCCTGCCCAAACCACCTACCACATATTCCCCCCTTGAACCTGTCATTTTCCTTTAAAATTCAGAAGTTCAGGCTATCTGGGTTCTGGAAAAGACTTCGTGTGGACCCATTTGTCCATTACCCTAAAGTTCAGGAGTCAAACTGTCTGGGTTCTGTAACAAACTTGGGGATGTGAGGTTGGTAGAGACCTTAAGACCCATTTCAGAGATATTACCACCCATTCCTCCTAAAGACCCTCACCCATCAAAGTGTTTGTAAAGACATTAGCACATGTCTTTCCTGTCACATGCTTATCTCCCATTCTAATATTCTTTTTTTTCTTAACGTTGAAGAACCAAAGTCAGAAGTAGTTCCCAGAGGTACAGTATCACTCTGTGTCTCAGAAGTGACTTCTCCTCTTCCTCCGAATTTCTGATAAAGATTCATTTAATGGGGTTTTTCCCTGCCTTTTACTCCGTGGAACAATTTTTAGACAAACCTGGAGAAATAGATTGATATTTTACTGAGGTAGATGTAGTATATCATAAGTTTTTTAGGTTTTTTCTTTTAAAGTAAAGTATATCAAAACAGCGGTGATGCTGTCCTTCATAAGAGTTTTTAGCAGTGACTAAGACTCCTCCTCAAAAAGGGAACAGCTGTCTCTCATCAGGCCAGGGAAGAATAGAAAAAAAGAAGAAAAGTGTTTAAAATAATGAAAGCTGTTCAGTTTGTCACTAGTTTGTAAATCCCAAATGTAAGTTGTGAGAGTTTCTTTTTAGTAATGATGTGGTTAAAACTAGTTTACAGTTGGAGATGTGTTGATATTCAGTTAATCTGTAAAGCCTACAGCTGTTTTTGTTTGTAAACCTCAATAAATATTGTGGTGGCACTAGAAGAATTAATAACTGGAAAAGCAAAGCAAGCTTCAGTAAGAACACAAGAACTTTGCAGTAGATTTTATTTGTTGTTTTGCTGTGGATGGGTCCTCCTTCATCATGAGAGAAAAGGAAAGGGAAAGTAAAGGGTTTTTTTATCTTCTGTGATTTTTTTCTTCTGTTTTCCCTGTATATTCTATAGTCTCTGTCTTCCTTGTGTTTTCTCCACTGAGAGCTTTGGAACAGCATAATTCAATAATTGTATTTTATCATTAATATTGCTGCAGCATGGTATTTTGCCAGTGTTCCCATTGAGAAGCAATGGCGTAAAGTGGATTAAGTAAGTCAAGGGAGCTGTCACTTAAAGAGCTGTATTAATGTTCTTTCTCTGTTAGTACACTGTGGTGCAACACAGGTGCAGGAAAGGAAGAGATGCAGATTTTAAGCAGTACTCTGGCATTTAGCATTTAGTAGATTTTTTCTGAAATTGTTCATGTGTGGAGTTGTCGCTGTGCAGCATCATGCTGAGGTTGCTGTGCTCCCTCAGCCCTGTGTGCCGCAGAGACCGGCAGCAGCCTTGGCTGTGAGCTTTTTGGTGAGTGGGGGGGTGAGTGACCTCAGGTGGCAGTACCTCAGCAGATGGTCAGTGACCACAGTTCTTGCAAGGCTGTTTGTGTTCTTGAGCTTATCAACAAGACCTAGCAGTTGTATATCCTACCCTACTGACAACCTTGATAGTTACTGAGGTTGTAAAACATAACACCTCTCTTTAGCACTGGACTTAAAAACCAGAGTGGCCTTCCTTCCCCCTGCAAATATTTAGCATATGTTATAGAGTCATGTTTTTGGAGTAGGTATCACTCTTACTGAGTGCAGGAAGGGCATGTTTGTATTGCACTGCGGTTTTGGAAGGCACAGATTGGGCTGGACAGATGTCACAGAAGACAGGAATACTAGGAAAAGATTCTTCTTCAGGGAAAATAGAAAAAGAAGGTATGTGTGTGATTTCTGCATACTGCAGACTGTCCTCCAGCAGGTTCTTCAGCTGGAGAGGTTTCCTAGTTTGAGTCAAGGTTGGGACAATTGTGCCCTGGAAAGACAGGGAGAACAAGATAAATGCACAGTTTGGAAAGTGAGCAATGCTAATTCAGCATGCTGCTCAGAAAACTAACCTGACAAAAGAAAGATTTCTACTGTGTTAGTGAAATTAATCAATTGAGTAAGACTTGGAGGGAGAACCTGGGTAATGAATAGGACAGAATAGCGTGACAGTGGTAATTTACCTTAATTGTTTTTTGTTTTGCTGTCCACTGTTGGTGTTTTTTTGTTTTCTTCACACAGAGGAATTCAGGGAAATACTGAATGCTGGGTTTCAGTGTGTGGTTGCAAAAGTCCATTCAATTCTTAAGCAATGAAGAGTGAAATGTAAAATTACTCAGTTTCATTTCAGGAGACAGTAGCTGTTAATGCTTCAGTCCATAAAAATAATCTCTTAGAGAAATGACAAAGAACGAGAAATGAGAAATCTCTTAGGCATGTCAAAGATCATGGGTACATTCTCTTGTTCATTTACTGTAGCCAATAAAAGCTGACTGGTAATCTTGGGCACCTGTGATCTTCTTTCCTCCTGTGTGATTAGGAAAAGTTAGAATACCTGCAGAGGCTTTTCAGGCACCTCTGCCTGAGCTATAAATATATCCATATTCTGATTGCTTTCCCTCTTCTTTTGGGAAGCAAGAGATTTCGTTCTTGAATCTAACACACTGCATATAAAAATATGCATGTTTAGGAAGAAAATCAACTTTTTCACCGGAAAATATTGGTGTGCTTTTGTCACTTAATCTCTGTGAGTCTGTTTTTCAAAATGGTACCTTGTTGTGGAATTCGGGAGGTTTTGAGGTGTCACAGTTCCCAAAGTCATGAACCCAGTAACAGCGCTGTAGGAGCAGAGTTCTATCCTATGTGTGCTCTATATCCAAGGCGTGGAGTCACACTTGGGGCAGATGTGGCAGACAGTGTCCATTAGGTGGCTCTCGGTTACAGAAAATGCATTTTCAACTACGTGCAGGCTAATTTTAAAAGACATTAGCTGTGTTTGTGTCCTGTCAGGCTATTAGAACAAATCAAGAGGCCATAAATTCGGACTTTCCCAAGAGTTCTGATAGGTTTTGGTATCCTGAACAGACCTGGAAATACTGTCCTGTCTCTGCTTACTTCTGTTGTTGTAAAATGTTCTCTGTTGCAGGCTCCACAAGAGAGATAAGATTGAGGTAGCATTATTGTCTGTTACAAGGCACTGGAAAATGATTATGCCGTTTCATTATGACAAATATCCTTTCCATTAGAAATTGAAAAGGTAACAAAAGCACTTTATGATTCCCTTCCAAGTGGAGCAAGGCTGCTGCAAACTTTTGCTGCTGCTTTCTTGTTTGTTCTTTAAATTAAAATTTGGTATAGAAATGAGGAAGCAGGTGATACTCATGCCTTTGAATGTGTGGACATGCTGGGACAACCACTGAGTGGACTAATCTGTCCCTTTGCATTCTTTGGGCAATTAATCCTGGAAAATAAGAATTGCAATACAAATTATGTTGGAATTACCACAGGGACAGTTACATGCTTCATCCCTGATGGCTAGACTGATCTTTAGATGCAGAAAGGCACCCAGGGGGCCACCAGATTCAGGCAGGGCTGGAAAGACTTCTCCTTTCCACAGTCAGCGGGGTCAGCTGAGGTGTGTGCAGGACTCCGGCATTGCGGACTGCTGCTGGCTATCTGCAAGGGGATGCCTTGCTGTCTGCTCTGCTCTCTGCCTTGGCCAGGGAGCAGAGATTTTCTTAGCACATCACGTGCCAGTGCCCAGCCTTCACTTTTTGAAGGAGAGGTTGCAGAGGAAATGCGGCCTTTTTCTCCTTTTGGTCCACTTGTATCCAATAGCTTTCTGAAGGAAAGTAGGGCTGCTGGCTTGGGTTTCTGTAAGGGAGGAGATAAGATTTAGAGAAACTGAGATACCGAGAATCACATATCAATGGCAAAGTACAGACAAGCTACAAGGAATACTGTTATTTATTGTGGAGTTTGGTGCCTTACCAAGAGACAGTATGCAGATAAATTTAACTGGTGTTTTTATTTCAGCCAGCATACACAGTTTATATCAGATCTGGTATGCACAATTCCCCATGTGTCTTCTGGGACACTACACACACAAGGACATTCTAAGTAGCACTGTCAAAATGGTTTAATTTCTGCAAGACTGCGTGGGTACTCTGTCCTTATTTGATACTGTATACATATACATAGGATACATGTATATATATACATAGGATATATGGAAGCATAGTAAGAGTTTGCTGTACAGCTTCAGTCACTGCAGGTTAGTAATCAACATCTGTTCCACTATTGCAATGTTCTTTTGTTAAGAGAATTTTGTGTTAATCCCAACAGTGCAGTACTTCATGCTTGAAAGCATTTTCATAGATCTCCAGTACAAGCCTGTCACCAGATGCATGTAATGTAGGAAGGAAACCAAAGACTTTTGGCACACATAGATGATGGGAAAATTAGTCTAAACCGTCTAAACAGGAAAGATAGTTTGGCAGCTCTAATGTGCTTGGTTGATTGAAACTCTTGGTTTCTCCTGTGTTGTCCACAGACTCTGTCCTTAATAAAGAGAATTATTTTCGCAGTGCTGTTGTAGGTTTTAGATGACAGCAACAACAGATATGAGAGAAATCGCCATGTTGGTTTGCTGGGGTTTTTTTCTTGTATTAGGTTTTTGTGTATGTATTTGCATGTCCAGGTTTTGAGTAATGAGAAGGTTAAAAGTTGCATTTGAGCACTGTCTCTATGTGTGTATATTGGCTTCTTGCTGAATGCTGTCAGTCTTTCTATTGTCTCCTGGTATTTATGCATAAAAGCACAACTTGCTTCCAAAATAATCACGAGCTTTGAAACTTGGCTTTAAGGTTTCAGAAGCATGGTTCACTTCACAATGAAAGCATTAAAGGCAGTGATATATAGTGAGACAGTTCCCAGGGGATTCTAAGTCATCCATATCAACGCTGCCAAAAATGTTCTTGCTAGGGGGAAGAGGGGAGTGGGTGGACCTTGGCATTGTTTATGGACCACTCATAGCCTGGAACTAGAAGGAAATCAGAGGTACACTGCAGTATTTGCGTCAGTCCAGGAGCACCCGAGCAGTCTGGATCCCATCCTGGGGGTTAGACAAAGCCCTCGCTGGCACACTTGTGCAGTAGCCATCATGGCGCTTCAATACCTCTCCTGATTCCCGGTGCCTTCCTCGCTCTGAACAAAGGCGGGCCTCCAGTGAGCACAGCAGCCGCTCACGGGTGGGCACTTGGAATGGAATCCTAGAGCCCACTTCTGCGCTTGCCTGCAGAACAAGTCTGGAAACATGACAAGAGTTTTCATCGCTGTGCAGCACCTGCCGCGACTCTCTGAATGCAGCAGTGCCTGGTCTCTCTCTCCATAGGCCAGCTGGCCTCCTTTGGCTGCAGTGGGGCACTGCCTGTGCTGTTACACTCAGCAGCATCGTCTCTACGTGGTGGTACCCACCCAGCATGCTCCACATGCTCCCTTCTGTCTCCTTAGGGTTCTCCACAACTCACGGCTGTGCCTGTTCTATAGGATGGAGTGTTCTTGGTCAGTTTTTCCCAAATGTGCTGAATGAGTCTTTAGATCCCCTAGAAAGATACTGCACATGAATTGGTGTGTTAGCTGCCAGATGCCTTGCAGGACTGGCAGTTTTGACCAATGTGAAAAAATAGGATTGTTCTTAATCTAGTCTGCACTGGATTGTTTAAAAAAAAAAGTGTTAATATTGCACAGTGTTAATACTACAGAAATTATTCTGCATTGGCTTCAATATCATATGCCACAGAATTGGTCTGAGTGTTTGGATGACTCATTAGTCAGTCTCCTGCTAGGCTCCTTGTCTCCTAGTACGAAACCACAGGGGGTGAGCTGGGCAGAAAGGTGAGCACAGACGGAATTCACAGGTCTGTACAGTAAGTGCAGTTACTGAAACCCAGAGATTCAAGGCATTTGTGATGAGGACACAACTGATGCCTGGGTGAGAACCGTGCACTCTGTACGTGTGAGTCTGCTGCCCTTCTGCCTGCAGATGGCAGGTGATGCAGTTTGGTGTTCATGCATGCTCATGGGAAACCTGTTTGAACAGTTTCTTTAAACGATACGTTAAAGGCTTTGCTTTATAAGTGTTAGCATAATCTGGGCAGAAAACTGCTCCAGAGGCTTGGCTTTCCTTTGGGGCCCTGCCCTTCCTTTGCTGAAAATCCTGGTGCTGTGCAGTAGATAGCTCAGCAGAGAAGAAGGTGCTGCATGAAATAATCATCAAGATACAAAACTTAGAGTAAGGATAAGCCAAGAATGAACAAAGCAACCTTCAGAAGTTCCCAGGAGTCTATGTAACAGTCGTGAGGAGGGTGAGCAGCCTCAGCAGTTTGGCAGCAGGCACCTCTGTTTTTCTCAAGAGCCAGGTTGCTTTAGGACTCAGCTATCAGGTAATATCAGTGTAAATCTGCATGAGTATGCCCTGAAGGATGTTCTCTCTCTCTGTTCAACTGGATGGCCTCCTTTGCAAACACTGTTTTTCATAATATACTGTGTATATAAATAAATCATTATAATTAGAGAGGTGTGCAGATTTTCCTCTCCATCTCAGAAAAACAAATTTTCAGCACAGCTTGCTGTGGGAGTGAAAAGATCCTTTATTTCCTAGTCTCTGATAATCCCTAGATTTGCCAGGTTTGTCTCAAATGTGTAGTTTAGGTTAGGCATTCCTTAGCAAAATGCCCTATTGGTAGATGAACAACACCCCCACAAAGAAGGTCTGTCTGTGGACACTTGCACAACCTGATGGAGAGCTAGTAAAATATTTCCATGCCTTTGAAATTAAGTTAGCAATTATGGATAAGTTTTGGCATGTGTCTGGAGATGGGATACAGAGCTTGTGCCTTCTTTGAAATGTTGTTCCAAATTGTTTAGAAATGCTAAGTGTTGACTTAAAAAAAAAAAAGGAAACCAGGAAGCCAGCTGTCTGGAAAGCTTTCAGAGAAGTGCAGGTATGCTACACCATCCATAGGCTCTTTCTAGAGTTGCAGAGTTTAGCATGAATTTATTCATAAAAGGATGAGGTTGAATACTTCAGAATCACACAGTTACTTCAAACCACCTCTGTTAAGGCTGCCACTAGTGGAAGAAATGATCTGAAGTGGTGTTTTCCATCTGTCACTTTATTCTGTTTTGTTTATACGTGTGTGTCTCTACTGGATCAGGTCAAGGTCCACAGGGTTCAGTCTGTGACCAGGGAAAAGTGCCCAGGGAATGTAACTAAGAACGGGGTAGGCATGTAGTGCATTCCTAGAATATACCACTAGTCTCTAGCAATTTGTGGTACAGCACTTTCTTAAGCCACAAAAAAAATCTTTGTTTGTTTCAGCAGCCTTTGGTGGACAAAGACATTGTATTTTTTTCCATCAGGGGTTTTTTAATTTGGGTGACTTTTAGCACAGTCAGTAACATCCTGTGGCAAGGAGTTTCATGAACTACTTTGGTTGTGTGAATGCAGCTGATTTTTATATTTTCCTTTTATCCTGCCTGACATCCACTAGTTTTTACAAACTTGGAAAACATTTCCTTCCTGTAAATCTGTTCACAGTTTTTAAACCTCATATTTAATGTCTTTTTATTAATGGAAGTTTATTTTCTCTCACACCAGTAAAAATTCATAGAATATGCTGAGTTGGAAGGGACCCATAAGAATCATCGAGTCCAACTCCTGGCCCTGCACAGAACACCCCAATAATCACACCATGTGAGTGGTGACCTGAGAGTGTTGTCCAAAGGCCTCTTGAACCCTGTCAGGCTGGTGCTGTGACCACTTCCCTGGGGAGCCTCTTCCAGTGCTCAGTTACTCTCTGGGTGAAGAACCTTTTTTTGTAATACCCAACCTAAACCTCCCCTGACACAATTTCAGGCCATTCCCTCGGATCCTGTCACTGTCACCACAAAGAAGAGATCAGAGTCTGTCCCTGCTCTTCCCCTCACAAGGAAGCTGTAACTGCAGGGAGGTCTCCCCTCGGTCTCCTCCAGGCTGAACAGCCCAAGTGCCCTCAGCTGCTCCTCACACGGCTTCCCCTCCAGGCTCTTCACCATTCTCGTGGCCCTCCTTTGGGCACTCTCCAATAGCTTTATATCTCTCTTACACTGTGGCACCCAGAACTGCCCCCAGCACTGGAGGTGAGGCTGCCCCAGTGCAGAGCAGAGCGGCACAATCCCCTCCCTTGCCCGGCTGGTGATGCTGTGCCTGATGCCCCCCAGGACAGGGTTGGCCCTCCTGGCTGCCAGGGCACTGCTGACTCATGTTCAGCTTGCCATTGACCAGGACCTGCTGGTCTGTTTCCACGGGGCTGCTCTCCCAGCCTTTTGTATCCCAGTCTGTCTGTACATCCAGGCTTGCCCTGTCCCAGGTGTGTCACTTTATAATAAACTTCATGTGATTGATTGCTCAGTCTTGCAATTTGCCTAGGTCTCTTTGCAGGGCCTCTCTGTCTTCAACAGCTCTTCCCAATTTAGCATTGTCAGCAAACTTGCTTAGTATCCCTTTGAGTTCTGTATCCAAGTCATTTATGAAGCTGTTGAAGAGCACTGGCTCAAAGTAGGAGCCCTGTGGAACCCCACCAGTGACAGGTCACCAGCCTGATGCCACCCCATTCACTGTGACCCTCTGTGCCCGGCCCTTCAGCCAGTTGCTCACCCATTGCATGATGTATCCAGAAGGATCTTGTGAGAGACAGTATCAAAAACTTCACTGAAATCCAAAGGTTTTACATCACTCATCTTCCCTTGATCAGCTATGTGGATTACCCTGTCATAAAAGAAAATTAAGTTTGACAAGCAGGATTTTTCCCTCATGAACATGTTTTGCCTGTGACCAATGAATGTGTTGTCCTTCAGGTGTTTTTCAATGCCTCACAGAGTAATCATCAAAATTTTGTCAGTCACTGAAGTGAGACTGTGACAGGCCGGTAGTTTCCAGGCTCATCCTTCTTGCTCTTCCTGGAAACTGGGACAGTGTTAGCAGCTGCTAGTCAACTGGGTCCTTTCCAGATTTCCAAGACCATTCAAAAATCAGTGAGAGAGGCCTTGTAGTTGACATCAGCCAGCTCTTTAAATATTCTCAGATGAATACCATAGGCCCCATAGATTTACAGGGATCCAGTTGGAGCAGCAGATCGTGCAGAAGTTCATGTCTCTGTTAAGTGATCCTCATGCTGTAACAGGCCAATGTTACTTCTGCACTACCTTTTGCTATTAATGTATTTTAAAACACTTTTTATTCTCTCCCACAGTACTGGCCAGCTTCAACTTCAGTTGAGCTTTGGCCACACAAATTTTCGCCCTGGAGTAGCAAGCAGCATCTTTGTATCTCAAATAGTAATTTAAAAAATTACTGAAATGCAAATTAGAGAATACTTAAAATGTGGTGTAGGGGTGTATATTGGTAATGTACATTATTTCACCTTCCTGCCCAATCTTGTTTTGATGGCTCAATACTGGGAAAAATACTTGGTTTTCCTTGCTGCTGCTGAAGGCTGCTTGTTGAATTGTAAAAATGTGATTGTGGAACTTCTAGATATATCTTTTGTCTTCCATTCTGAAGTATTTTGAGTATTTCTAGCACTGCATGAGGAGGAGGGAGGCAGGAATCAAGGAGATCCTGTTCTGCTTGTGCATGCAATACCCGAGATTAGGGATTTTACATATTTAACAAAGACTTGCTTGTTTTTTCATAGCATTTGGTAGTCATTTTAGTGTGAGAGAGGAGGAAACTCTCTGACAGTGAAATTCCTCTCCTTTCTTGCAGCTCAGGTTTGGTTTCTTAATTGCCATATCATCATCAGCATCACCACTCATCAGCTCTGCCTGCAGATGGTGAGACCTGAGTTGCCAATCTGGTGAGCTGGCCAAGGAGTTGCCAAATCCTCCTCCCTCCCAAACCAAAAGATTGTTTCCCTTCCCACCAGCTTTATGACTGATCAAATTGCAGTAGGACTTATTTGCAGGGTAAAATGGCACTGAGGAGTCTGCTTGGTACTAGGTGACCTGAGTACTGTCCCTCCAGGTTGTGACCTGGTGGCCACTGATGGGCTGTGGCTAGGCTGGACTCCGGTAAAGCGGGGTGGAGATGCAGGTAAAGGCAAAGTCTCCTAAATTCATGGTACCAGGTGACCATTGTGACTTTGAGAGAGACTGGAACAGATAACCAGCATGGGCCCTGCAGCCAGTGGTGACTGCTTTCAGGAGGCTACTGCTGTCATCTTACTTACCATGATGTCTTTGACTGGGTCATTACCCTCCTCCCCCTCTTACTTTTTGCTGAGTTCACAAAGGTGAGGGGGTTTTTTGGGTTTGTTTTGGATAAAGGCTCAACTGTAGGTAATGGATCTATGCAGTTTCAGACAAAGGTTTTCTGTTGATGAAGGACAGCAGGAGGCTAGACAGAAGTGATTGGTTCCTTGTCCACACACAGCAAGCTGTAGTCTTTTGGTCACAAAGGTGACAGGATTTACCAGGCAGCTATCTGTGCCATGGACTAGTTTACTTTTCTCTGCAGTGCAATCCACGCCTCTGGGAGCAGACTCTGTCCTATTACCAAGCAAAAGAGCTTTGTAATTCCACTTGAAAGAAAGGTGCCAGACTGGGGCACGTCCACTGGCTGCTGATCTTACATCTCTGAGCTATTTAGCAGTGCAGGTGAGCTAAGTGGCACAGAAAGCAACTGCTTTCCATGGCTTGTGCACTCCATGGGATCCTTTCCAATGATTTTTAAGGGACAACAGAAAAACCCTCTAATATCTGATGAAAGTACAGAGTCTTCTTCAGACTGTGCCAGTTAGTTAGCAAAGAATTTGTTCTTTTAAGAAGCTTTAGATTCCACACTTGTATGATTTTTGTAAACTGAAGTTACTTCTTTATAACAAAATTGAAAGAACTTTCCACTGTTTTCTGGGATGCAGTTGAGAGAGTGAGCGTCACTGGGTCACTGCTCTCAAGGTCTCCAGTCCGAAAGTGGAAAGTAAACTCATGCACAAGACTTGCTCTAAGGAGAGCTGTTCTTTCATAGCAGGAAAACTACTCTGATCTCACAGGGTTACTGAGCAATGTAACTGTGTTACTGTCCTGCTTGAGAGCCACGGGTAGGGAGGCTTATTTAGACACCAGATCTTCTGGTATAATTTTTTTGTGACTAATTCAGCGCATAGTAAAAGTCACAAGTGAGCAGGCTGCTGATCTGAGGATTTTTTGCACTATTACAGGTAGTTTTTTTCAGATGCCGTACTAGAGGAGGGCATTAGTTTGTGCACAAACATTTGTGCTTTTCATATAGGAAAACTCAAAATGCTAAAAACTAGATGCATTCAAGGTCCTGCAAAGGCACCACTTTACCCCAAGTGAAGCGAAAGCATCATGGATTATAAATGTCTTGTAATTTGGGTTAATAATCGAACAG
Source organism: Ifrita kowaldi (assembly GCA_013398055.1). Taxonomy (NCBI): domain Eukaryota; kingdom Metazoa; phylum Chordata; class Aves; order Passeriformes; family Cinclosomatidae; genus Ifrita; species Ifrita kowaldi. The sequence continues at coordinate 268,241 of VZRS01014766.1, forward strand.
GAAGGTTTCATCTTGTCCTCATCAACTTTATGAGTCGGTGGAGAAAGCAGGCAGGCTCCCGCAGTGGATAATTTAGTCACTAAGTTTCAACCCCAGGGAGGGGCTCCATCTCATCCCCTCCTGGGCAGAGGAAGACCTCCGTCCTTTATATTAAAGGGGGAGCTAAACGTTAGAGACATAAAAACCCCTTGGTTAGGAAACAACTCATACTTAACAATATGCATCTTTTTTGGGTGCTAGATGGCGATGCCTGAAAGAGTCAGACTCAATTCCTAGTTGGCAATGTGATTTCCTTACTCCTCTTGCTGACCAGAAAGGTGGCAAAGTAGCCAGTGTGAACCCCTCGGCATCCCCTGATGACCTGCTCTGGCAGGGTGTAGAGCATCGAGTGACCAGGGCCATGTCCCATGTTCCTGCCTTGCCCCCAGCAGGTAGATGGGCAGAAATTGACCCAAGGTGCCACTGCCTGCCTTAACCTGCTCATTCCTGTCCCTCTGTGCCCTCGGCAGCAGCGGCTCACAAGCCATTGCAGGAAGCGGCAGGGCTGTGTAACCCTTGTCCTGTGCAGTTTGCTTTTGACAGCTCTGACAGCCAGCAGAGCTTTGGCCTCAGATGTAGTGTAATGATTAGTGTAACACGCAAATAATAGTTTTGTTGTAACATCTGCCATCCTCTCGGGGTGAGGCTGTGTGTTTTACCCGTGGGCTGACAGTTGCTGGATGCATTTCATTAGGTTCCCAGACACACCCTGGTTTCTGTATAATTGATGTGCTTATTAAAAAGGGAACAGAAAAACCTCTTCTGTTCCCAATACCTGATTTAATAATAAACTCCCATTTCTGTCTGTGAACAAGCCTTCTTTCACAATGCTGATCTCACACCTTTGGCTATTATGGTCTGCAGGTGTGAAAGTAGAAGATAATTTTTGTTGGCCATTGAAAATACAGGAGAAGAGTTTTGCAATTTTTATCTTTTTGCTGCTTTGTATGGGAGCAACACGCTGAAAATCTGCTCCCTTAAAACCAGCAGTTTCATCTTTTTAAAAAGAAACAAACAACAACCCAGTTTCTTGCACTAGATGGCAGTGTGGATAGTTCAATGGGAAACTTGCTTTATTTAGAAAAATCATAAGATTAATGATAGAAAGTATTCAGCATTAAAAAAAATTACTTTCTAGTGAGGGCAAAATCACTTTTCATTGCTTGTCCACCACACATTTGTGCTGGGGAAAAAAGTGTATTCCAGATCTGAAAAGCTTGTGTAGGAGGTGCCAGTTTTCAGAGCTGCAAATTATTGCATTTTTCTCCTTTTCATTTCTTCCTCTTACATCTCAGAAGAGATGAGGTCCTGCAGGGCTGAGTGTTCACCTACACACTTCTAAAGATGTGTTGCTGCTGTCCTGCAGACACAAGCCTGAGGAGGATTCTGCTGAATGAAGAGGGACAATTGCTAAATATTGAGAAGTACGCTATAATTATTGGCTATGACTACAAATTACTGGTCAGGGGTTAGCAGTGGATGAATAGGTGTATCAAGCAGAAATATGATCAAATTATCAAAATGAAGCCATAATTAAGAAAAATATGGCATCCTTCTATACAGGGGAAATACTAAGCACAGTAGATAAACTTAGTTAAATCAGGATGTTTGTCCCACACCTGAGTGTCAATGTGAGAGTAAAATCCTGGTGGACACTGGCAGTCTTTTATTGAAATTCAGTAGTGCTGCTTTACACTGAAAGAAATTGAAGGGCAGACCTGAACTGAGACATGGTACCTGAAGTTCTCCTCTGACTAGATGGTCATGAGCTTGCTGGATGCTGGGAAAAACAGTGGTCCCTGTTCTGAGCCATTTATGCCAAGGCGCGGGTCTCTGAGATGGTGGACTTTGTGGTCCCACATTTTCTCTTTAGCAAGACCTGTTTACCAGGAGAGAGAAAGGATTTCACCTGGAAAGAAAGTCTAGATAATCAGTGACAAATCTACTTGCATTTATTTTGAGTTAGGAAAAGAAGTTGCCATCAGGTGAAAGAAACTGCTTCTACTCAACTTACCTCTTAGGTATTATTAGAAAAAGTGCTATGCAGGCACCTCTGCAGAAAACTTAAGATTTGTTTTAGATGTATAAAAGTGTATTTTCACCAAGTGTTTTGTGGTATGCTCTCGTACATAATGCAAATAAAAAATTAGGATTAGTGATTTGAGACCAATTATCAGAAAGGTTTTAAGGTAAAGCTAATTATGTTGCTAGGGGAGAGAATTACGAAACTTTTAATTGCAAATATGTATCCAATACCCAGATGCCCTTACACTAAAGTGACAGCATCTTTACATGGCTTGTGCTATCTGTAAGAGATAAAAGTATAAAAGATAAAATAATAATCATTAAAAAACCCAGATAATCAACACTAGGAATAAATTGTGGCTTGCAGACTGTCAAACCTGACACCTGTTAACTAACACACATAATGTTACGTGTGTCTATGTAACAAAATTTCAAATAAAAATGCACCTTGTTTTTGTAAAAATACTGAGGAGAGAGCAAGCAGGTTTGAGAAAAATAAAATCATTTAATTGATGTTCTTAATGTATTTAATATAAAATACTTCTTATTGGTTTAATTATATTTAAATAATTTAAATATATTTAATATAAAAGTGTTTTAATCCTTAAGGTCAGTTAACTAGAAATAAAAAGGTCAGACTGCTGAGCTTAACAAGCTTAATTTTTGTATTTGCAGGGTCCATATTCTTTCCTTGTCTTGTTCAGATGTCTGCTAGTTAACACATTGCATTATATCTTAATATGAACACAACTCAGAATTTGTCCACAAATGTGTGCTATTGGAATGAGTAATTATTCTCTCTTGTCCATTGCTCTTTGCCTATTGTTTATTAAGCTTCTTAATATCAAGTTTCTTAGGCAGAAATTGCTCTGTGGTACAGCCAATTAGACACTCAGATGCAGATTACATTTCTTTCAAGCGAAGAGAACAGATTGAGTGACATTTACTTGCCCTCTATGAATGATTGCAAGGGGCACTGCTGAGGATTGGTCTGCATTTCAGTGCCTTGGATGAAAATTTGCAAAATGCTGGTGCTCTGTCACAGCTGTGTCCTCCTAGACAGTGATTTAAAATATATCTGTGGGAAGACATGGCAGGCAAAGAAGGAGCCCAGATGTTATAAAGGAATTTCTTGTGCAATTGCTCTGCTTTGCCTGAGTAGCAAAGCTAGAGGACTGCGTAAAACAGTTACTGCTTGGACATGAAACTCTGATCTTGCTGCTCCAGGGAATCTTTGGGGTTGAAAAAGGGCCGTGTTCTAAGTACAAGGTAATTGAAAACTTAGACAAAGATTAGGCTCTTGCTGAAGAAGCACGTCTCGTTTAAGCAGAGCTTGTGACTGCAGCCTCAGCTAACCTTTCTGATGATCCTGCAGGCTGCTGGGCAGAGAGTGGGTCTAGTCTTTGGTTCTGCTGGTACCTGCTTAATTTCTCACCCCTGCTTTAGCTCCCCTCTTAAATGCGTCTCTGCCACAATTCCCAGCCATGCGGAAAGTTGCCATTCTTCATTCTACTAATAATATTGGACTTTCAGCCATTTTAAAAATGTCACTTCTTGCTTAACTGTTAAACTAATTGATGTTGTGGTTTAAACAAGGGTGCAGTTCATTCAGCTGTCATCATGAGAAAATACTGAGTTACTTATTTTAAACATCTAGGATTTTGCTTAAATACAGAACAAACTGATCTCTAGCCTTATCTTGTTTTGAGATAGATAATGAGGTTAGTGCCACAACATATTATGTGGTCAGATTAGTCTACGTATATCTAAGTGTCCAGGTGTCCTTCTGAAATGAATAAGCAGTGACAAGTCTCAGAGCAAAAGTTAGGAAAGCTATCCTGGATAAAAAGAATGCAGCTGGTTTGGTACATAAACTGCTCAACATGTACGAGTTTAAAAAAAAAAAAAAGGAGAAAGATGCTTCAGTTTTCACCTCATACAAACCATCTGTTTTCTCTGCCTGTCTTGTATTTGAAAAGGATAACAAAACTAGTAGGTATTACTTATTCTTCTACTCCCCCTTTTTTTTAGCAAAAAGAAATAAATAAAAATACACATCCTTTCCGCTCTCTTTCTCCTTCATGATCTCCTCTACCAGTACATTATTTGCACTGTATCCAGTATAGGGTAATATTTCTGGATGACCATTTCCCCAAGGGTGCTTATTAAGAATTATGGCTCTTTATTTCACACTGTGGTACTAAACAAACAAACAAACAAACAAATAGAAAACTCAACCCCTCCTTCCATCTGGGAGTTACAGCTGACCTTAAAAATGAGCTAGCAGTGCCAATGAAAAGACTGTGGTCTACCAAAGATAAATGGAAATGCATACATGCTGTAATATAAAAGTTACAGAAAATTGGGTAATGACTGGTTTATATTATACTGTAACCACCGGGCTGAATGTGCTTGAAGTCAAGTATATTTCTGTGTGTAAGCAAAGAAGAATTTGTTGACAGGAACAATTGTTAAATGTCAGTGCCTCCACTAGGGGCAAGGGGAAGCTTCATTTGTGCAGCTGTGTCTCGCTGATAGGATGTCTCCCACAGAAGTGAAGCCTCTGTAGGAAAAGATTGGGTTATTGCAAAGAAAACTCTGCCCAGTACTCTCAGCACAGTTTTTTAGAAAATTGTCTTGATTAAATACTGGTTGAATCAGTTTGAACTGAGAGGAACATAGAGTTTCCTGAAGAAGTAGACATAGTGCTGGGAAATGAGATTTGTAGTCCTTTTATCTATTCATTATTCACCATTTGTCAGTAAATAAGATTGATAATACTGCCAGGTTTCACACTGGCCTTAGCCAGTTCTGCCTTCAATAGTTGAAGGCATGCTGAAAGACTTGTGTTTTCCAGGTAGAGCAAAAAATAGATATACCTTCTTTTTTTATGTATTGAGTCTTGGACTACTTAATGGAAAATGGTCACACCTTGCAAAATACTAGAGGCATCTGCGGCTGAAAGGCTTCGGCCAGAGAGTTTGACTAAGCTTAGGAAGCAAGTAACAAAGTTAGAGTTTACAACTTTGACTTCTCCATCTGGGAGAAATTTTGTCTGAAAATTCTGGTTTCGCTTAATGAAGTTCAATCATTCAGTCAATTTTTGGGCAATTAAACGATTTTCAGAGTGGGTTACACACCAAGAAACAGATCCATTGTGTATGAGGTTAGCCACACTGTTCATGTGGGAGCTCACAGCAACTGCCCTGAACCTGGGCTCAACTCTGCTGTGAATTTACTGAAACAGCTGCTTATCAGTTGGCATGGGTAACTCCTTTCACATTTTTGCTGCTAATGCCTGGGAAAGTTGGGTGTTTGTGCATCCTGTGCTAACACCAAGCACAGGGTATTATTATTCCCCGCTATTTTGCAGAATGTCAGAGGGAGTATTAACAATAGGCAAGCACAGGAAATGGCTGGGCTGCAGAACTGGGCTGGAGGGCAGGATGGGGCAGCCCAGGCTTTGGCTTGGGGAATATGCATATGCACGCTGTCTTCAGCAGGTCCCAGCGCTGCAGGCTGGTCTGGGAAATAAATTACTCAATTACTAAACTGGCAGTGTCTCTTTGTGGGTGTTTTTGCCTCTGTTTTCACTCCCTGATTGGGCCTGCGGTGAGATCTTAACCATCTTGCAGGAGCAAAGGCAAGGCACTGCAAGCTAGCAGCGGTGCAGACCACAAGCTGTGTGGGAGCAGCCGTCATCGCCTGTGAAGCTTGCTCCCCTGCATCTTGGGAGGCTTACAGATCTTGGTATGTGGGTCAAAATTCAGAGGAGTGTTAAAGTCTAGCATGTTACCAGCGTAACTGCTTTGAGTGGATTCCTGCCTTTTGAAAACCAAACAGGGTCCTCACTATTCCATTAGATTTTGCTGTTGTTAGCTGACTAGTCTCCATATTCCCATAGAAGATGTTCCTGGCAAAAACAGCGTACCTCTTGGCTTGCAACACATCTCCCTACCCTGCTTCGCTTTGAACTGCCTTGGTTGGGAATATCAGGCAGTCTGCTGCAGCACCTGCGGTATGGGGGCAGGAGCTACGGTCCTGCCAAGAGCAGAGGTATTTTCCTGTTTACACCTGTGTAAAGACTCAGAAGTTTTCTGACAAAAGTTTGCTAGAACTAGCACTAGCACAAGGCTGCCACAAGTCGTGATGCATTTTGATTTTGTAATACACATAAGCGACAGTCATTTAATCAACAGATCTGGCAATATCAAGAACAGGACTGATTAGGACATAAAGAATAGACAATAAATAAATAAAATTAATAAATAATCTCATCTGCGATTAGAGGTTGGTGTGTGAGAGAGTTGGCAGGAAATAATTAAAACACGTTCACTGGGAGATTTGTTTATCTTTTATTCCTGTTATTTATTCCTCCTACTTTTCACTAATGCAAATTTCCGCCCATGCTGTAACTATGAGCTGGTGCAAAACACAGCTGGCCCTGAGGGAAGTGTGATGTTTATTCCCCCCCACTCCCTTTAGTGGTTGCTCTGTAGAGGTATGCAATGCTGTGCCCACTGATGATTTTAGCAAATTTGGGAATAAACTGTGTCGGTTCCACCTGATTGGGAGCAGAAACCACATGCCTTGATACCAAAGCTGAAAATAAAAAAAGTAATTGCTCATAGTGTTGCACAAATAGGTTTTAAGTGCCGTGGTTTGAATGTTAAAAGTGAATTTTTACTGTCATTAATCACTGTTAGGATGCTGAAGAGGGCATCCAAGTTTTTTAATGGTAAAGTAAGTTTTTTTAATGCATGGTAGGTTTTTTAATGAGGTCATTTTCTGGAACTGTGAAACTTTATTTAAAAAGAAAAAAGCTAATTTTTGTTGAAAATGTGACTGCCATTGGGGTGCATTGGAATAACTTTTGTTTTTGTGGAAACCATCTTTTATTCTGAAATAATCTGTGTTGTTATTCTGAAATCTCAGTCTGAGGTGCTCTTTTTCTTCGGGGTCAGGTTTTTCCACGTTCCTTTATACACAGATAAAGCTGTGCAGCTGCCACTCAGTGATACCACGCAGGATTGCAGTTGCACTGCGGAGAGTGTGTCCCACTTTTGGAGAGAGGATGGCGTTCAGTAGCCCAGCTGGAATTTGTTGAGATGAGCTCTATTCAGTAGCAGCAGGTCGTATTGGCAAGACCAAGTGCTTCTCAGTGCTGCAGAGAAAAGAGCTCAAGAATCTGTCATCCTCACCATGAATGATAATGCCGATGAGCACAGTGGCTCGTGGAACATGCTACAGTACTTTGCTCTGCGTGATGAATGAATGGGACTAAAAATGTTTCTGAAGGACTGTCCAAGCGTCTTCGTGCTGCTTGTTGTCTCTGATTTTATTGTGTCCTCCCTTCAGAAACGGGCAAATGGAGTAGCATCTAATTTCTAAGTAACTACAAAGCTCAGCCTGCAATAGTTATTTTTCTGGAACTAATGCCTTTAAAGTTGCTCACAGGTAGAAATTAATTACGTCTTTAGACAGCAGTTGTCTCTTTCCATCATGAGTCAACTCTAACTTGCAGTATTTATCAACACTTTTTAATAAGATGAAATTTATATTTACAGATAATATTCATATGCATAGAGCAGCAGTGATTCCTAAAGGTTTTTTTAATGTGTGTTATCACCATTGTTGCTTTGACTGCTATTTTGGTATTGCAACAAAGTAAATACACATTTATCTCATGGCTTCTGGGAGGGGCTGGCTGGTGTCTTCATAGGTCTAGAGAGTGTAGGGAGTGATTTCTGCTGTTCTGTCCCACCTTGCCTCAACAACCTGTGTGCTGCTGAGAATGAACAGAATGTTCTCTCCGCAGTTGCATTCCTTCTGCCACTGTTCACTGCTGCCAAGTCAGTAAAACGAAAGTGGAATTTTTTTAAAGCTGCCTTTTTTCTTTTTTTTTTCCCATTTTTTTTTTTTTTTTTAAACCTTTAATGCTTTTTGCTTTCCGAGCAAAGACCTGCTGACGCCAGATGTTATACGTGTTCAGGTTTTGCCTTCCCACATACTTGCTAAATGGCACTTTTGGGAATGTTTGTTTCTGCAGCTTTTTTTGAGCATAGCAGGCGCATGTAAAATCTTTCAGGAGGGGAGGAGATGGAGTGGTGTCCACACACGCAGCTGTGTTTTATTTCCGTATGAGCTAAAAACTGCCCAGCTCCAAAATACACAGCCATAAAGGGAGCACCACCAGAGCAGCCGTAGGTCACCTTATATATGGAGTCAGGGTTTATGTGCCTGGCCTGCAGCAAGGCCAGCTGCCTAAGGCTCTCAGCAGAGAGAGGTAAACACCATGAAGAGCAGTGCATTTGTGGGTGTCACTGAGCTGATGGGGAGATGGTGGTGGGAGGCACCTTGGAAACCTTGATTCATCTCTGTTGTTCTTGTGTAAGAGGCCAACTCCTACTTGAGACAAAAATCCCATTAGTTATGGACCAAGAAATCTTGCTGTTAAAAACACTGATGCTAAGAAATTTGTTTCAACTGTTTTTTGTGCTACTCCTTTCCCTGTGGCTGGGAGCAGACTAGATCACAGAGTGGGATGTTCACATATCTTGCAGCTCTGGTAGTCCCTGCTGTAATTTGATTATCAGCAGTTCTCCAAGTAAGCTTTGAAAGTCCTTTGCTGCTTCTGCAAGTCCTGCAATGAGCTCCATAAGGAAAGTGAAGGACAAATACCACTGAAAATCTGCAGTCTACTTTTTATTCTGCAGTGTCTGCCACTAAGTTAACCCTTCCTATTTCTATCACACTTTTTCAAGAATGTATTCTGGTATCTGAGTTTTAATACAATAAAATAACCCTGACTCTGTTATGTTACACTGCAGTATGTTAAGCCCCCATGTATTTATTTTAAAAAAGTTACCCACTACAAATTTTGTCAGCAGTCATAGCTACCTAGTTATTATTCTAGAGCAACTGTTGATGTGTGATTTATGCACCAAAAAACAAATACCACAATTCTCTTAAAATCAGCTGAGAGTTGGTTCTAGTTAGGCAAACAGAGAGATACATGCAAAGGTTTGAGGTCTTATGCTGCAGCTACAAGACTTCAGTTAAGGATAAAATTTGCAATCATCCACTTCTTTATTCACTCTCAGCTGCAAGCACAGTTCACAGTGTAGAAGTTGGTGTGACTTGGCACATCAGTTTGCAAGGTGCATGTTGCCCAGTAAGGCTTGACTAAATTTTAGACCTGTCCATGTTTAACTTTTGCTTTCCTAATTTTAGTGGGAGTGTAGACAATGAAAACTGAAGAAGTTTCCACAGGAGTTTTGTTGTTTAAGTGCCATTTAGCTTTCTTAAAATTGGCCCTTAAAGAACATGCCTTACTTGACAGTTGCTGATGAAAATAGTGCTCATCTACATGCCCTCAAAGGCTCATGTGCCTGAGCTATCATATGATGAATTCAGCTATATTTATAAGGAAACTAATGCTGGTTTTCACCCTTTAAGAACTTCATTTTGATGTGTGACCTATTTTCTTTCTTGTAAAGGTCCTATTTTCATAGCAACTGTTGTTCAGTGTGATGGCAGCAAGTAAGAAGCATACCGATGTCCTCAGATAACTCAAAATAACTTTCATCTGGGTTTGTATTTCTTCTCCCAATTATGAATAATTATTTCTGTGCTGTAAAATAATTAATATATAGCAAAAATAAAGCATTTGAATTGTAATACTCTGTTACATGCATAAATATAGTCTGCTTCTTAAACCATATTTTTAAAATAATAATTCACACAGTGTTCACTTCACTTCTTAAGGTGTGTCTTCTGTAAGCTTAGCATTGTTTACCTGATGTTTCTTCTCTTTTCTCTTTACATTTTTCTGGTGAAGCAGATACACTGTGTTGGAAATATTGTCCTGTTTACAAGAAGTATTTTGTACTGCCAGTTCTGTTCTGGTAGAGGTAAACTGTAGCAGGTTTTGTGCCTGTACTTGTCTAGTCTTTGAAAATCAGATCACGTTCTTCTCGAGAAGGTGTTTCCCCAGCTTCAATGATTGCAGAGAGCTTCCCACCTTGATGGCATCCTTCCTCCCCAAAAGAGAAACTGCTCTTATGAATAGGGAAATACAGAATATTTCTAAATACTGTGCAATCTAATATTTTAAATCTATTATTTACCCTATTGCGTAATGGCAAAGGAATATGCCCTTTGTGTAAGTATGTATATACAATACATGAGATGGCATTTAGATGTAGGGAATGGAAAGTGAACTGTTTACCTAATGAAAATTTTGCCTGCTTATATGTTTTCAGCTTTTGAAACTTCACTGCAGGCTAACATCAGCACGCAGCCTTTGTTTTGTTCATTTTCTTGGCAACATTTTGATACTGGATGTACATTATTAGAAACAAAGGGCAAAACATGGATTAGTAATTAGCAATACATATGCCCACAGATGTTCAGTTGTAACTCTGTGCTTGCTTTTGCTGTTGTGTTGAGGAGAGGGGGAAAAATGGTCGTTCAGCACAAAAGAGAAGAGCAAAAAGTTGCTGCTGAAAATCTGCCTGCAGTGTTTTGCTAGTATTTACTCATACGGTGATTAAATAGCTTTAGAAACTTGAGGAATTAGAAGGAGGAGGAGGACTTGCAGAGGTCTTTAATCCTGTCATGCGGTGCTGCTTTGTAACAGTTTTGGTTGTCTATTGTCTTCCCTTGCAGTAAAAATATAAAGAAGTGTCACAATTCCTGCTGCTTGCTTTTAGGCACTGGACCTGTTGCTCTAAGGAATGGGAGCAGATACAAATTAGGGCTGATTAGCCCCAAGAGAGGTGCAAAGATCCTTGATGACAGAACAGCAAAAATAAGCAGCTCCTCCAAATAAGTAAGGTGGGAAAAAGGAAATTCAGGCTCTCTTAAGAAAAAAACTAGGGAGTGAACCTCTACTTTAAGAGCCCTCTCCTATAAGAACTTTTCTCAAGATTTAAAATCAGTAAGAGATTAGCTGTATTGCCAAAAAGGATTATTTTTAGACTTTTTAAGGAAATTACAGTGGCTGCAGAAGGGACCCTCAAGTTCTGCTCAGACTGAAAAAACCAGAACCTAAATCTTGAAAATATTCCTTTTTATCTGACTGGGACAGCCCTTGTTCAAATTCAATTTCTGTGTTTGGATTATGCGTGGAATGAGGGAAAAGGGGGCCAGGTATAAATAAATTGTATATTTTCTGTTTTGCAGCTCTTCCAAGAAGATAGATGGATGTGCTTTTAAGCTCTGTATTGATTTGTTTGCTGTGGCTGTGTGTTTATCAGAAATCCGTGGGCACTGGTGCTCGGGAGAGCCCAAAGTATGTCTTAGTTTTCTGGGGAATCACCATTTGGGGGGAATAATCTGAACAAAGAAAGTGCCCCTCTGCTAGGACCTTTGTGGTATGGTTTGAGGTGGACATTGATAATTGTGCAGCAGCTTATTCTGCTCTCAGGATAATAATCCAAGTGAATATGAAAGCCATTCTTTTATTACTAAGAACATCTGAATTAGTTTTAGTTTTATTTACACAACATAGTTTCCTGCTTAGGACTTGTCTTCTGTGAAGAAACAGATGAATCACATTGAGGATGCATTGTTTCAGTGACAATCCTGCTGTGTTGCTCTTCAGAAGCTTAAGTTCTTGTGTTGCCTTTTTGACCAGAATTTGATTTGTTGTGCAAGATGCACTGCCATGTATTTGTCTGTTTGCTCATATGGTGACTGATAAAAATATACCTTATTTTGCCATTTCTTTATTAACATTCTGCTGTCTAATAAGAGATCAGCTATAAAAACTAAAGGCAACATATTTATGGATGTGCATAGAAAGGCGTAGTTTTTGCAGATCATGGTGAACTCAATCCACTGTCTCAGGGTTACAACAGGGTGAGTTTCAGATCTATACACCATTTGGGGAATTACAGATTCAATTCTAACTTGACACGTGCTGTAAGATATAGATAGCCCCTTGTTTGTTGGTTGTTTCAGCTCATGTCAGTGCTGAGATACAGTTTTGGCTGGCAGACAATGGGAATGAAGGCTGAGTTTATTTGGATGTGACTGACAGAGATGAGAGTCAGCACTGCCAGCCTCGATGCTGCACATGGCAGTCGTACCACACACGTCCCAGCAGCTTGTCAGCACTTCTCCTGCCTGGCACCCTGTGGCACAGCAGTGGTGTGCCTCATGCCAGTAACCAGATGCAGGGCTTTAGATTAGAATTTTCAGGGGAGAGACGTAATTTGCTGAGTCCTGGCTTCCTAAGGTGAAAAGTTCGTGTGCAGTAAGTTGATCGGCACACTTTTGTCTGCACTGGACTCTATTGCCACTGTACATCTGTTTGAAAAAGATGGGGAGTGTGAGCATAAGAAGATGCTGTGAATAATTAATACAAGTGTTAGTTCACTCTCTCACTGAGAAGGAGGAAGACAGGTTATGTGAACTCCATGCTGATTTAAATTAGTCGGATTAAATTACAAAGTCCCAGAGCATTAGGAACAGGTTGTTTTAATGTTGGTTTGACTGGGCTGCAGAGAGGAACATCCCTGGTGAGGGACAAGTGCATTGCCCCAACTTGTGGTCCACTCCTTTGGGTGGGTAAGTTCCCTGCAGGTGTCCGCATGTAGCAAAATGGTTTTGGCCACATGCAACGCAGAGGCTGTGTGACACTTGCCTGGCAAGCTGACAAGTCTTTTTCTGTGAGCTGTTGAGCAGGAAGAGTATGGAGATACCCAGCTAGACTGGCTCCATCATGCTCCACTGCAGCCAGATGGTCTCCAGTTGGTTCGTGCCAGCTCCAAGTCAAAGTGTTAGCATGGTTTAGTGGCTCTGCCTGCTCAGTACCGAGAGGCCATATAGCATGTGGTGGGGTGGAGGAGCAAAAACCTCCGGCAGGTTTTTGCTGCTGTGATATCCCGCCTCCCTCCTGCCAGAGTGTGCTGGCTTGCAGTCCATAGGCTGTGGTGTGGACATGTGGTGGCTTTGGAGGCACGACAAGGGAAACGTCGTCACCCCTGGAATGAATGCGGAAAGCCACACAAGAGATGGTTTGTGGCTTAGGGAAGTGGTAAAAAAAATTGTGCACATGTGCTGGCTGTTTCTGAGGGATGCCGTGTGATGGAGCAGCCTGGAGGATGTGTGGAGTGTGTTCCCTGGCCATGCTGAAGCTGTGGGGTTGTGGTCTCAATAGAAGAGTTGTGGCAAGTAGGGTCCCCTTGTATTTCTGAAGGGCCACTTAAAGCAGCTTGAAGAGAAATGGGCCCATGTTAGTATTGAGGCTGTAAACCCAGTCCTGCACTTGGGGATGAAATGTTGGCAGTGTGGGCTATAGACAGAGTCTAATGGAGAGTGACACTTAAAGGCCTCTGCTGTAAACTGGGATAGATGAAAAGCAAGAGCCTGGCCCTTGCAATATTGTCTCCTTGCCCCTACAATTTTCCACTTTCATTGTGGACAAAGCCTGTAATTTCTCTGTTCATGCAGGGTTGATACTACAGTCCACAGTATCCATATTAGTAGTAAAAAAAAAGGAAAAGAGACACCAGGATTTGGGTATTACTGTAGGGGAGGATGCAGCATTTCGGGCTGGATGGGGACACAGCTTATCTGCTGGAGCCTTCTCAGGTAAAGATACACCTTCAGCTGGGGTCACAGGTGAATAGTTACATGGGCAAATGCTGCTAGACAAAAGTATTTGTCTTTGAACTTGCCAGCTGTCCCATATCGTTGCTCTTTTGTCGTAGCAGATTTATGGCTGGTCTGATTAGGTAGAGCATCTCAGACCTAAAATCAGAAGAAGAGACAGACTGAGATTTGACTGTCTGCCTCTAAATATGTTTCATGCTTGTGGCATTACATATGAAATGTCACTGAAGACTAAAACACTTGGGTACTTCATAGAAGAGTTAGATTTGTCCATTTATCAGAGTTTGTGCCTTAAAATCCTTTCAGTTTGTCTTAGATGCAAAGTCTAAACAAGACCACAGTCCATTTCATAAACTATTTATAAACATCCTTGATTGGTTTGTTCATCTCAGCATCCAAGTTTGTCTACCTGAAAATTCTCTTTGAATAAATGAATTAATTTTAAATTATGGGGATCTGCGTATGTGTTTTTCCAACTGTTGTTCAATTTTTAATCTTTAAAGATAGAGTGGAAGGGACGCTGTGTTTTGTTCTGCCCCACTGAGTGAACAGATGGGACGGGTAGTTTATATACATGCTCTAGAGAAGAAGGTGGAACTGTTTGTTGTCCCAGACAGAGCACTTCCAGTGTTGTCAGCTCTGGGAGGCCACAGGTATACTGCAGCTGGCATGCATGCATCATCCCCAACATGCATTTATTCCTCTCCCAACTTTTTGGAAGCCTTTTTGTTATTCATGCTGGATTTCAGTCTTTGTCAGAGCAGATAAAAATGCCACTTAGCACACCTTTCATTTCCCTCTTGGAGAATGATCAGACTGAGCTATTTCAAGCCATGGAAGTCTCATCTCTCCTGCTTTTCTGCAAGAAAAATGTGGATAGGCCAGTTGCATCCTTTGGGCTCCCTGTCACAGCAAGCATTACAACCCATAGCAATATCATACTGGCTTGAATTCATGTACTTTTATGTAACTCATTATTCACTGGCATGAATAAAAGGGAGTGTCTTCTACATCATCCATTAGGAATTTCAGGTATAAAAAAAAAGTTGTTTTTTTCTACTTTGGATTGCCTTTCTTCTTCTAGTTGATTTTTTTTTTCTCTAAGATAAACAGAAATTGGTTTCTGAGTTGCCGCACCATGCAGTCTTCTGAAGGTGTTTTTTTTTCTTCCATAATGTAACATGATGACAATGATGTTGCCAGGAATGATTTCCAAAAGAGATGGGTGGTCTGAGAATGCTCGTAGGGTGTGGGGGACCTTGCAGCACCGTGTGATGGGTGTCATCCAAACATACCTGTCTGTGTTTAGGCTCAGATCACATGAGTGGAGATCATGCTCGTGCATATTAGGCAAGGGCCACCAACTCATCAGACTGTAGCCCAGTTCCGTATGGACAGGATGTCCTCCTTACTACAAGTGACAAAAGCATGCCAACTGTGATTTACAGAATACATACAAAGATCTCCTTTTACTAATGAACGGTGATTCTGATAGTAAGAAAATAGCAAGAGCTGCCACTTCTGGCTGACAGTCAGTCTGCTGGATCTCTGAGAACAGGTTTGGTTTACCAAAAGTCCACTTGGCTGACCTGTCTTTTTGGTACTTGGGAGGGCTGTGTCCAGCCTCTGGCCTATACTAGGGTAAGCTGCTTGTGCTTGCAGGTAGGTTCTGTTTTGTCTTAACTCCCTGACAAGAATTACTAGAACTGAGGTTTTCCTTCCCGCATATTAGCTAGTTGTTACAGCAAGCTTGGTTACACTAACAAAATTTAATGTATTTTACACCATTTTGAAAGATTGTTCTTGCAGACAACTTTTTAGTAAGATGCTGTTCATGACCAGGATTTTCCACATGGTGACTAGAAAGGGCAACTAAAATGAGCTGGGGATTGTGTTGCCTATGAGCTGGGAGAGAAGATTATAAAATCACAAAGGGTGTGGATAAGCTGAATCTGCACTGATTTTGACCAAGTCCTGCAATGCAAGAATTTGGTGGCAGTAAAATTTCTCAAACATCAGTTTAAAGTAAGAAAAAAGTATGCAGTGGGTATTGACAGCCTGGGACTTCCTGCCCCACAAGGCAGCAGCAGCGCGGTCAGAAAGAGGCTAGTCAAATTCACAGGCAATT
The DNA here is from genome assembly GCA_013398055.1 of Ifrita kowaldi. Classification (NCBI taxonomy): domain Eukaryota; kingdom Metazoa; phylum Chordata; class Aves; order Passeriformes; family Cinclosomatidae; genus Ifrita; species Ifrita kowaldi. The sequence goes on from VZRS01014766.1 coordinate 284,055, forward strand.
TATGTGAGTATTAAAATGGCATACTAAGGACATACCTTTAAATATTCCAAATCCAATAATTGTCGATGCTGGGAGAATACAGAAGCATGGACTCATCATCAGGCACTTGTACTGGCCTTAAATAGTATCTGCTGTTGCTACTATTGAAAACAAGATAGTCTGGATGGATCATTTGTCTACAGAATGCTTATTATGTTTATTTCTGCTGGGTACTATTTTGAAATCCTTTCACTGTTTCTTTTTCCTTTCCCAGCAAGTCAATGAGTGGCTTGTGTAGAATGGCTGCTTTCTCTTCTGAATCCTCCAGACACTACTGGGATAACTCCATGTGGAAGAGAAACTAAAACCCAGCTGATGGTAGACCATTTCTGTTATCAGTAGCAAATGTGACAAAGCAATACTTGTAGAAATTCAGAAGATTGCTGGGTTATTTCGAATAGCCAGAAGGATCCAGTGCCTTGGAAATATTTCCATGTATATCCATTTTCTGAGGCATTTTCTGTATTGAAAGCTGCCCAGTAAAGCCCTGCTCCTGTGCAGCAGGTAGGTGGCTTGGGAGAGTGAAGCAGAAGCTTTGTAGAAGCTCTGCTCAGGAGATGAGAAGACCATATTCAAGTGTGCAGAAGAAAAACCCTCAGACCCCTACATTACTGAAGGTTGCACATTTATTCTCCGCTTGCAGCAATAACAAGGTGGGCAGAGAAGCTTAATGCAACTCAGCTTAAGATAGAGGCTGGGGGGCTGGGTAGAAGACAATGGAGGGAATCCCTGTGAAACTGACTGATGTTTATTTCTAACATAGCTTGAGAATTGGAGCCTGACATTGCACTAGCTGGGACTTCGGGGTTCAAAAGCAACAAAGCTTAGAGTTGGGTCTGATTTTTTTGTTGTTGTTGCCTTTGACAGAAGGGAAGCATTTGCTCTGGCTAGGAGCACTCTGACTGTTCTTTTCTTCAGCTTGCTGACTCAGGTCCCAGAGTTTCTGAGCCATCACTCTCTTCTTAACAGAGCTTAGCTCAGCTTTTGCCTGGAGCTCTGCTGTAAAGAAAGACCTCTTTACAGACCAGTGCCATAAGTGGAGGGAGTAAGGAAAGCAGGCAGGTAAATTCATGCTGACCGTAGCCATATCTCGTTAATTAACTTGCTTGTTGAAAGGATTTACAAGGCTTCTTTTGCTCTCATCATACTGCAGATTCTGCAGAAAAAAACCCCATAGTGAGAGGTGACTCCTTTTGGTTGACTACTTAAATATTGTCCAAAGTAAATTACCTGTCACATTGCATATAGTAAGAATCATCTCTGTATCTTGTGACGGAGAGACTGAATCACAACTGACTGCAGCCTGAGAGATGCTGCAGGAAACACTGGTCCCAGGGGATTTTTAGTTCTGCATTTTAGGGTGGCCTAGCTACTGATTTATTTTGTTCAGTTAGTGAGACTTGAACAGCAACTTCCATAATTTTGCTTGTGATTTGGATGCAACATTAGAAAGACATTTGCTGTAGAAAGTATGTGAATGGGTGAATTGTTACATGATTAAATAATTAGGTGAAATTTAAAATCATTCACAGTTTACCCTTATCTCAAAGTTTGATTACTCTGTCTGACCTGAAAAAAAATCCTCATATGCCTGCATTCTTACTTTATCTTTAATTCTAAAATAGCCTCTATAAAAAAAGATACTTCTCCCTTACAAATGTTGCCTTTCAGTTTATTGGCCACTTGTTTTGATAAACATAAAGATAAGAAGAACACAACCAAAGTAGGGGTGAGATTGAAAAGAAAGTATCAGGGAGATACAGTCATTATCCCAGGATAGATACCAACCACGGAGCAACTCCCCACATACTTTCTCCTTTGCTGTTGTTGGCAGCAGACCTTGCTTCATTTAAATTGCACCTGGCATACTTGGTACATACAGGTTGTAGACATTCCTGTTTCCTGTAGAGAAGCACAAGTTTGAAAAGTGCTCTCCACTCCAGCTGAGCAGGAGGGATTCCCAGTGCCAATTTCTGCTTGCAGCTAGAGAAATTACCATCTATGTTTTTAGATGGGTTTTGCATGTAGCTTGGCTCTTGTTTGCAAATGTTATCAGTGTCTTTCAGAATGAAACTGGGCAAGTTCTACTGCCAGAACGACCCACATGTGAGAGGGAAGTCTCAGGTAGGAGTCTTGTTGCACTGATGTATAGCAGGAATGGAGCAGTACCAGTTCTTCTTGAGTATTGCATCTCATGGGTATACTTGCTCTGTCAAACCCCTCTACCCTAGGCCATTTAATCCCCACTTTGCACTTGCTGGATAGGATTGCAGAGCTGGTTTTTCTCCTGGAAGCATCCTCTGACTGAATCCATCTGAACAATTGGGAGCCAGTACCTTTGAATCCTTCACAGTTCTGACCTACAGTGCTCCCACTTTAATCCAGATCTTAAACAATAGAATTGCAGTGTCTGAGCTACATTCACCTTATGAGTGGTTCAAAATACGGTGCTGATCTGGAGCTTGTTTGGAGTGGCTGATGTGACTGTTTGCTCTTAGGAGTCTGCTTGCCATGAGAAAAAAGAAGTTACATACCTATCTATTTAGCCTAAAGCCTCCTTGCCTGGGAAGCCAAAATCTGTCTTGTTGAATCCCACAAACCAGCGTGTGCCCATCACCATTTCCCACACGGGACCTCAGCTCTGGACAGGAGGACTTTCAGGGTTGCTTTTCTGAGTTAAGAGCTGAGTTATATTTCTGCTCTAATTACTGCGTTGCCAACATGCTGTTGTGCAGCTGCTCTTAGACCAAACCTCAACTGTTTTCTATCTTAAGTGTCTCCTGCAAACATCAGACTGAATGTGAGCCTGGATTTTCTGCAAGGTCTGTGCCTCTTGAGGCTGCTACATGTCTGCAGTTCTGCTGTGTGGGTACAGAACTGTGTGTGTATAGAACTGATCTATACGTGCTCAGATACTTGCGGTACTGAAACACCAGGATAGGTGTCGGTGACCTGGTAAGACGCAGCACTAAAGAGGAGCACGGTTCTTTTCCCTTGTGACTAGGACAGGATTAGGACATAGGCTTTATGTTCTGCCTAAAAAAATCACCATTCTGGAAAAACCTGTAAAAGCTGGGGTGTCATGAATGTTTGTAGAAACTGAGGATCGTGTGTGTTTAAGGTTTCTGCTACTGAACCTCAGGGCAGAAGAGAGTTTGAATATCTAATGCAAAACACTTTAAACAACTGCTTCATTGAGCAATAACTCTTTATATGGCTAGTCTCTGCTTGTTTTGCATTTGCCCTAGGATCTGTAAATCACAGTATTCACAGGCAAGCATAGGTTGAGCATGTAAAAACACATGGGCAAAGAGCTGAAGCGTTGGGAATGGAATATACAAGCTCCTCTACTAATTTCTTGTGTAAGATGTCTCTACCAGAGAATATGCTTTGCTGTAGAGGAGGCTAGGTTTTCCTCCTCCCAGTATTCTCTCAGTATTCAGCTGGCCTCTGGTATTGTCCTGTGCCTCGCCCACATGAGAGACTTGTGTCCAAATGCAGCTTCTGGGGTGTGTGCAGCTGGGGAATCACATGTGGCACCATTCTAAAAATGATCCATGTATGTCTTGTTGCTATTTCAGAAATTCAGTTCCTGATGTATGGCTCAAAGCACATTTTAACAAAATTCCCTTCCTTCATGAGTTTGCTGAGCTAGATCAGATTTTTTTTCTGTACTTAAAGAGCTGTTCAATAGGCAGATTGTCAACTCCTGTTGCATTTAATCTTAAAAAAAAAAAGGAATCAATTATCAATTCTTCCAATTAGCTAACAAATTATTAGATCCTATGTTTTTTCTCTCTTTTTTCTTTCTATCTGTTGGGCTGAATTTGCTTCCTCAATTATTTAATTAATCCTCACTTAAGCTCAGAAGCAGCAAGTGAGTTTGCTTGAGGTTCTCAAGCCTGCATAGCTTTGAAACTAATAGAAGCATACCCACAAGGCAGTTTGTAACAGGTCAATTACATCTCTTCAAGCCACAACAAAATGTAGATCTTAGGCCTTGTTTAGACTTTCAGCACTGTTTTTATTAACTTTATGTCAATTCTCACCTCAGTTACATTTGTTTCTTGCCATTGGGAAGAATGTGTGCCTCATGTGCCTGTGAATGGTGACCAGCGTTTTTAACAGATTTTACTTTTAAACCCATGATGAGGCACGCCACAGTTGGGCCTCATTTTTGTGGTTGACCCACTCATATTTGGGACTGCATTGCACCTAAAAGAGATGGGTCCCTGCCCAGGATCCCCTCTGACCCATCTGTCCATACCCATCCCTGGGTGCACGCTCTCAGGTCCCCCCTTGTACCGTGGATATAATGAAAGCAGGGAAGCATACCTGTTGTTAAATGCTACTGAGAAAGCACAGACCTAAGCTGAACAAATCAGAAGTGGGTAAAGAAATTCAGTTAGCTTTACCAGGATACACTGCTGGTAGACTCTGATGCCCTGCTAAGTGCAGCCTGCCCTGAGACAGTGGTTGTCCTGAGCAACTTTACATGGAGACTGACGATAATTTTATAGTAAGCATTCATTGTGACTCAGTAAAAATTGCCTGTCTTCAGCTTAAAGCATAACTTTATATCCTTATAGCAAGCAGAGATGGGAGTGATGCTTTAGAATATCTCTGTTTGAAAGGAAGTAGTGAATATTTTCCTAAAAGTTCACAGATTTAAAACTTCTGTCCTGGCTGCACACTCTGCCAGCAAAATGTTTTTCTACTTTTTTCCTGCCGTGCTTCATTGTTTCAGAAATTTGATAATTATCGTTATGCCTGGAATCTTGTGATAGGCTTCTCTGCATCATGGCCTGTGTTGGTTTCCTGCTTTATTTTGCTATTTGTAGCCTTTCAGTTATGCAGTCTTTATGGCAGCTTCATGTCCTGCCCTCCACTGAACAAGAGATGGTAAACGCCAGCATATATGGCAGAGCTAGGGGAGGAGGAATTGCAGTGAAGATCTCTCTGCATTCTTGGAAAATTGGTATCAGGACTGTACTAAAAATGAAGGCATTTGTGCTTGTGTTCCTTGAAGGAGAAAGCAAAGCTGTATTAGCTTGTGTGATGGAGCTCTGTCAGCTTCTAAAGACAGCCAGCTTCTCTATCAGTCAGTGTATCTGTGACTCAAATTCACATGGTGCCTGCGCTCATTAATTTCTTGATTTTCTTTTACTTTGCTAATCTGCTTAGCTTTTAAATACTTCCCTGCACATACTGTCAGAGCCAAATAAAATATTATTTGAAAAAATGTGACTAGTTTGTTGAGGAGTTGTCAGCCCAAGTCAGGCAGGGGTCGGCAAAGCAGGGTGTTCTTCATACACCTAAGCTCCACCTATCTGAGTCAACAAAATAAAATGCTGTTTGGACTGCAGAAAACTTGCAGCAGACTCACGAAGAGGCATCTCTGCAGCCCCATATGAGTCAGACCTGTTGCTCCGAGCATGAGAGTTGTGGTCAGGCTGTCCCCAGCACTGAAGGTGGGCAGGGAAGGAGGAGCCAGGAGCACTGTTGCAAAGCTAACGAGTCTGGCTTTGCAGAGCCAGCCAGCAGGCAGCTAGCCATGGAACTGCTGCTGATGTGGCCTCTGCCTCTCATTTGGCTTCTTCTCAGCAGCCATGCAGCCAGGGCGACAGTGCCCTTTTTCTGTACCTGCAGCCTGAGCTTCCGTCCAGTGCTGCTTAGTGGTTCAATCTGCCACGTGTGGGTTGGAAGAAAACCTAGCACCCAGAGAACCCGCTGCTGCTGGAACTTGCAGTGCAGAGGTCTAGTAGTCGGACAAGCACCATTCCTGACAGTGCCACCGCTGGTCCCCCCACCCTGCCGGCCTCCACACAGTAGGTGTCGGTGTGTAGGTTTGTCAGGCAGGGAGATGCCTGCTCTGGCTGCATCTGAGGGATCTTCTGCCCTCACCTCCCCTGGGGGACATCTGAGCTCAGAAATTGCAACTGGTCCCCCACTCGCTGGTACAGCGCTTCTGTAGGTGCTCTTCACCCAAAACAATCCTCTAACCCTGCCTACGTAAGATATTGGGTAATCTAGAACTTTATACACATGCTAGCAAATGTGAGGAATCTGCAGTGGTACAGGGGAGTGTAAAGACCAGCTGCAAAAAGTTGAGGGCAGGCCAGGAAAAAACAAGGCGAATTGCAAATTCAGCTAGTTAGATCCTCACTGACGACAGATCTGGAGGTTTTCAGAGAACCACAGTTCAGCTTCAGTCACTTGGACTGGACACCTCTGGGGATTGTGATAGCTAGGATGCTGATTTAAGAGGAGCATGTTACTGCTGTGTTGAAGTTTGCACTGAAGATGACATTTTAAACACTCAGAAATGCCTACTGCTTAATGTACCTAACTTCTTAAAACTGTGTGTTTTTAACTGCTTTTTACTTGTTTGTTCCAGGTTGCATGTCTGGTTGGACTTGATGCATGGCATTTGCATGACACCAAACAGCCTAGCTGTGGATGTGTCACTGAGCAAACATGGCCTACCCAGCAAATACTAACGGCAGTGCTACAGGTAACTAAACGGGAACAGTTTCCCTCTTTGGATTATTAATTAAAAAAATTCTTACATTGTGCGAGCAGGAAGAGGAAGTAATGGCAGTTTAAATACTGAAAACGTGTTTCCTGGTAGATCAGAGCCCATCTGTTCCCCCCATCCCCCACCCCGATAATCTTTTAAATATTTATCGTGTGGAAAGTTGTTTGGGAAGACTTAAGGGCTGGCACTCAGTCATTCAGCATGCAGTGTGCTCTGCTCTCAAGGACCTGCAGGGGCTTACTCTACACTCTGGGAGGCCTAGGGCTTTGCTGCAGAACCATGTGGCTGTTGCCCTGTGTCTGTAATTAATTTGTAAGATTAACCAGCTCTTACGCATCAAATCCCCAGCCCTTCCTGCTCACCCTTACTGGTCCCTCTCATTTTTGTTGCTTGCTTCTCCGCAAAGCATAAAAACATTTCTCAAGCAATATCCTTGAGAGGTGTTCACTTTTTTGTTATTTTTAAGAAGCTCCCACACTGTCTGTTTTGGTTGCGTGATACTCTGTGAAATGGATTGCTTGGTACGTTCAAAGGTTGCTGAGGAGGGCTGGCAGGTCAGGAGGGGGCAGAGATTGCAGAACGACTGATAACAGCACAGCAGCAGTGCTCCACCTGGGGTTATGTCAATATTTTCCTCTTCTGATCACTGCACAAACATAGTTTTAGCCCACTAAAGCTGAGGCTGCTACAGTAGGATTACATGGAAAATTTCAAGTGCATGGCAGGAGCTTGTTGGTTGCTCACTGTGCTCACTGTAGAATTACTCTAATTAGAGCATGGGATTAAAACATTTTGTGTGCGGGATAGTCGAAATATGGAGTGTCATTATGTGCAGTTTATGCAAAACAAGAAGTCTCTTTTAAAGGCTGGTGAAAGTTACATTAAGTCTTTGGAATTACTATTATCTGTTGATGATTTAAGGTTAAATTCACCAATGTTGTTAAATCTGCTGAATTAAGATGTTTCTATTCCCTTTCCCCACCCCCTTTTTATATAATTAGAAGTATATTCTTTAAGACAGAAACCATATCCTTTTGTAACCTTCAGTAATCCTTTTGAGAAGGTGGACTGCAAAACCTCTGCTGCGTGACTTAACTGTAGCTGCTTGCTGCCTGAACTCCCCATGTAACTTGACTTTTCTTTGTAATGTGCCTTTAATTTAAGTCATGCAGAAAAATTTCCTCTGCTTACAAGGAAAGAAAAATTGGGCATGGAGTGTTACTGATTGGTTTGCTATTTTTTTTTTCTCCCTGCAGTAGAATTGTCTATTGAAAAAGTTGGTGGGCTGATGTGTAAGTCTAAAAGAAGCTAAATGCTTGTACTGGGGGATGTGTTAATGCAAGATGAAGTTTTAGTTTCAGGATTGTTATGCAAACAAGGCTTCTTGCAGGATAAAGCTGTTTGTTCCCTTATTCGTAGAAAGACGCTGTAATAAATTGCAAGTATTTAATTCAGAATTAAATTGGACACCATTTTGCAGAAACTGTCAGGACTTGTTGGCTTTGCAAACCCTTGAGGCCGGCGTTCTAACACGCAGCTATGTACGCCCGTGTCTCCAAATCCTCAGCAGTTCATAATAGACAGAATATTGGGCTGCAGATACCTGTGATTTGTTGTGCTGCTGTGCTGCCTGGGAGAGAATGCTTTTGGATGAGCAGGAGCTGATCTGGGCGTTGGAGGTATTGAAGCAAGTTTCTTAATTGCATGGAGCTCTAAGAGTGGAAAGACAAACTTCAGGGGTGGTGTTTTCTGCACCCTCTGAATCAATCAGCAGCAGGAAAAAGAACTAGAAAGACTTGTTAGGGACTACTAAGCTGCATTTATGTTACTTGAATATTTTGGCAAGCCTGACGACATGTTCAGCTTCATTCAAGTATGAAGTGACTAAGAAGCAGTGGTTTGCTTTGGTTTACTTGAGAATGTGAGTACTTGCACTATCAAATTATTATGCCTATGTACCATTTTGGTGATTTTTTTCAGTGTACAAGCCTATATGGACTACTGCTGCTGCAGATGAAATCTGTAGAGGAATGCTTGGATTTGGAACTTATTTCCGGGAAAGGATCTAGCTATTTTGCATTTGTATAGAGATTTTTTTTTTAAGGGATATTTATGGGAAGTACATTTGCTGCAAATATTTCAGCGAGTGTGTACGGGAGATAAACTACAAAGCAAGAGATGACTTTATCATGAGCACCTATCACAAGTTTCTCTGTCTCTTGCCTATCTCAGACATGAACCTTAAATGTGGCAAATAAATGGCAGAGACTGTTTTATGCTTCAGTACTGTTTGTCAATAGTTTTGTTTGCTGCTGACTTAAAAATTTTATCACCCTGTTCACAGTTTCATTGCACAGAGGTCTTGTAGTGAACTGTATTTCTTTGGGCTGCAAGCTTATTTGTTCATTTTTATCCATTTTAGAAGTTATTTTTGCGACTTCGTAGTGATTTTGGACTAGACTTTGTCAAAGCTGTGCTGTCTGCTCAGAAAAGAGCTGAATTCTCTGTAACACTAGTGATAGATAAAGTGATAGATAAATTGGTGCTCGCAGAGAAATTTTCTTTATTTCATCAGGTGCTGGATAGTCGTGACTGTTTGCTCTTTAGAGTCTGCCCTGGTGGCATGTGAGCTCACTGCTCAGTCCAGTAAACTCACCAGAGTTAAGGAGTGCAGTGCAAGTCCAGAGCATGCTGTGCAGTCATCCAAGAAGCTGCCTCAGGAGCTGGGAAATACCCTCTGTCTGTGGGGAGCTATTGGGAGTCTGCAGTTGGTTTGGTACATGATACAAATTAATTTCTCTTTGCATAGTACAAGAAAAAAAATAAATGAGGTGATTGTTTCTCTAAATAGTATTAGTGTCTCCATTAACTGCTGGGTGAAACTTCCAGTAATTGTTAGCTTCTACGCTTGCTAGGACTGATGCATAATTCATCTATTTAATGAGGCTCTGCTAACATTTCTGTAGTGGTATCTGTAGAAATGTCTTCCAGTCAGCTACAAAAAGCACAGTGCACAAGCAGAAAACTTACAGGGCAGTTTGGAAATAGTTCTGGATGGATTTTCATTCCTTTCACTAACAACTGGTTCGTGAAAACTTTTTTTTCAAAACACATGTTCTGAAAGTTCTGGATAAACTTCCAGTCTAATTCTGTTTATTCTGATGTGGAAAACAAGGAAGCAGCAAAACAAACATAGGAGACTGATTTAAAAAAGATAAAGGATTAAAAACTGTATTTGTCACTAACCGTAATAAAAACATCTGTTTTATTTGACTTCCCTAAGCACCTCATTCTCTGTATCTATAGACTGCAGAATTGTTAGTCATTTCTTAACAGACTTTAAAAAAGCATTTCCAGTTTTCTTGAGAAGGATGGGCTGCAGGGGTCAGTATAGCAAGGCTGTTGCACAAACCCTTTCTTTACTTTTGCAGTAAAACAAATGCATAGTGTTTTCAGTACGTAGTGTTGGAGATTTCCCTGATCCTTTCTCTTTCCTCCCTTCTGTCCGTGCCTTCTCCTCAGTCTAGTGTACAGCTTTATCTTTTCATGCCTTCCCATTCCATTTTTAATATGCTTCTCTACACACAGAAGCACTACATCCAGCACACATTCATTTGAGCTGTTTCCCTGCATGTTTAAGTCCGTTCCGTGCTTTAGATTCCTGCACAATTCTTAAAGCAGTGGCATTGTAGCACCTGAACATCATTTTTACTGTTCATGTCCTTGCACCTGGAAAGCAAGGACCTGCTGCTGTAATAGCCAGTCTGCAGCTGTCAGGTGTCTTTGCTCCTAGTTCCCTCTTTTCACTCCCAGCTGACATGGGCATCCACCTCCATTCACTAGAGCAAGCCAGGGCTCTGGGACCACAGGTGGTTTGATGAGAGATAAAAACCATATCTGGACCGCTTTTTCCTCTGCAGCAGCCTGGCATCCCCCTGGTTATTTTATATGTGCACAGCTACTCTGGAGCACCCTGTGGGCTTCTGGTCAGATTTTCTTTGTATCTGAGCAGTTTTATTGACTCCTACGTGAAGTTGTAACTGCGCACCAGTTAGTCAGAGAATTGAGGCCATTACAAAAAGCTGCCTGAATTAATGTTGTTTGAGATACTAACGTCAGCATGACTCAAAGACCCAATGTTTAATAAATGTGTTTTCCATCTGCTGGTATATAAATGCTTAAGCAACTGTTGAAAAGTATTACGAAAACCCCAGCTAACTTATTAATGCTTTTAATTGAAGCCAATAAATAGAACACACATTTCCTTAGAGTAAACGCTGCATTGATTTGTAACAACTCTTACCAAAGATTTGTAGACACACTTTTTTTTCAGTTACTGTGTTATTTGACTTACAGTCTCTCCTTTGGTTCAATTTTCCTCATTCATATTAGGCAATATGCATGGAATTTTGCATGATTTCTAGCCTCATAATGTAAATATAGTCTAAGCAGAAAATGCTGTGCACCGGAACACTACCACTGTTACTAACTTTAGCAGAATATCCACCATTCCTCATTACAGAGCATCAATCTGGAAACTTACAGACAGGAGGAAGTTAGCAGTTGAAAGTGCTTGATTGAAAGGTAGTAGTCTGTGTGCTTGGAGCCTTTACTCGGGAGTGCTGCTGCAGGTGCCTGCCCCAAGAGCCCAGCTGCCAGCCGCTCTCGCCGCTTCCTGCAGGGTGGCTGTCACTGAGGTATCGCTGCAGTGCTACTGACACACCAAGCTCTGCGCTCAGCAGCCTCTGAGTTTGCTTAGTTTAGCAGATGCAAGTGACCAGGATTCAGGTAAGTTTGTATTTTTAGCAAATCAGCCATGCAAGGATAATGTGTTTGAGTCAGGACTGTGTATTGAGAGACTATTTAAACCTATTCCTCACCTACCATGCTCCCTGCTCCAAGCCTGTTTCCAGTAACTTTTGGAGTTAATGGAGATGGGTGTATGCCCAAGGTGTGTTTTGGCAGCTGGTGAGAAGCTCTTGCCATCAGGAGAGCCTGCTGAATTGGCCTGCTTGAATTGGTCTTGAGCTTTTGGGATGGGCACATGGCTGTCACTGGGATCCAGCTCCTGCCTCACCCACAAGTGATCCTGTGAGTCACTCTGGTGGTGCCCAGTATTTAAAAACAAGCTAGGGTGGGACCCTGAAATCTGTGGAGAGAAGAGTGAGTGAGCCTCTAGTGATTTCCCATAATCTCTATCACAAGTCATATCAAAATTTTCATCAGTATGCTGTAGTACATTCACTGATGCTAGATCTGCCTTACGGACAGACGGCTGGAGCTGAAGCACGTGCTCTCACAGTGAATGCCAGCTTTTTGCTTGAATTAGTAAGTGTTTCTGCAACTGCTAGTTAATGCCTGTAGTCCAAGGGTGCATTTGCCTCAGCAGCAGAAATCTTAAAAATGCACTGATTTACATTTGTCCAACCTAAAGGCCTTTATGAGACTGCAGAGGACCAGGGACCGTGCATCCTCTTTTACTCACGACTTGTTGCCCAAAGAATGTGCTACAGGTCTGATTTTGGATTCTGGTGGAAAGGTAAGGGCCAGGAAGAAGTTAGAAAGGATATGGTAAGTACAGTGTCATTGGGAGTTTGAGGACACAGCAGTCTGCTCTGACTAGCCCAGTCCTTAGGAATGGAAATTGTATGTGGTGGGAGATGGCCCAAGATACAAAGCCATTATACGCAGATGCTGATGCTCTGCAGGAGGACAAAGCGGCCTTCAGAAGAGGAACAGACTTAATTGATCTGTCTTTTCTTCAGAGATTACCACAGTTGTGTCATGTTCTGGATTATCTTCTGCAGCTACCCAGAAGATTCTTACATCTCACCTAGGCAGAAGACTGTTCATTCTCTCTGACGAAAGCTTGCTCATGGAGCAATGCAGGTTTTCCTTCTCTATTGCAATGCACTTGTGTGGGCAGCACCTGGACGTTCTCCTGTGGCCTGCTGCTGCTCCCTGTGGAAATACATGCCCTTTGCACCCTGGGAGGCAGCGCAGGGTGCTCATCTTGTATTTTAAAGCCAGTAGTTTTCTAGGGATTCATCAGGCATGTCTTGCTGTTTGTGGTACCGTGCCGCCTTACTGAACTGGAGACTAAAAGTGATGAAACCACTAAGTTCTCGTGGTGGAAGTCACTGCTTTGCACTGTCTGGTGGCAGCTGAGGTGAGGGTAACGAGTAAGCACCAGTAGTAGGCACACGTCGCAGAAGAAACACCAAGAATAAACTTTCCAGACTTGAAAAATTATTCTCTCTTCATTGTCTGCCTTTCCCCACTTTCAAGATACACAACTCAGTAAATCTTCCCCCAAACTATTCTACAGTATTCCTCACTTCCCAGATTCTTCTGCAGAAAGCAATTTATGAATAATGCATATGAATCTCCTCCCTGTGGGAAGGGAAGGTATTTTGTTTCTTTTAAAAATATATGGTCCCTCAGGAAAATGGCTTGGATGAAAATAGCCTGATGACAGTTGGTTGTCTTCTGTTTGTAAACACTTGAGTGGCTGCACTTAGATACGTTCCTTACAAAAGGGTTACTACTGGAGCAGAAGTCCTTGGGAAGCTTCTTGTAGTGGCCACCTCTCTCCTCCCCCTCTTCTGAGCCATTTGTAAGGCTTTGTATTAGAGATGACAGAAGGGCAGCCCTTCCTGTATCAGGTTTTCACAGCACTTTTAAGGGCTGAGGGAGCACTCGGACTTCCCACGTTGGCATTGCTGCTGTATCTCCATTTCCTTCCTCTGGTAACATGACTCCCCTGGGTAGCAGAGTAGAGATTCCTGCCAGGATGTCTCAGTGTAACCAGCTCTGAGCTTTGGGACAGAAGCGTGCTCGTGTCCATCCTCCCCTTTTTTTCTGCCATTGCCTCCTCTGATTTCATCCAGAAATTACACATACCTTCTTGGCAGAAAGTAGTGGTTGACCTCTGCTGTGGGATATAGGTTGGGGTGTCTGGGGGCAATTAGCAGATGAACCAGGTCCTAAAAATGCTCTCCTGCTCCCTATCTCTCTAACTCTCAAACTCTTTAGAGCATATCCTCAGTCTCCTGAGAATTTTCTTCATCTGACTCTTCACACAGACTTTGACAAAACTAAATGCTCAGACGCTTGGAGAGGTAGGTGAGTGTGCAATCCATTCGTACTTGTTCATGTTTTCTGTCCATCCTTCCCTGCCTTTTGCAAAGCTTTCTTACCTGTAGAAGTAGGTAATGTGACCCTTACCCCTTCTATCTGTCCATCCTTTTATTTTGCCCAATGTCTCCTCCCTAGTTATCTTGCACTGTAATTAATGTTTTATGTGATTGTCTCCTCTTTTTAAAATTAATATATTCCTGTATCTTTTTTCCTTTATAACAATACGTTGATTTCCTTCAATATACAGGACCTGTCTGTGATATTTTTGTATTGCCCTTCAGTATTTGTTTGAAGGGGGGGGAGGGGGGATACTTTTTAACATCTAGGTTTGAAGGTTTGGTCAGATTAGGGTGAGGATTAAATTACCTGATAATTGGGAACAGACTGTACTCCCTATGTAAACCAGACATCCCTTGTCTGGAGTAGTGTCTTACTGCTGAGGGGCATGTTGTTGATGTACTCCTAACCCCTTCCCTACCCCTGCTTCACAGAGCCAACCTCTCTGCCTGGAGCACTGTCATATGGTTTGCAGATCAAATAATAGAAAGGAAACACTTGTGCAACTCTGCCGCTGTTACTGGAATTTCAGGTCTAATACTAGCAAATAGGTCAATTTTTAACACTTCATGTACACTGCTTGGTAAAGCTAGAATGTGCAGCTTTCAAAAAAAAAGTACAGTGCAAGAAAATACAGCAAAGCGCATGGCTATGGTTGAAAAAAGTGGACTAATATTTGCATATGATACAAGTATAAAGACAAGATCAGGGCAATCGGGTCTCAAGGGCTTACAAATATCACCAGGGATTTTTTACTTCAGTAAGTCCATGGCTAAGTCCTTTCTCCCCGTCCCCTCTTCTCCCCTCCCTCCAGTAGAAGTGTGATTCTTTAATTTTTTCCATATCTTAAGTTATAAAGTTAAAAAAAGGTATTCCTGTCTAGAATAATTCTCATCTGCTCCTGCTCTCTGTTTTTTGTATGTGGAGACAGATGGCTGTTATATGGCTTTTAAGATTGCCAGGACTTGAGTGTGCTTACATGGCTGTGCATCCACTGCATCGCCCTTTAGACTTTCACTATTCTCCCTCGTCATCATTAGTTACAGTCCTATTCCCTTCCTCTCTCTCAGACAGTGTGTCTGCCATCCAGGATGCTCGTCCTTCCCTTTTTGTTCCCTGATAGTCCTCTCAGTGTTTTTTTCCAGTGCTTGTTTCACCCGTGCTCTCCCCAGGGATGCACAGGGACTTCTCCATGGCTGTACCCTGAAGAGTGCAGACTGATACCCAACCCTCCTCTGCTTCCTCGCAACCCATTTTCAGTGCTGTGAAAAGTGCACTGTTGACAATTCTGAGAAAACTACTTACCTGTCCCTTTGCAGAGAAAAGCTGTAAGGCTACAACTCTACAAACAGATACATGGCTCAGCCAGACCATCTCAGCCCATAGAACAAGACACCACCACAGCAGCAGGAGAGACATCTCTTTGTGCAATTGTGTGTAGCATCTCCTCATCCAGTCCAGCTCTACTGTTCATTTTCAGTCCTGCTCCTGTGTGATGTACTGCATGCACTGCTTATCAGTTTATCAGTTACATGGCACATTAATAGGATGTGTAGTCTTGCCCATGGATCCCATTAGGCAGGTCCTGGTTAACTGATCTGATCTCCTTCTATGACAAGGCGACCTGCTTAGTGGATGAGGGAAAGGTTGTGGATATTTCTACCTGGACTAAGTAAGGCTTTTGACACTGTTTCCCACAGCATTCTCCTGGAGAGATAGGCTGCTTGTGGCTCAGTGGCTTTACCCACTGTTCAGTGGGTAAAAAACCATCTGTATGGCCAGGCCCCAAGGCTGGTGGTGGATGGAGTTACATCCAGCTGGTGGGTGGTCACCAGTGGCATTCCCCGGGGCTCAGTACTGGGTCCAGTTCTGTTTAATGTCTTTATAAATGATCTGAATGAGGCATTATCGAGGGCACTCTCACACAGTTTAGAGACAACACCAACTCCAGCAGGAGTGTTGATTTGTTGGGAGGGTAGGAAGGCTCTGCAGAGGGATCTGGACAGGCTGGATCCTGGGCTGAGGCCAATGGTGTGAGGTTCAACAAGGCCAAGTCCAGGTCCTGCCCTTGGGTCACAACAACCCCAGGCAGTGCCACAGGCGGGGGCAGAGTGGCTGCAAAGCTGCCCACAGGAAAAGGACCTGGGGGTGCTGGTGACAGCAGCTGGACATGAGCCAGGGTGTGCCCAGGTGGCCAAGAAGGCCAATGGCATCCTGGCCTGTACCAGCAACAGTGTGGCCAGCAGGACCAGGGCAGGGATTGTCCTCCTGTTCTTGGCTCATGTGAGGACACACCTCAAATCCTGTGTTCAGTTCTGGGCCCCTCACTGCAATAAGGACATTGAGCTGCTGGAGAATGTCCAGAGGGGGGCTACAAAGCCGGTGAAAGCTCTGGAACACAAGTTGCTTAAGGAGCAGCTGAGGGAGCTGGGGTTGCTTAGCCTGGAGAAGAGGAGGGTCAGGGGTGACCTTATCACTCCCTACAACTGCCTGAAAGAAGGCTGTAGCCAGGTGGTAGTCAGCCTCTCCTTCCATGCAACAAGTGACAGGATGAGAGGAAAAGGCCTCAAGTTGTGCTGGGGAGGGTTGGATATTAGGAAAAATTTCTTCACCAAAAGGGTTGCCTAGCTTGGAACAGGCTTCTCAGGGAAGTGTTGGAAACACCATCCCTGGAGGTGTTTAAAAGACATGTAGACACAATGCATGGGAAGGGATATGGTGGTGAACTTGGCAGTGCTGAGTTAGCAGCTAATGATCTTAAAGGTCTTTTGACACTTAAAAATTTCTGTGATTCTATGATTCTAAGAAAAAAACTATTTCACCAGATTCGAAGGCCTGAATGGTCTACTTGCTCCCGCAACAAGACTTCTTACCATAAGCTTTCCCAAGCAGGCACATTGGGAGAACAGTAGGGATCGTTACTTACCTGAGGACACACAAAATACCAAGTAGCTGAAGTTCATTCTGTGTGAAGCCAAACTAGATAATGATAATATGAGACGCATTTATGAGTTGCACCTGAAAACATACATTTGACACTGTGACTTAAAACCCATCCTAGACCACCCCAGCTTGGGAAGTCTCTGGGTTGAAGGTTTCTCTGTGCCAAGAGGAGAAATGTTGCTGTATGTTTGCTTTCTTCTTATGCCCTTCCAGAGGCATCTGCTATGGAGGAGATGGCTGGGCCAGATCAGTTTCATGTCTGACCTCAGTGGCTAGCAGGTTTTAAATCATTCTGTGGAAAACCAGCTGCCAAATTTTGGAAGGCTGTAAAGAAAAAAAACCAAAATAGCGCATGCCCTCTCTCACACAAATTAAAGTCTAGAAGAACCCCATATCCAAACTTCATCAAAATGCAGCAGCTGTTTTTAGGGATAGGAACACAAACCTCACAGTGGTGGGTATGGCAGAGCTCTGTGCTCCCCTGGACTGGATCACTGTAATCAGGCAGATTATTTCATTCTTTCCAAGCACAGCCACTCCATTTCTGAGGAAATGGTCTGTTGGAGGCACATGTTTTAAAGAGCTGTGTTTCATCCATCGCCTTTCACAGATCCATTGTGCCTTCTCTGCCTTTTGTTTTCAGAAGGGGTGTGAAATAACCTGCTTTTTAGATAAGAATTTATCAGCTGGATGGCTGCCCATACACCAAACCTTACACTGACTCTGCTTTAGACCAAGTCAGGTTTTTTGGTCACTGGGGAGCTGTGCTCTGACCTCACTTTTGTTTCTACTGCAAACAGTAGCTGAATGAGTTTATTTGACACTTTAATGGTCTCAAAGGCCAAGAAAATAAATACATATGTGCTTTGCCTTTAGGTTTTACTGGCGCTAACCCAGACATGTGCCTCCATATTTGAATTGCTGGACAAGGGCTGATATGCATTATGGGTTATTACATGCACTCGTGGCAGGTCTTTTTCAGCCTGGAGAGAGTTTTGAGGACAGTCCACGCAAGGTGCATGACCTGATGAAGTGCCTGTTCAAATGTTGAACCCTCAAAACCACAGAGTAATGATAAACAGATGGAGCATGTGGAGACAGCTGCTAAAATCTGTTTTTCTCTAAACAGGATATCATGCTGTCTTTTTTTAGAAAAATGAAACCATATAATGTTAAAAGATTTTTTTTTTTTTCTCTGAGCAGAATCCTAACTCTTGAGAAGAATGTTCTGGCCATTCTCTTCTCTTCACTTTGCAATTCCAAGTGTCACGTTTGTTTTCACAACAGAAAACTAGATGGGTATTTTAATGATCTTCCTTGCCTGGTGTGAAGAACCTGCTGATGGAGATAGAGATGCCCACCACTAACACCCAGTGCTGCTGTGCTCTGCTCATTCTCACCTGGCTGGTTGAAAGATAGGGCTTGAAGAGCAGCAAGCACAAGGTGGTGGCTGCAGGCTCCAGGCAGTGTTTCAAGAGCTGAATTTTTGCTTTTCCCATGAACCGAAAGCATGGGTTGAGTGTCAGCTGCCCTACAGTTTTTCTGTCTTCTAGCAGAAGCTTCAAACCATGGTTAGGAACTGTTCCCAAATAATATTTTATGGAGAGCTGTTTTTCTTCATGCATGGGGTAGTTAGAGCACAGAGCAAACCAAGTTCAGTTAAAATTCCATACCCTTGTGGCCCATACATGAAACAAGTTGGGTTCTTTGGACTTTTTTTGTGAGCTCATGTTTTATACTGGATGCATCAATGACTTGTAATCCAAGGAAATAAATTTAAAATTACCTAGAGGGCAGGACCTGCTTTAGAGTCCAAAAGCTGATGCCTGGAAGTATTGTATATTACTTTGCTTCATATTGAATGCCACTGAAACCATCAGACAGTCAGGAAACACTTTTATTGGAAGTCTGTGCAATTTTAGCTGAAGGCGTTGTGGAAGGCTTGGACCTTGCTCCTGCCATTTCAGCACAAGATCCTACTTCTGTTTGAAGTACAGCTCTTCCAGTCTGCAGTGATCTTGGAAATTGTTTTGAGAATTCATGTGCCCCCCTGCTGCCTTTTTTTTAAACTGTTCTTGGGAATCCGCATGGAAAACATGGAAATGAAGTTATTTTCCTTTGGTCTTGTGAAGTCTTAGGACCTTTGCCCTTGTTAAATCAGTCTGTCACCTTTTTACATCAATTGTTGTTGTAAGCAGAGGTGAAAAGAAATGGAGCTGAGGGCTTTGAGGCTCTTTTTGTGATGCTGAGAAGTGAGTCTTCTTGCATCTGGAATCCCAGTTATCCTTACTTGAGTTAATAACTGGTGTTATGTGGAAACAAGAAAATTGAATATGGAAAAATCAGATATGTTTGTGCATTGTCTTCAAAGTGCTTTTACTAGCATGAAGGATATGTTGTATATTTTGGCTGTGTTTCAGAAAAAAAAAGAAAACATATACCAGAAGTTTTTATTTTTACCCCTCAAATTATAACCTGCATTTGAGAAGCATAAATAAAACAAGATTGAATGTAACACAGACAAAATTGCAGGCAGTGGTGGTTACAACAAGGGTAATCGTTCTGCCCAAATTACATCAATGAACCTTTCTGTGCTCTCAGTCCACATGTGAGAGTGAGAAATAAGAGAGGTGGGGGCTGAAGGGCTTGGGAGGAAGGGAGAACACAGGGTGGAAGAGAAGTGACCTGAACTTTTAATTCCCTTTTGGGAATTAAATCTGTCTTCTTCTGAAAAAAAACAAAACCAGAAACCCAGCATCTTTTTAGTGTGTCATTTGGTACCGTTCCTTTTGTCCCGCTGCCCATTTAATGTATTTTAACCCTTGGGGAACCAGAGGCATTGCACAGCATGTGAAGTGCTGTGAAGGAAACCGCTGGCGCTGGGCTGGGCTGGCTGCCGGGCTGGGACTGTCTCAGGAAATTCCAAATGAGTATAAATAAATGCTCTGTAGCAACCACTGGGCTCCCTGCCTGCTGATGTGTCAGGACTATGCAGTCCCTTTAAGGCAAAGGAAAGTGTGCTTCAGACTGAATTTGCCGAAAAACTGAACACGGTAACATCCAGGGGTTTGCTGCTCATGGATCGGTGAGTGTGACCCTCGAATGGGCATGAGTGAGGGGCTGGCTCTGCTAAAACCAGCCCTTGATGTTCTGATAGGATATTAAGTTGGGATGGGTAGAGGGTATTTTTCATGTTTTTGACGGTGCTGGGTTGCCTCACAAGTGCTGCCATCTGAAGGGAGCTTGCACTTGCGGTTTCAGGCACCTCTGGTAGCCTCTTTGTTTTTGTCCTTATCTACAGAGTAGTTTGTTCCCTTCAACAAGCCCAGGTTTTCTCATGGAAGATTGGTGTTGTGAAAGCTCCAGTGAAGGGAGCGGGGCTGTGAACCTATTTGCTGCAAAGCATCACTTCAAAAGCAGAAAGGTAGCTGTTGCCCTCAAAGTTGCTAATTTTGAATATTTTTCATAGACTTTCAATTATAAACCACTGGTTTTAGTTATTTAGAATGTACATAAACAATTAATTGTAATAATAACCTTTTCCATATTTAATCTGGTGATTGCTTTTTTAACTTGTTTGAGAAAATCAGTTTGTTGTTCTGAACTGTTCTAAATGCAGAGGAAAAGCTTTCAATTTTTTTGGCAAATACAAATCACTTAGGCTTTTGAAGTTTGGAAAGCAATACACATCTCATAGAAGGAATTGGTACTAGATTAATATAAAAAAGGGGAGGAGGGAACAATTCCCAGTATTTGAAATATCACACTGGTTATGCAGCATAAACCATATTTCTTATGGAGGCAAGGATGTGACAAAATAATGTCCTTCCAGGACTCATAAAAACAAATATTTGTTGAACCATTCTTGCAGAAGACAATTCTTACATTTTTTCCACTCTGTGCACAGCTGTAAGACGAAACTGAAACTGTAAATCAGTTTTAATACTCCACAGCAGGTTTATATCCCAGGAGTCCATGTTCTTTCCTGATGGTTATTCCTGTTACAATAGCCCTATGTATCTGTTCTCCACTTCTCACCTCTTCAGAGATCTATAAGCACAGAAGGGTAATGGCATTATAAATCTAAATATTTTGGGTTTGTGATTCAGTTGTTCTTGGACAGACAGCGAATAGAGCCTTCTTTGCTTGTGCTTCAGCTAGTAACACTGATGCACATTTGTGTTAAACAGCCAGCTTGCATCCATGACACCTTTGGGGAGATGATTTGGGAAAGGAAGGCAGGAAGAAAAAAATTTGGGGGTTTGCTCCTCTTGCTTTACCAGCCTTTTACCTGAGTTTTGTGAAGCCCATCCTACTATGTGGATTCAAGCCCTGGAGTTTGTAATTGTTTTTTTCCTTTGTCACTTTTATTGTGATAATGCAGGTAGTGTAAGGCAACAGGGGATGATGTAGTGCTGGAAGAGTGGGGCAGGTGTGCCACATTTTCAAGGGCTGGCAAGGGAAGTAGGGGAGCTGCGGGGTTTCTCCTGTGCCACAGAGGACAGCAAGTGCTTCATCAACACTGGGAGTCAACCTCATGTTCATCAGCATCACTGGCTGACACAGTTAGCCCAGATCTACTGCGATGTATTTGCAGAAAGGTGGACTGTGCTGGTCTGAAGCTCAGATCTGTTGGGATGCATTTTCATAAAGGAGAGGGCCATGGGGGTCTCAAACAGAACTTCTCTTCCACTGAATTCAGTAGATCACTGTGCATGTCTTTCTCCCAGGCTGTGAGGAACCTGAGATTGGTATCTACTGTTTGCCTTACATTATTAACTTAGATTATTTCGTCAGGCCTGAGCTGTTCTGATTTGGAGAGTGTCTTTACATTGAATGCTCTTCATTTTTCACAAATATGCTAGAAGCCAAAAAGCATGCAGACAGTAGAATGTGAATGAAATAAATACTTCAGGGAATGATGAAGGACAGTTTTTGGGCAGACAGATACTGCAAGATGAAAAAAATGCACAGGGAATCAAGTGCTTGAAAAGAGTAAATTCATACTGGTTTGGACTTGGCACATTAGCATCTAGTTTTCCAGCGTGAGTAAACAGGACAGAGATGCCCCCCATTTTAAGCTCAGAAGTAAAGGATGACCTTTACCTCAGTGATAACTGAGAGAAAAGGAGGCTAAGTTCACTATAAGGAAATGTACTTCTTTCAGGGGAGAGCATTTTCTCTGAGACACCTGAGCCCCTGTCACCAATTCAGTGGTTTGCTTTCAGTGTAAGACAAGCTGTTTCTGTCTCAGTTACATTGGTTGATGTGGGCATTAATGGGGCATCAGTGGAGGATGATTTGGGAAGCACATCAGTGAAATGCAACTAAGGCTGTTTCTGACTTGCCTGACAGTAGACCTGCTGGTCATGCTCAAAGCCCCAGGACACCCACAAGTGGATTTGTGACAGCAACTGGCCAAAGTGGCCACTGTTTTCAGTTGTTTCTATCAAGAGGTGGCAGTGCTGTTGGTAACAGGAGCAGTCACCGCCATGGTTTCTGCTCTGCTCTTCCTTGCTGCTGGTGGGGCACTTAGCAGACTAAGCTAATGACTGTATCCCTTCCCACCCATGCCCTGCTTCCTGCCACTCGTAGTTTGACTGCCCTTGGGACCTGTGAGTCAGAAACTGGGATGGAGGCAAAACAGTCTAGCCTCTTAGTTTTTTTGGTTAATGGCCCTGAGGTGGTGCACACACAAGATGTCCCAGCACCAAAGTGCCAGATACCAAGCTATTCCAAGTGTGTTGAAAAGGACATTTATTATCAGCCTCAAATAAGGGAGTTGTCAATAATATAAAGCAGATTTTGTGAATTTTTATAGATGGGCATTTTGCAGTCACTCTCAAGATGGTTGTGCTTTTTACTTCCCCAGGAATATATTTCTCATAAAAAAGATTATTTTTTCTATTCAGGGTTAATTAATTTGCACAACTTCCTTATAGTATGTATTTTCTAGTTTAAATGAACTTCTGTTTCTTCTTTGAGCTGCAAGTTTTCAGTTCAGAGATTCTTTAGACATTAAAAAGACTAGAGAGGGTTAAGAGGTGTGTTTTTGGAAGGTGGTTTTTGCTTTCAGCTCACAGAAATAATTTTTAGCTGTGGTTATGTGGTGTTCAGATATAACTTCTGTATGTAAGTCTTTTTGTACCATGTGAAAGAAAACATTTAATGGTGTAAAAATAGGTAATGTGACCTTGAAAGACCCCATTCTAACACCAAAAAGGCTATTCACTACATATATGCTCCTTTGATTAGCTGGCTGGTGAGCATTCTAAGTGTTTCCTATGTGATACCAAAATACTCTATCACAGCTGGCAAACGTACCAAAAGGAAGAATAAGAGAAGCTAGAGTCTCTTCTTAACCTCTGCAAGATTAAGAAATAGTTCTGTGGTTGAGGAACTGACCCCTGAGGAGGAGGTGACAGTGGGACATCCAGACTAGTGCATCCATCTGATCACCAGTACCCAAGCAGGAGCTGGCCAGTCAGTCTCCCTTCAGTGCAAGGCCAGACCATGGAGGAGATCCTCCTGAAAAGGATGTACCTGAGAAGTAAGGAGGTGGTTGCTGGCAGCCAGCATGGCTTCACTAAGGACACACCATGCCCGACAAATCTGGGGACCTTCTGTGGTGGGGTTACAGTGGATGGTGGGATAAGGGAAGATTGTCCAATGTCATCTCCCTGGACTTGTGCAAAGTATTTGATACTGTCCCACATGGCATCCTTGTCTCTAAACCAGAGAGACATGGATTTGATGGATGTATAAAGAGTAGGCTGGATGTTTGCATTCAAAGAGTTTGGGTCAACAGCTCAATGTCCAAATGCAGACTGGTGACCCCCTCTCAGGGGTCAGTATTGGGACTGGCGCTGTTTAATGTCTTTATTGGTGATGTGATCAGTGGTAACACCCTCAGCACATTTGCCAGTGATACCGAGCTGTGTGGTGTGGTCAACACTCCGCAGGGCAGGGATGCCATCCAGAAGGACTGACAGGCTTGAGAGGTGGGCCTGTGTCCTCAAGTTCAATAAGGCCAAGCATAAGGCCCTGGGTTGGGGCAATCCCAAGCACAACTACAGGCTGGGCAGAGAATGGACTGAGAGCAGCCTGGGGGAGAAGGACTTGGGGATGTTGTTCAGCAAGAAGCTCTGCATAACCCAGGAATGTGTATTTGCAGCCCAGAAAGCCAACTGCACCTTGGGCTGTATCCATAGACGTGTGACCAACACGTCAGGGAGGAGATTCTTCCCCTTTTCTCCACTCTTGTGAGACCCCACCTGGAATACTGTATTCCAAGTCTGGATCCCCCATCATAAGAACAATGTGGACCTGCTGGAGTGAGTTCAGAGGAGGGTCATTAAGATGATCAGAGGGCTGGAGCATCTCTCCTAGGAAGACAGGCTGAGAAGCTGTGTGTAGTTCAGCCTGGAAAAGTGAAGCCTCCAGGGAGACCTTCCAGCAACATTCTTAGATTCTAAGGGGGGCCTGCAAGAAAGCTGGAGAGGCACTTTCTATGAGGGCATGTAGTGATGCTTTTAATGTTATTTGCATTGTATTTGGCTGTGATTGTTTTGAGTTTTTCTCCTATTTCTGTAATCATCCTACTTCTAGAAAGAGCATGGTATTAAAAGAGCAGATTGATTCCTTAAATTCCTTCTTTTACCAGTGTTGCAGGGTAAATGTGCAATCTTAGCCCAGTGCGCTGGTGTTTGTGTTCACAACCCAAGCAAAACACAGCAGCCATCTGAACCATCTCTCTTCAACTGATGCTTGACTTAAGATGCTGTCCTTAATTCACATCTCTGTGGCTTACCACTGCACATATCTAAGCTGGAGCATCTACATCGTGGAATAAAACCCTGTTTATTATACAGTGGCGTAGCTTCAGCCCTTCTCTGTTATCATCAGGGAAGTTGCTATCCCTCATTTTCTGATTACAACCCCCACCCTAAGCACTGAGTATTTAGATGTCAGATTTAAAAGTCAGCTCTCCAGCTGGGGTATTGACACATAAATTTTGAAAAGTAATCTAAAAACCATATATAAATGTTTTCCCAGTATTCTACTCCTCATTTTTCTTTCAGATTTAATTTGCAGCAAACATTTTACACTAGAGATTTATTTCTTTGGTAAAATATGCAGTAAATGCTCCTCTGTAACAGGAGAGTCCTCCACACCAGTAAGTGTGGGTTTGGTAGCAGGGTCTGTTATCCCTCCCTGGCTGGGGAGTTCTGGTTTGCACTGTAGTACCCCTATACCCAACAGCATCAGGTGCATCAGGAGTTAAATCCCATTTGCTTGGGGCATAACTGTAGCTGAGCATGGGCAAAACAGATTACTTTCCTTACAAGGCAGTATTTATTGGTTGTTTTTGCATGGCAGAAAAAGAGAGGAAGGTGTCACCAGCCACATCCACAGTACAGTGTGGCGTTCTGGGCAGTTGTGCCATGTTCTTGTACAAGCAGAGCTGGGCCATCCCAGCACCACAGCCTGGCGCTGCAGGAAGGGTGGCTGAGGCCAGCACCCAGCACCGGCTATGATCATGAGCAGCTTGGTGGCTTGGCTGCTGTGCTGCCGTGCCTCTCCTCCTTGCAGAAGATGNTTGCATTCAAAGAGTTTGGGTCAACAGCTCAATGTCCAAATGCAGACTGGTGACCCCCTCTCAGGGGTCAGTATTGGGACTGGCGCTGTTTAATGTCTTTATTGGTGATGTGATCAGTGGTAACACCCTCAGCACATTTGCCAGTGATACCGAGCTGTGTGGTGTGGTCAACACTCCGCAGGGCAGGGATGCCATCCAGAAGGACTGACAGGCTTGAGAGGTGGGCCTGTGTCCTCAAGTTCAATAAGGCCAAGCATAAGGCCCTGGGTTGGGGCAATCCCAAGCACAACTACAGGCTGGGCAGAGAATGGACTGAGAGCAGCCTGGGGGAGAAGGACTTGGGGATGTTGTTCAGCAAGAAGCTCTGCATAACCCAGGAATGTGTATTTGCAGCCCAGAAAGCCAACTGCACCTTGGGCTGTATCCATAGACGTGTGACCAACACGTCAGGGAGGAGATTCTTCCCCTTTTCTCCACTCTTGTGAGACCCCACCTGGAATACTGTATTCCAAGTCTGGATCCCCCATCATAAGAACAATGTGGACCTGCTGGAGTGAGTTCAGAGGAGGGTCATTAAGATGATCAGAGGGCTGGAGCATCTCTCCTAGGAAGACAGGCTGAGAAGCTGTGTGTAGTTCAGCCTGGAAAAGTGAAGCCTCCAGGGAGACCTTCCAGCAACATTCTTAGATTCTAAGGGGGGCCTGCAAGAAAGCTGGAGAGGCACTTTCTATGAGGGCATGTAGTGATGCTTTTAATGTTATTTGCATTGTATTTGGCTGTGATTGTTTTGAGTTTTTCTCCTATTTCTGTAATCATCCTACTTCTAGAAAGAGCATGGTATTAAAAGAGCAGATTGATTCCTTAAATTCCTTCTTTTACCAGTGTTGCAGGGTAAATGTGCAATCTTAGCCCAGTGCGCTGGTGTTTGTGTTCACAACCCAAGCAAAACACAGCAGCCATCTGAACCATCTCTCTTCAACTGATGCTTGACTTAAGATGCTGTCCTTAATTCACATCTCTGTGGCTTACCACTGCACATATCTAAGCTGGAGCATCTACATCGTGGAATAAAACCCTGTTTATTATACAGTGGCGTAGCTTCAGCCCTTCTCTGTTATCATCAGGGAAGTTGCTATCCCTCATTTTCTGATTACAACCCCCACCCTAAGCACTGAGTATTTAGATGTCAGATTTAAAAGTCAGCTCTCCAGCTGGGGTATTGACACATAAATTTTGAAAAGTAATCTAAAAACCATATATAAATGTTTTCCCAGTATTCTACTCCTCATTTTTCTTTCAGATTTAATTTGCAGCAAACATTTTACACTAGAGATTTATTTCTTTGGTAAAATATGCAGTAAATGCTCCTCTGTAACAGGAGAGTCCTCCACACCAGTAAGTGTGGGTTTGGTAGCAGGGTCTGTTATCCCTCCCTGGCTGGGGAGTTCTGGTTTGCACTGTAGTACCCCTATACCCAACAGCATCAGGTGCATCAGGAGTTAAATCCCATTTGCTTGGGGCATAACTGTAGCTGAGCATGGGCAAAACAGATTACTTTCCTTACAAGGCAGTATTTATTGGTTGTTTTTGCATGGCAGAAAAAGAGAGGAAGGTGTCACCAGCCACATCCACAGTACAGTGTGGCGTTCTGGGCAGTTGTGCCATGTTCTTGTACAAGCAGAGCTGGGCCATCCCAGCACCACAGCCTGGCGCTGCAGGAAGGGTGGCTGAGGCCAGCACCCAGCACCGGCTATGATCATGAGCAGCTTGGTGGCTTGGCTGCTGTGCTGCCGTGCCTCTCCTCCTTGCAGAAGATGAGCAGCCACACAGCTGGAGCAGTGTGTACTCCACACCTGTGGTGTCCTTCACACTGCCACTTTGTGCTTCAACTGCAAAGGGAAAAATAAAACACTTGATGCTCCTGCTGTGTCTGGAAAAGTACAGAAATTACTTGCTGTATCTGTAAGTTTTCCCCTCTAGATTCTTGGAATAAAATAAAAATCTTTTAGGTCAGCTGTTTAGGTTTTTTTTCTTTTCCCCACTAGCACTTTTGAAAACAGTACAGAGCTAGACTGAATTGTTGGGGAGCAAGTAGTTTCATGGCATCTTCTGTATATTGCTAGCCAAGAGAAAGCTGATAAAATGAGTGTGGAAGGTTAAGGTCTATTTTCCAAGAGGTTTTGTTGTGGTTGTTTTGTTTAACTTATATTCAAATCCCAACACTTGAAAAGGAGAATGAAAGAAAAAATGGTCAAATATTCAGTCCTGCTTTTTTTAAAAAAAAGTGCTTGGCCTCATGAGTTTTGGATCTTTTCAGAAGGCAAGGCTGATAGTCATTTATATATGCTAAAGAGAAGAAAAAGAAAAGAACAAAAGTAGTGTTTTGGAGGTGGGAGGAGAAGGGGAAAACTCACCAATTTTTCCTCTGTTGTAGTAAGGAATCAAAAAGTCAGAATTTTTTTTAAAATTCTTTTTCCTGCCCTGGAGAACCTTTCAAATTGAAGTTGACCATATAAAAATACTGATCTGACTCCATTTATGCCAACAGTTGCCTCTATATTTTTTTCCTTTGCAGCATTCTTTATGAATTATCTTGTGCCACAACTCTGGAAGGAGACTTATTCATAACAATATTTCAGTGAAAAAGACTACTTTAGTAGCAGTCAGATCCATGATAAAAATGTGTTAGAGCAGATATCATAAGCAGATGGGGAGAGCAGCCTTAACATGTGATGTCTGTATTTTTCAAGGCACCTCAGACTTTCAGTGTTGGAAATACATCTTCAGTTGCTCCTCTTGGATCCTCCAAGGCAGCTCTACAAGACAGTTTTTCTGGCTTGCAGAACCAAAACTCAGTGTGTGCCCACATTTCCCTTGCTTTTGTCTTCCTGAGAAGTCTTGTAGCACAGAAACTAAATATTCTATTCTTTTTCCAGTTCTCCTGGTCTGGAAGCTGCCATGGTTAGTGTGGACTCAGGTAGAGCAGACTCAATATTTTAATATACTGATGTTCCTGTGTAGTGCATTGGATAGGACATAATGTAATAGAGGTTGGCAAGACTGGAATGTTTGGACAGAGCCAGTCCCAGCAGTACAGAAAGTGGGAATTGAGGAGTACATTTTTTAAATGCCACTTGTGTCCTGCCCATGGTTATCCTGCAGCAGGGAGAGGGAAATGAAGTCTTTGTGTACTTCTGGAGAAATGCATTAATAATGACAGTACCACAACGAGGTCTCTATGCTTCACAGAGTGTTCTACTTCACTGGTACTGATGATATGTTTGTGTCTCATTGCATCTGGACACGATGATCTTAAAGGTCTTTTCCAACCTTCCTTTTCTATGAAAACAAGAGTGTCTGCAGCATGTGTACAGATAAAAGTGTATGTGTTTGTGCATCTGCACACGTGATTAATATTTGTCTGATACTCTGCAGAGGTTAGGGAATAGTTCTGACTTTAGCAGTGTCCATGATCAACTGGCCAAGGATGAGACAAGGAGCCTAACAAGAGTGTTTGTACTGTGTGGTATTTGCTGTAATACTTCTGCGTGTGTGGGCATAGGAATCTTTTGGTCACTTGAGGTCTTTGGGCACGAAGGGACACTGCTTCTTCTGAGGTTAATCTGGGGTACCTGCTGGTGTAACACTTGGTACTCACCCACCAAAGCTAGGAAGTAAGTGTATCCATGGTTCATCCACAACCTAAGGGCTGAAAAGGAGGGCTGCCGCTTTACCAGGTGTTCATTAATTTCATTTTTATTATATATTTTTTTTCCTTTTGGAACCAACAAAACCATTTTATTGCTTCAGAACAGCCATCCATTTTGTTTTGTTTCATATTTAACAGGCACACCCATTTTGGCCCTTTCTCTGAGACAACAAAATGCACAAAGGCTTGGCACAGCTCCTGCATGCTGCATCAGTGTTGTGTTGGTGGTAGTGGATTGCATGCCTGATCCTCGTTTGTCTTAACGTATCAAGAAGCGTCTCCAGGGATCAACGGACAATAGTGGGATTGCGTTGCTGGAATGCCCACTGTGTTGTTTTAAGGAGAAGGAGCAGGCAGTAAGCTCCACGCACCGTCTTGTGCTGCGCCAGATGCAAACTGCGTCCTGGCACTGCTGCCAGCTTCAGCTGAGCGAATCCACTGAGACCAGAGAGATTCCACTGTGAAGACACTGAGCTGTCTGCACGTGTTGTGGAGAAGTTTAGTGAGCGATTCAGTGGTTGTTACTTTATTACTATTTATTTTTTATAGGTTTCTGTTGAGGAATCTTAATTCCATGAAGAAGAAAGTATGCAAGAGATCCCAGTTTGACTCCCATGACTGAACATGAGATTTGCATGTCTTTTTAGAGGTTTTATGAATACTTTTCCAAAGGCGCATTAATTCTTAAGTCCTAGGCCTTCCAAAGAGGAAGAGTCTGTTCTTCCCTCCCCCATCCAACATTTATGCATTGTGCCCAAGGACAGTTCAGAGAAACTGACTTCACTGGTGTAGTGATGGGAGAGTCAGAGATGTTGCTGGGTAGGAAGACAAGGACCAAGACAAGCAGAGGAAAGGAATTGGGAAAAATGGGACAACAGGTAAAACCAATGGAGCTTGAATTTACATGGGCTGGGTAAGGTGACTAGGACAAAACCTGAGATGAGGGGTGAGAGTATAACCAATTTTTGGCCTATAATTGGTGGTGCAAGCAAATGGATGTAAGTAGAGAAAATGGCTGAGAAATCCAAAGTATGGGAAGAAGGCAGAAAGAACCCAGAAGGGTACAGGGAATGAGGGACAAGGAGAGAGTGGGTCCAAACCTAGGGTGCAGGCAGGACCAGCCTAGGGAGTGGAGCGGTGCAGGCAGGACCAGCCTAGGGAGTGGAGCCGTGGGGTGTGGAGAGTTGTTTGTCTGCAGGGAATGGAGCCAGCATGAGAATCTGGGAACAGAGTACTGACTTCGGGGAGGAAGAGGAGTAATTCAGAGAATATGCTCTCATTCTGTCTTTGGCAGTGGGAGTCCTGGAGATTTTTCCCCTGTCTGACATTGAGGCAGTCCTACTGGACAGAACTGAGCTGTGTGTCCTTACGTGTCTGAAGGGTTTTTGTATGCATGTATTTTTGCTTCCACTGGTATTTAGATGGCTATTTTGGGTGTATCTGTAAGTAAATACCACACCATACTGACACTCCGGTCTTTCAGCAGAAACATGTGGTCTGTGGNAGCGAAAACATGGGCGGTGTGGGGGGGGGGGGTTGTTTGTGTCTGTCGAACCGTCTACACTGAGGAACCGAGGTACTAAGGGGATCTGGTCGGTCCCACTGCTGTGCCTCTCACATGTGCGCGCCTGCCTGTGTGCCTCCATCCTGTTCTTTTCCCGAACTGGGGATGGTAGGTACTTCTGAGCAGCGCCCTCCTCCCGTCTATTGCTCGGGATGTCCTGTGGCAGCCAAAAGCCTGACGGATCGCCATGAAGGCACTTACACTGTCTGTAGGCAAAACTTTTCTTAAGTATACCAAGGAGACTGGAAAAACAGGAGCTTCCCCATCCCCCCCGCCGAAAACCTTTTTAGTGCAGCATTAAGTCACTTCCTGTAGTTGCAGTAAGTCGAGAGCTGCCTTTTTTTTTTTTCCCCCCCCTCTGCCCCCTACCTCCTCCNCCCCCTCCCTCCTCCTCCCCTGAGTCTTGTATTCCTTTAAGAAGACGCGGCTCCCGAAGCTCTCCTTTCAGAAGCGGAGGGCAGCGCTGACTCCGCGCCCAGGCGCGGTGGCAGCCGCGGAGGGGCAGCGCGGCGGGCGGAGCGCGGCGGCGGACGGCGCTTCCTTATGGGGCGAAGCAGCGGCGAGCTGGAGGGAGGCAGGGCTCCGGCGTGTGACACATGAAGCTGGGACAGCCGTACGTGGCTGGAAAATTTGCAGTGTGGGGGCAGAGACATGTGGCTAAGTCAGGTAATCGGAAAGCCGGCTTTTATTATTCCTGCAGCGCATAACTTGCAATAGTTGTTTCTCCGTTTTTGGTTTGGTTTGGTTTTGTTTTTCTTTATTTGTATTTCTCCCCCTGCCAAGTATGAGGCCAGGAGGAGCAGGTTGTATGGCAGTGCTGCATATAAATATGCAGCCTGAGAAAACCCAGCAGATGTATTGAAGTTTTATTTAGATTGCTTCGGGAATGGGCGAGTCCTGCATGTGGAGGGCAGGCGGGTGCACCTCTTGTAAGACTTGTCCCTGAGCAGTGGGGTTTGGAACCCTGCTGGAAGGGGCTCTTGCTGCCTGTCGTGGTGGTGGGGGCTTCACGGAGTTTGAAATGAAACAGGCAGAGGTGCTGGTGGAAGTAATATGAGCCGAGGTGAGAGCACACTTCCCAGAGCCATAAAACAGCGCTGCAGAGCTGTGTAAAGTCTAATGGCATCGGTTGCATAAGGAGTGGGGTCAGAGTTCCCGTCGCCTGCTTGAATGCACCCTCTAGAGAAGTTGGTCTCCAGATGATTGATATGGTACGTTGTAATCCTGTGGTCTTCACATGATAACATAGCATGTGTGGAAGCTTGGTGAGGCATGGGAGGACTGGAAGGATATGGGCCAGGACAGCTTTGAGCTGCTGGCTGTGCCCCTTCATTAACAGACACTATCTGTGTGTATGCATGTGTTCACGTTTATGTGGGTATGCACTTCTCAGCATTTGAAAACCCACTGATTAACTTTTAAAAAGTTAATCGGGATTTAGTGTTAAGGGTCAGTCAGCGGAAAGTCGGTCTGTTCGCTGAGCTGCAGCAGCAGTTTCTGCCTCCGGCATGCAGTGAGCACCCGTCTTTCTGCGTTCGTGTGTGAGTGCGTACTTTACTGAATGCTGATTTTGTTTCTTCTTTTCCAGAAAAAGAGGAAGCTACTATAAATGGAGAAGATGAAAAAGAACAGAAAGACCCCTATTTTGTGGAAACACCTTATGGCTACCAGCTAGACTTAGATTTTCTGAAGTACGTGGATGATATACAAAAGGGGAATACCATTAAGAAACTAAATATACGGAAGAGGAGGAAAGCTGTACCAGCCTCGGTGGGTACCAAGAACTCTGGTGGCCGGTGCAGTGGCTGGACCTCCACAGAGTCTCTCTCTTCATCGAACAGTGATGAAAACAAGCAGTCTTTGGCAGCGAGGAGTCAAGTAACCTTGTCCGTCCCTGCAAAACCCTCAGTTTCCTTTGAAGTATCTCCTACCTACTTAACTGTCCCAGAGAATAAACAGCTTCCTCCTCCCTCCCCCCAGCCTCCTCGGCACAACCTCCTTGTAACAAAAACCCTCATGGAAACACGGAGGCGACTGGAGCAGGAGAGGATGATGCAGGTCACACCTGGAGATGTCCGCAGGCCTCGGCTTTCCAGCTTTGGAGGGATGGGCTCCACAAGCTCCCTCCCCTCTTTTGTGGGATCCAGTGGGTACGGTCACATGTCTCAGCACCTGCAGAATGGGTATCAGGGGAATGGCGACTATGGCGCCTGTTTCAGCTCCTCCTTGGGCAGTTCCATTCGTCACAGCCCCATGAGCTCGGGAATATCCACACCGGTCACCAACGTGAGCCCGGTGCATCTGCAGCACATCAGGGAACAAATGGCAGTTGCCCTCAAGCGTCTCAAGGAGCTCGAGGAGCAAGTCAAGACTATTCCTGTGCTGCAGGTCAAAATTTCAGTGTTGCAGGAGGAGAAGAGGCACATGATGGCTGAACTCAAAAACCACAGGAAAGCTACTCAAAATGACACATACGGTTTCAGAAAGCGATCCTACAGTGCAGGAAATGCAGAGCAGTGGGAACACATGTCTCAGGTGAGAAGAGGTGGAGAACTTTATATAGATTGTGAGGAAGAGATGGAGAGTGTGGAGCAGAGCTCTCAGAGGATAGAGGAGTTCAGGCAGCTGACTGCTGAGATGCAAGCCCTGGAGAAAAAAATCCAAGATAGCAACTACGAAAGTCCAGCAAATCTTCGGGTGAACAGAGAAAGTCTGACAAAAGAAGCCCGATCTGTTGCTGTGGGTGCTGATGAGAACATGAACGATATTGTTATATACAACAGATCTTCAAGGCAACACAAAGAAGTAGCTGTGGGAACAGAGAAAGAAATGAGGGAGTGTGGAGTTGGGGTGACAGAGGCCATGCTCGGATTGTCTACGGAGGTTGAGAAAGAGATAGAGCTTCAGCAGCAGACCATCGAAGCCCTTAAGGAGAAGATTTACAGACTAGAGGTTCAGTTAAAGGAAACCACCCATGACAGGGAAATGACCAAATTAAAACAGGAGTTGCAGGCGGCTGGGTCTAGAAAAAAGGTGGATAAAGCCGTGATGGCTCAGCCCCATGTTGTCAGTAGGATGGTGGAGGCTGTCATACAAACGAGAGACCAAATGGTGGGAGACCACGTGGACGTTGCTGATTCGTCAGTGGGAAACCATCTGCAGACGAGCAGCATCGGCACCTCCTGCAGACCCACCATGCGGAGCGCGGCTGCGGGCCCCGAGCTCCTGATGAGCCGATGGCTGGTGAGGGAGCGAGCAGAGGTGCAAGATCAGGGTACAGGGAGGTCCATGGAGCTGCATGATAAGTCAGTGGGCACAGAGACAAGCGTCTGTGAGACAGGTGTCAACACAGAGGAGCCGGCGGAGGTGCCAAGCCCTTGCCAGATGGCACGGGCGGTTGGAGCGGTGAGGTCTGTGGGCTGCGGGGACTGCTCGGTGAACGTGGTGGTTTGTGTGCCCAAGGAACATGTGTCCCGTGAAACAGCCACAGAGGCCGTACCCAGGGCAGAGGCGATGGTGATGGCTGTGCCGTCCACAGCTAGCCAGCAAACCAGCACTGCTTTGGAGATGGTGAGCCAGTGCACCAGCACGGAGGTGGCCTGCCTGGCAGACTGTGGGACTAACACCACTCTGAGCAGCTGTGATAAGCAGACCAGCACGGACAGTGTGGAGTTGCGGAGTGTGGCCGTAGGGGACGGCCGGGTGAAGGACATACACGCGTCTACTAAGATGCGCTCGGTTGGAGTGGGCACCGTGCTCTGTAGCCACCCTGGCTTTGAAAAGCCTTCTGCAATAAAAACCAAAGACTGTGGCATTGGACAGATAAGTGTTTATGAGAACTACCTGGTTGGTCTGAAAATGAGGAGCATCGCCTGTGGACCCCCTCCATTGCCGGTTGTCCCGACTGGCACCAGGAGCATAGGTGTTGGGGGAGAGTCTGTGTGCGACCCAGTCAGTGGTCAGTTGGAGAGCCCTCTGCCTCCGCCTGAGCTGAGGACAGGCTTGGATCACTACATTGAACGTGTGCAGAAGCTGCTGCAGGAGCAGCAGACGCTGCTTGCTGAAAATTACAGTGAATTGGCAGAAGCCTTTGGGGAGCCCCACTCCCAGATTGGATCTCTGAATTCACAGCTCATCAGCACCCTCACCTCCATCAACTGTGTCATGAAATATGCCAGTACGGAGGAGCTGCGGAGCCTGGACCTTCAGAAGCAGTGCATGGAGAGAAGCTCCCCGTCAGGTAAGCCCAGCGTCCGGGCACACGTCTGGTGCATTGGCTGGCTCTTTCCCAGGGCTACAGATCAGTTGCCTACTAGACTCTCACTTAGTCTGGAAGCCACTGTGTGGCCCTCCCCAAGGAAGCACAGAGCATTGTTGTTGAATGTGCCCATTGGGTATTCTGTCCAGCCCATCGCTGGTGGCTGAAAAACCAGAGGCGGTTTTTATCTCTCCCAGTCCAGCAGGCTCTGAAGGTCCTGATGATGATGGTGCCATGGCTCTGACCATGCAAGAGAGGTGTCTAAAACTGTGAAGGGTTTTAGCACTGTGCAGCATGCTGACTTCATTTTATAACTTCAGGAGTATTTGAGGTTAATGCCCATGGGTTTGGAATTTTAAACTCGGCATGCATGTTTTTAAAAACAGCAGTGTCAGATTGGACAGAGCTGAAAGTCACATACAGTGTCTGTATCAAACTGACTTGTTTCCACAGACCTTTCTCTGGATTTTGTAGTGTTTCTTCCATTGCCTTTGTTCGTGTGCTGCTCAGACAGAGACCTGTGGGGTGCTTTCCCCATTCCAGCAGGGCTGATTGCTTTATAATAGGCAACTCCAGAGCGCTTCACAGAAACCACATCTTGGGCTTTCTGTGTTCCAGTAACTGTTTGTCGTAATCCCTAATTACAACCTCCTGTTTGAAAGGCATAATTACTGCTGGAGGTTTTGGTGACACTCAGGAAAGGCAAGATTTGGGATTTAAATACTCCTTGCCTTTTATTGATTAATTTAAAAGTATAGACAATTAGTTTGAGGGATTTCTTTATTCCCTGGGGAGAGTTGATTACTTTTTAATTATTTTTTTAATGTGTCTGATAGTCTAGTTTAAAACTTAGCCTTTTTTTTCTAATATGTTACTGGTGAATCCAGCCACATTACTATTAAATTTATAAATGGTGGCTTCCAGTTTATAAATTCAAATTTATAAATTGGTGGAAACCAATATGTAATGCCTGGCCGTGGCTGTCAGATACTTCCTTCTTGCTCCTGCCATACAGTGACTGAAACAAGAGGTTAAGGAGATGGGAAAAACTGGTGCAAATGCATCTGTATTGTAGATGCTGAATCGGGACAAAACCCCCGAGTAAGTACTAATTAATGTCAGCATAATTTTATTGGCTAATGCAGATAACTATATAAAGCTCTTGCTGCTTGCTTACTGTCTTAAAATTTACCTATTTTTGTTAAAATGCAGCTTGGTAGATCTGATTGTTTTCAGTGTTGATGTGCTAAATAGAACCATCCATTTAATGAGCTGAGGTAAAAGGTTTAGGTTCCCATAGTGAAGGAATAAGCAACATTTATGTAGCAGTAAGGAAAATATATGCTATTCTGTCTGCATACATGCAATATGATACTATGTAAGCAATGTTGTTATTTTTCTGGTTTGCACTTTATATTGTAGTCTTCTTACAAGCAGTGATACAATAATAATAAGGGTATCTAGCAGACATCAAAAGTGTCTGTAAAAACAGTGAACCAGAGTTATCACTAGCTGTAAATCCTTAATTTCTTTCCCAGCTTTTACTGCACAGTATCAAATGTGTAGTCTAGAGGCTTGAAAGTATTTAGACACAGGTGGAGCAATAGATCATATTTACTAAAAATGTTCATACTTGGATTCAGATTTCACATTCCTGATAAAATTATTCTGGAATAATTTTATTTTAGCTTGTAATGCCATTATCTTTAGCTATGGATGATGAGTGTAAAATTTCTTTATTTTTAGTCCCTGGTGATAACTACATGCCTGGACTGCATACATAAATCAAGCTATGGGCTATAACAGTTTAAACCCATGGAGAATCAGAGTGGAAAAGAGGTCTTAAGCCTGAAATGTTACCCCATCTCTTTCTATTAATTTTGAAAATACTGCCTTTAATGCATTTATCTGCTGGTCCTGCTGCCTGTTCATGCAGTTTTACAGATCACATTACATATTAGATAGATAGATAGATAGATAGATAGATATTTCGCTGAATGAAACGCTAACTTGAATAATTCTGTAATCACTGGAACTAACAAAGACTTTTTTTTTCCATGCATCAGTATCTCATGATAGCTTGTGAGCTCTTAATAAGTCTTTCCTCACATTTAGTTCTCTTGGATGTAGCTTTTGAGGTGTTGTGTATGTGAACTCAGCCAGTGCCCCTTTCTCCATGCCTGGAATCTCAGACTGATTTCTGTAAAACCTTTGTAAACACAAAAAGCCTTCAGAGCACTGAGTCTCTATTCCAGTTCAGTTCAAATAAGCAATCGAGTTTAAGTTATTGAGAGAAGTGTGATCTCACAAGCCTCATTTTCTTAGAAAAATAGGCTGAAAATAGAGGCAGAAGTGTCTGGTTTCCAATTAGCATCAGTAGCATCATCTTTAATGCTTTATTCAAAGAGCATCCTTAGGAAGCATCTCTGAGAGGCCAGTTTATTTTAGGGCAAAAATACCTGAGCTGGCTTTGAGGCATGTGATTTGGGTACCAGTTTGCCACGCTAATGGCTCAGTGGTCTGTGCTGCCTCTGAGGTAGCACATTAGTCAAGTTCTCAGCTTTGCAGATTTTTCTCCCTGTTGTTGCTGGGGAGACAGGGTGTGCTGCAGGGGCCTCTGCCATCTCATCCTCCCTCACACAGCTTGTGGCAGGTGATGGAGACACAGGCAGGAATGCTGGAGCCTGCTGAGCAGGACAGAGGTGGGCAGTCTTCATCTCTAGACACCTTAGACCTCTCAGGTGATCTCTAGACCAAGTCTATTAGCAATTGTTATTTTGCTTGTTGCAAAATAATCACCGTCCGTTCTGTAACGTGGCAGCTCCTATTTACGTATGTACCGTCTTTCAGAAGCCCTAATGACCTGAGGGAATTCAGACCTGCTGGCCAGATGAGCACATTTCCACTCTGCAAAGTCATGTTAGCTGCCCTTGGCAGCCTGTGTGTCCAGCTCAACCATATGGATGTGGGTCATAAGCCTAGATGCTAACTGATCCGTATTGTTAGACCAGACACCGTATAGGAAGCCTAAAGGGAGACGAGTGCATTCATCTCCTCTGTTTGTTGCACTATGTTTTTAAAGAAGTTTCAGGATGTTAGATTTGAATGCTCGTAGGATGTGTTTTGCAAGATACCAACCAGAAGCCTAATGTCACTTGTGCGGGTCCTAATTACATGGACTTCTCACAAGTTGTGCAGGTGGATGTCTTTCACTGGCAGGAAGTTTTCAAGAATGGTATTTAAAAACAACTGATCTGCCATGCCCTAAAAAACTGCGTGAGCATGTTTGACCTGAAAATGCATGGCTATTTTGCCTCAGTGATCTTTAGATATCAGTTTTATAGTCACTTTTTTAGAACAACCCTAACTGAGCATCCCAGTGGAAGCATTACAGTAATTAATCATCATGAGGAAGGAGGCAGCTTCTTAAGTTAAAACTTCAGGGAGTGAAAGAAAGTGGGAAGCAAGAAGTGTCAGAAAGTCTCGAGGGTAAAGAAATCTTGATGTGCCATCTGGTGGAAAGATCTTCCAAGATTTTAAACTTCTGAGTTTTAACCAGAACTGGGGAAGCAGGCCGAGGGACAATGGAAAGACCGAAAGAATGATGGTGATGTGAGAAGCCCCCGGTTCTCCCAAATCTGTGCGTAGGACTAATGAGGTAGTGTGGACATGATCATCTTTTCCTCTGTTGTCAGTTACAATGCAGGAAATTGGAGAAAGCTGTTTTTCTTTACAGCTCTTGTGTTTGGCAGCCCTTTCTCTTGAAGACTCTGTAGTTTGATGGGTTAGTAACTTCTTTCCTGGCAGCATGGACCACGCTATTGCAGTTGAAGACTTGGGGCTTGCCTGAGGCTCAGAAGCCTGTGCTGATGTGGCACAGGTATGGTGGTGATCGTGTGAAGCCGTGGGTTGCTACAGATCACAGTGGTTGTACCTATGTCAAGGCAAGTGGAGGAAGCCCTAAGGTCCAGCTCTGCCATAGATGCATGCCTTAATCACCAGATTAAGTTTCTGTACAGGTGTTCCTGCTTGTGTAACAAACAGGATCCATCTATCAGTCTGCTGGGAAGAAGTTGACCGACATATGTGAAGCATTTTCCACATTCCCTGGAAGGTAGTGCATCTGCAGCCATGCAGATGGTCCCACCTATGTGCCACATGAGTACTGTTTATTTGCATGTGTCTGGCTGGTGTTTCACAATGCCTCCTCTGCATGTTTCCTGTGGCAGCTGGTTTCTGCTAGTTGTGACAACACGGAAAGCTCAAATGGGAATGCCATTCAGAAATGGTACCAACCTCTATACTAGGAGCTAGGGTATTTAGCAGAGTTTTCTCTGTTTTAAATATCCATCCAGTTATATCAGAAGAAGAGCAGAGACCTGGTCAGTAACTGTCCTATAAAGACATTATTTGAATTAAATTCCCTAAACCTCTTCAAAGAGGTTTGATATACCTTCCCTGGTCATACTTTAGCACAAGCTTTTTACTGTTGTTGTTATTAGCATTACAATATTTGCTGGTTTGGTTCTCTGGTAGCACTACATGCAGTGTTTGAACCTAAAAGCTGCTCTGGTTTCTGCTTCAGTTAGCAAAGAGCATAGTTTGCCACAGTGTAGATTATTTTTCCCTTCAAATTTATTGCTGCTTAGAGAGTGGCAAGCTGCAGCCTGCTAGTCTGTCTGTTAGATAGAGCCCCAGTTCTCTCCCTGTGCTGTGGCACAGGGATATAATGTTCAGGCACTGAGCTCTGGAGTTCAGCTCCCATGGTAACAGGCACATCTATGAATACTTAATGGCAAGAGATTCCCATTTTTCCCAAGGAAGTATTGTCATATTTCAGCAACAATAAAACTTCAGCTGAGAAAATCAAATCCTCATGAATGAGAAAAAAAGAAGTTCTCTGAGCTGACCTTCCTGCTTTGCCCAGCATCATGAGATACTGTGATCCACCCCTCATAAGGAAAATGAAAGATGGCTTTCACCGAGCTTCACACAGTTGTCTAGGAAAAGAGAGCGTTGCATAAATAAGATGATTAGCTGATTCAAAGATGTGTGATCTTTTCTGGTCAGTCGTGTTTAATGAAAGGAATTGGTTTTAACTTCCAGTTTCAACAAACTGGATTCACAATCCAGTCTGGGGATGGAAAGCAGCTTCTCAGCACAGGGAAAACAGCTAAAGAGAGAGTGAAAACGAGATTGTTCTTGCAGTCCTCTTATTACAGCCCTCATCCTATTAGAAGGAGTGTTTTGCCTGGAGCTGAATGGTAGTTCAAGGTTTACCTATGCCTGGGCCCCAAGAGAATCTGCCTTCCATCAGTTTATTGTATAAAAAGCCCATGTGTGGCAATTTTTTGTTTTGAACTTTTAAATTCACTGACTTTTAACCTGGAATGGCTCAAAAGTACCTTTTAAAATGAAACTATGCTCTAGTCTTCTGAAGGTACTGAATTTATCGGTTGGATGGGTTACTATCAATCTTTGTAAATGTTTAAACATAACATGTTTGCTCATCACTGCCTTTTTATTTACCTTAGTAGAAAGGGTTTTTTTCTTCCAACAGTTCTGAAAAATAGACCAAATTGAAAGCAGATTAAAATTATTTGTATTAAAAATGACTTTTTAGGCACGAAGATTTAAAACCACTGGAGGAGACTTTGAGTGCTTCAGTTAAAATAATTTTGTAATGAGCTATTGCTACTGTGAAGAAATCGTGCAGTGTGAAAGAGAAGTATTTCCTTGCTATATGTGCTCCAGACGATATTTGTGCACTGTCTTCAGTGGGGGATGTATAGCTTGTATCACTGAGCATTATAAACACACTGTGCAAATAAATGCTTGCACTGACCAGCAACAGGTTAAAAATAAAATATTTGTGCAGCTACCATATAGTAATAAACTCGTGTGCTTTTTTAAGCTAGAAGCCTGTGATGTTCCAGCCCGAGCTAGGTTCTCATCCTGATGCTATTTAATTCCCCGGCCTTGTCTGCACTTCTCTTGATTTCCAGTAGGATAAAAGTATTGTCAAGCTAAATTGTTTTTATAATAATACTTAGGTTTGCTTCCATCAAACTAAATGGAAATTTTTCAAAAGCAGGTGAAGACCAGACTTCAGATACCATGAGTTCACCGCAAATTCAGAATAATCCATTGAGTCCCCTGAACCAGCTAACAGCATGACTACTTGTGCTGTCATAAATGTGAGGGAAGGAGTTAGGATGCAGTTAGGAAGGAAAATTGCATCCTAATAACAGTAGGCAGATTTTACAGGTGCCAGAAATGGCATGGGTAACTGCTGCTTCTCTGTAGCAGTTTTGCTGTCACACTGTTTTAAATTGGTGAGATTTTCAAAAGAAGCACAAGTGATTTATGAGAGGAGGTTCCTTCTAAAAAATTAAAAATAGGCGCTCTCATTCCTTCGAACCACTGGAGCTAAACCACTGAAGATGCTTCAATCACTTGTTTCCCTCTGATGAGAGCAGCTTTCTGCATCAGTGTTTATGTACAGTTGAAGTCAGCAAGGTTTTTTATTTCATTGTGTCATACTTTTGCCTGTAAATTACTCCTGAACTTTTCCAAAATCCCCTACTATGTTACAAAATACATTAGAAGTTCTTGACAGCTCCCTGCTGTAGTTCGCTATTCTATATCAATACTTAGAAACTTATGTCAAGTTTGTAGTATTTGCCTGGAACAGTAAACTAAGGAATATCATCAGGGGAAGTCTGCCCGAGGGCTTCTGTCTGGAGACAGTGCCTGACTAAGTATTGACCTGTTGGTGAATTTGCTGTTGGCGTTGTGCATCGAGACCTGGAGAAGGATTCTGCTCAACCACACTTGGGATCTCTTTGAAGTGAGAGGAAGAGTCTGTTTTAAGATCTGTGTAGGCTGGTGGTGATCTTCAGCCAGGGTTTCATTTCCACGCTGGAGAGGTGTGCGCTACCTCCAGCCCCAGCAGTGGCCCTGCAGTTCTGTTGGAGGAAGAAGGAACTCCTCTCATTTGGCTTTTTGGTTTGCACAGCAGTAGATTAATCTGTTAAATAATTGACCATAATGTTGGGTGGCACAGCTCCTTCCTCTGCTTTTCTGTGATTGAACTCGGTGCTCTCCAAGTGTCTTTATGTTGACTGTCTTGAAAAGGGGAAGGCCTGGGAGCTGATACTAAATGCTAATTAACAGCTTGCAGCATTAATGCTGAGTTGG
The DNA here is from genome assembly GCA_013398055.1 of Ifrita kowaldi. Classification (NCBI taxonomy): domain Eukaryota; kingdom Metazoa; phylum Chordata; class Aves; order Passeriformes; family Cinclosomatidae; genus Ifrita; species Ifrita kowaldi. The sequence continues at coordinate 326,102 of VZRS01014766.1, forward strand.
GCCCAAAGCTCTCTTCCCCTCATCACTGGGTACTGTGCGTGCAGTAAGTGTAGACATCTAAGAGCTTTGCAGGGAGAATGAGTGCTCTGACCGGTTTGCCTAATGCACACTTGTTGTCTCCTTGCCCTTGAGTCTTGATGTCATCCTCTTTTGTCAGGTGCCAGGGGCCAGCTGAGCAGAAACCTTTTTTTCTTCATTGGAAGGCATGGACATCATGCCCCATATCCTGAATTCAGTGTGGTGCTTCTCAGCTGATGATGCAGGAACCAGAGGAGGGAACCTACTGAGGTCTTGTTGCATTGGTGGCAGGTTGAGGAGAGGCTGTGAGTCAGGGGAGAGAAGTCTACTACTGTCCTTCTTTCTCTCTGTCCTAGCCTGCAGCTCCCTCCTCTGCCTGCCCCAGGGCAGGAGGGAGACATCTGAGGAAATTCAGGCTCAGGCTTTAGGGGGATGACAAGGGTGCACCAGGTGCTGCTGTTGGTTCACCTCAGGCTGGAGCCCCACTCTGCCCGGCCAGAATCCTGCCCTCAGCTCTGGCATGCCCAAGCCCACCTGTGCCTCCAGACACGCCATGGTTGTCACAGCTGCTCTTGTAGGAGAACTGTGATGTGTGGCAGAGCATGCAGACAGTTCTGCTGAAAGCAAACCTGGTCATCTCTGGAATCTTTGCATATCCCTGGTGCTTCAGAGCAGGTTTCCTCCACTCCCTTCCCATATCCTCAGAGCCCAGTTTGGAGCAGAAGGGGTGACCTGGTAAAACCAGCCCAGGCAGCCACCACCAGCTGCAGCTGGAAGTGGTTACTGTGTGTTATACTCTTTCATTGTACCTGTCACCACTCCATGCAAGCAGATAGACTGTTCCCTTGTTTTTCAGCTAAGGGAGTTTAAAAATCATTGGTTTTGGCTTGGTGCTCGATCACCTTGGCAGCCGTCTTCTCCTCAGCTGTTGGATGAGGGATGATGCTTGCTGTTGGGAAGAGACCCAACCAAAGTCAGTCAGTGCTGCAAAGTGGGGAGTGGTGGGAGAGCAAGGGCAGGACTTCCCTCTAGCTTTTCATGGGTGCCCAAGTGCTCGGACATGTCTCCAGAAGGGTTGCTGCTACTCGGGGGGCCCTGGGAGGCTGCCGCCTTCTTACACACACACACACACACGTTCCACTCTTTAAGAAAAAGCTTTTTTGCTGTGCTTCTGGTGACATGACTGTCGATACCCTGCCGTGTGCCTTTCCCTGCAGACAGCTTCCCCTGTATGCTGGAGAAGCTATAAGCAGTGGTAGAACTGGGCAATAGGTCTCACGGCTGAAGAAGGTGCCCTGGGAAACGCATTCAGGGTGAGACTTGGTTGGGAGCTCAGAGACTTGGGTGGGAATGGGAACAAAAAGGAGGAAGCTGCTGGGAAGTGACAGTGTTTGGAAAAATAAGCTTATGTCCTGTTGTAGGAAAAATTTACTGAGGTGAAGTAACAAGGGGGAAAGCCAGTCTAACAAGAGCAGCTTGCTAGACAGAGATGTAGCTATGTGTCTAAAAATTAGTGTTTGGAATTTACCTCACTACGGTGTGTTAGCACTCTGTGCAGTGCTACTCGTATTCGAATGAGGAGGCTGTGCCTTAATTCCTGATAAATACAAAGGCAAAAAGTAACACGGAGGCACACATCATGGATGCAAGAAGAGAGTGAAAGAAAAAAAGTAATAGTGTTTAAAGCAAGTCAAGCTTTAGCTTTTTCTCCTTGAATGCTAGCAAGATCACTTAGGGAGGTGTACGTGTGTAAAACAACACTCAGTGTGTTCCACAAACAAAAGCATTTGTGCAGATTTGTAGAGCAGTTGTAATAGCACAGCTGGAGTAACTCCAGGGGAATCTGTAAAAGTCTGTGCATAATTAGCACTGCCTTTTAAATACACAAAGGGAAAAAGTGAGTGAATGCCAGCAAATCAGTGAGGGGAAAAAGCATAACCCAAACATTTGGAATTTGATTTAAGTACAACTACTAGCTCAGTACAATCCTGTCCAAAAAAAAGAAAGAAAGAAAGAAGTGTAGTGTGTGGGAGTTCATTGCAGTTGTGTCAGCAACTGAGCAAAGCACAAAGCTTTCAGAATTAGTTAGGGTACTGGAAAAAAAGGAAAATTTCCTGAAAAATTTCTGCTTTCATGGAAAATGACATTTTTTAAAAAACAAGTACCATAAAAAGGTTACTGTTCTTGCAGAAAGAACCTGCAGAGCATGTGAATGTGCTGTGCTCTTCAGGCTTGTCATTGAGGAGCAGCTCAGTGAGCCCACCCCGACCCAGAGTGGCAGGAGCTGAGGTCACTGCTCATACTGAAAGAGAAGGAAAAGGAAGGACCATTTCTTTCATGCATTTTAAAGCCAGTATCTTTATAGCTTGTCCTTGTATTGTATGTCTTTATCAAAAGAAAAACTCACGGCCATTTTTTTGCATTTTCTGAAAGCAATCACAGTCTTTTTCCTATTAGGTCCTCAGAAAAGAGTACTTTAAAGCACAAGCAGTGCCCTTTTTTTTTCCAGCTTGGTTTTTTTTCTGTTGATCATGGTATTGATGGAAATATTTTCATTTGACTCCTTCGTGATGCCTACTGTCTTCTTTGGCAGGTGGTACTTTGGAGTACATCCCTCATGGCCAGCTTGCAAGCACACATTTAACTTCAAATTTGCGAATGCTGAAATTGGAGCAGGACACTGTGCCCCCTCAGGAAGAGAGGAAGACTCCCCTGGTGGAAGCTGCTCGGGGAAGGAAGTCTTTTTCTTCTCAGGATAAAGCTCTCACTCCAATTAACCTGACGGATGATCAGCTTGCCTCAGGTCTCTATGGTAATAACTGGCTCACATTCATCTTTCGTCATGCTGGTGGAGTCTGAATATGAAATACAGTTGAAGAAGGTTCTCAATATTCTCAGAAAAGCTAAAGCAGGAAAAGATGGAGCTAAGGGGAAAGTCACAGTGTGAGACCCTGTGTCTGCAGGTAGTGATTAGGTTTTAAATGGCAGATTGTAGCGTATCAGTGAAATACCATTTAGTGTTTTCATAAGAAAAATCTACTGAAAGATAAAGGGCTAATAATTATTTTTTTAATACTTAAATTTTTATGCATGTTTTATAGAGATTGGTTTAAAAGTTGTTTCAATTAATACTAAAATCTAAAAGACCATCATGGATTGAGCCTACCCACCCTGTTAAATAGTTTGTTAAATATGCTGTCTGTATTGTTAAACATGCTGTCTGTATTAATGTGTTCATTTTGGCAAGGAGCTACTGCTCTCTGACACTAAGAATTAAGATTTTGTTAACAGAATAACCAATTTCAGTGTTAAAAGTTTTCACAAATAGCAAAGAAAAACAAAAAGCCTGTGTCTTTTCTTAAAGTTTTCTAAAGCATCATGAAGATTAGCAGCATGTTGAAAGATGGGAAAGTTAGGCTTAACTAGTTTCCAGAGCTGATTTTGAAGCTGTTCTTCTGTATTTTGCATGTCATACCATGACTGTGTGTACATAAATATTAGAAAAGCCAGCTTAAGATGGTGAACTTAACAGAGAGCTGTTGAAAAACAAGAGAGTTGTTTTGAAAAATCATTTAATGCTGCTGCATTCAAAGCATAGCTACAGATTTATACTGATAGGAGTGCTTTGTCTCCCTTTCTAACAGTATGTACTAATAATGAGAACACACTCAAATCTATCATGAAGAAAAGGGATGGGAAGAAGGATTTGAGCAACACCAAGAAGAACCTGCAGTTTGTCGGCATTAATGGCGGGTAAGAGACCTGTCTCCAAAACATCTGTCACTGTAGCACTTCCACAGTGGGAAGAAGAGAAGGAGTCCAGGAGCGCCTGCATAGGTTTGGCCTGTCCTTCAGGCTGAGGTGCAACTGCTGAGTGTAAGGATCAGAAAGGAAGACTGGAACAGCTGAGCTCCTCTTAATCCTCTTGTGCTTGCAAATCATACATGGCATCAGTCTCAAATACCTGTACATTAGATTGCTGCCAGATTTAACACAGGAAAATTAAACAACCTCAGACAGCCATGGGGACATTTCTCAGGCAATGCTTTAGTAAGGAAAACTTGTATATATCTTTGGCAGCTGACACGCACAGCATTATACTATTAAACAATACAAGAGCAAGAGATGCCATTGCCCTAGAATAATTTTTCTGCCTTTGTGTTAAATAAATACAGAGACCTTCCTACACAAATACAGAGAGCGATATGGAAAATTGTCTTTTTTTAAAAAAATATTACTTGCCCTTCAAGAATGTTGCAAAGACCTTCAAAATGGTTTCATCAAATTATTTGTATATAGCTTTCCTAGCCCTTTCCTCAGATTAGTTTTTCTTCAGTACAAATGCTTTGTGCAGTATATAGCCTAAATATCTCACTTACCTAATCTCCTACATATCAGCTAAAAATATCATTACATATAGTGAGGGAATGTTATTGTAGGTTTGTTAGCTTCCCTGTTTATATCTGCCTAGTAAGGCAACAACACAATTTACTCTGAATAAAGTAATTTCATTTGGGGCATAAGGCAAGGTCTGACAAAATGTTAAGACTTATGTTTAAAAGAGGTTGGTCTTTTTTCATTACACACTGTGTACATAATAATGACAGTGTCAGTTGCCAGTAGCACTGAGTTCAGCGAGTAGAAGGGGTCTCTTAGTAGAAAACAGGAGGACAAAGCTTTTGCAAGATATTTTTCCACTTGTGCCAGTGCAAGCAGGTACTGACCACCGCGGAATGGCACTGAGCAAGCACCTCTGCCCCTGCCCATTCTCCCTGTAGGTATGAGACCACGTCCAGCGACGACTCCAGCTCCGAGGAGAGCTCCTCTTCAGATTCGGAGGAGGAGTGCGAGAGCCACGAGTACCCCTGCAACAAGCACACAGAGGAGAAGCAGCCCACCCCACAGGCTGCGGAGGTCTGCGCCATGGGGCCAGAGAAGGACAGTCCTCTCCCAGAATGTGAGGCCGAGGAGGTGGAAATCAGAGAGAGGTAGGCTGCCCACCCTCTCCAGAGTGTGCCTCCGAGGAGGTCACCTCCGCCTCGTGGCATGGGGCAAGCTGTGGGGGCTGTGCCTGTGCTGGTGGAGAAAGCATCAGCCACATTGCTGGCCGACTGCTGCCCACTTCCCTCCTCCTCAAGTGGGTAGCCAGAGGCAGTTTCATGGCAAAATGACTGTATGTGAGCAGGAAGAAGGTGTCAGAGGGCGTCCTTTCCAGCAGCTGACCCCATTGACTTTAAACGATTCATTAACAGCAAGACCCGCGTGGTTCCCCCAGCAGGGGCTCTCTCAGGTCACAACTGGCACTCGCTTGGGAGCAGGTAATGCCTTGTTAACATCCTGGTCTGTAAAACAGTCAGTAAGCAAACAAATGAATCTTGAGCCGTGCACACCAGGTCAGCAGCCTGCTGGGAGTGCATCTTGCATTTGCACCTTGCACAGCATCTCAGCCATGGCTGGTGTGCTCAGTAAGGTGATGGGGTACAGCACTGAGGACACTGTCCACCGTGAGATCATGTGCTTCATACGATACCAGATTGTGTACTGTAATACACTCTCAAGGTTGCTGTCACACACTTGTTCAGCATTTCATGTCTTAAGGTACTTTTCAAATTGCTGGTGATGCACTGTGTAAGGTAGGATTTGACAGACAAGGCCGTGCTTTTTTGGCATATGGAAGGCAGTAGTGTGGTGAGTTTTTACTGACTCTTCATTAGCAAATGGCAAAAGGAAGTATGAACAGAGACAGTGAAGGGATATCTTACAGAAAATGGGTTTGCCAGTGTGCTAACCTGGAAAATTATGTAGGTGGAATAATAACAGTAAAAGAGCTAAAACAAAATTAATGTCATGTTTCACTGGAGATGTAGCTTAGCATCACGTTATCTGTAATTGTCAGCTGTTAAATAAAAGAGATGCAGAAATTAATAATTAAGAGATTGGAGGCCCTGGAGCTGTGTGTTTTGAAGAGCCCTGAGCTTACTGAGTACTGTAGCATAGCCTGGTATTTTACAGGTGGCCTAAAAAGATGGGCAGTCTCTCAAAAGAGGTCTCTAATTTATATTTACACTAGCAAGGGGTGATGGGGAGGAAGAGCAGCAGGACAGCTTAGATAGTCATGTGTATTTAAAGCATGTTCTTTGCAAGCTGGCTGCTCTGGCAGTGCCTTCCAAGGGGAAGAGGCAGGGCACGTGGCCATGCATGGCTCTGGTCCATGCAGGGATGGACAATTTCATTACTCTGGAAGCACTAGCAGCTGGCTTGTAACCCATGAGGGCTAAAATGCCCACCTTACACACATGAGTGTGTTAGCTTAGAATTTTCTGGAAAAATTGCTATTATCCTCTGTGCAGGTTGTAGGCAAGGATGGTTGGCTACAGCCTGGTATGACATGTGGCACAGGCATTGACCTTATTTTTGAACTTTGTAATGACAAGGGAGTAGAAGTGTAAAAATTAAAGAGGGCTGGAGAAAAAGAGTAAATTTCCAGAGGGGGTGGGATGAGAAAGGCTAGTTCCAGTGAATGGGACCTGGCAGGGCTGTTGAGCTCTTTCCCACTGCTTAATTCTGTTTCCATCACAACTATTGGCATTGCTCCTTGTTAATCAAGTAATCAAAGCACATAGCATATAATGTGTGCTCTGCAGTCATATAGCAGTAGGTGAGAATTTCCACTAGAAGGGTTGCCAAGTCTCAGAACACAAAAGTGATGTGTTTCCCACTCTCCATTCCTGTTGCTCTTCCCCCATTCGTCTCCATTCAGTGTGGAGGGAATGTCTGTGAGAAGAGCTGCCAGCGTGGTTTCTGCATGGTGGGAGCAGATGGCTTGCCTGGAAACTTTAATTCCCAAAGAACTTTCAGAAAAACAAATGTTTCTGTACTGAAATGCTAAGATAAAAATTGAAACATGCCATGTATTCTGCTGTCTCCCTCAGATACGAGCTAAGTGAAAAGATGCTTTCTGCCTGTAACCTGCTGAGAAACAACATTGATGACCCTAAGGCATTAACCAACAAAGATGTGGTAAGCAATACAGGTCAAAATTCTCTCTGAGATGCAATAGGAAGACTTCAGGGAGGGATAACTTCTGGTTTTACAGGACCAGCACGATAGTGGGTAGGCAGAAGAGGATTTCATCTTTCCTGCAAGACTCACAAATCTCTTTCTATCAGGACACTTTCATCCAGAGAATATACCTGTGCTTTGTGTGCTTCAGTGTTGTTGTCCCACAGCACACATATAAAAATAGTAACGTGAAAGTGCGGTTTCAACACACCTGTGCGTTCCTGTGTTATTCCTGTGGTTTTTTTGGTTTAGCCCTGCTGTGGGCAGCTCTCAGGCCTCGCATTGGAGACTGCAGTGGGTGAGAAGCCTGTTGCTTCCTATGACAAAACCTCAGAGTCTGTTCTGAAACACTAGGTGATATGCCTCCTTCTAAGCGCAGGGATACTGTTTGTTTTGTTTACTGCACTGGTGGTTTTTATCAGTGCTGCAGAAGGTAAGGATGATTTGTTGTTAAGAAATACTCGAGTCTCAAGAAACAAAATTGTGTTTGCCTTATTGGAAGTGCTTCATACAGGGATTGCCTACGCTACTCTGTGACAGCAATCTGAAAGCAAAGGAACACTGCCTAATGATAGGAAATTGTTCTGCATTTGTTACACTTGTGCATGTAAAAGGCAACAATTCACTGTCATTGTCCTCTACTATAGAGCATCTGCAGCTTCTTAAAGACAATACTGTTGTCTGTATGACACAGTAGTATCGCCTGTGTCCAGTTCTGACATCTGTGGTCCAGGGAATGTTTTGAAAGGTTGTTTCATACAGTTGTGACAAATAGTTTTTAATCCTGTGTTTGTCCTTCAGGAGTAGTTTAGGCATCTAAACAACAAATGCTTTCAAGTCCTCTTGGAGTTGAAAGTGTCAAAAATGGCATAACCACATGATGATCTCTGCCTTGGAAGTGTAGTTTGAATTTACATTTTTCTTTTTTGTGCCTAAAGTGTTTTCCAGCATAAATAGTGCTTTGTAGGTGGAAGCTGCAGACTAATCAGCTCTTGTCCTCTGTCTGTCTGCTGATAAAGAAGTCTTGTCCAAACAGCTTAAATGTCAGTATAGCTAAGGATCTGTATAAGTTGTCCCAACCTCTTCCAGTGTATTCAGCTCTTGTAGCTGCTGTTTACACCAGAAAGAGCTGTGGACTGCACCTTTTTGGATGTGATAGATTAATTGAATTTTAAAAGTATGTTGTTTATTTAATAATGTGTATGATAATGTGACTAAAAATAGTTTCTTAGTGGTATTTTGCACTCAGTACTGCCTAAAATAGTAATTAAAAAAAATTCTATTGTGTCAGTTTATGGCCACTTTTGTGTTTCAACTCCTTATGTTCACAAAATACATACATCACATTATAGTAGCACTGATGTAAAATATTCTGTAAATGTGTTTATGTAGTACAGATATATATGTGGTACTGGTGTGTGTAGGACATTTCCTCTTTACCAGACACAGGACAGCTCTAGAGCTACCAGTGTGTTTTCCCTAGAGGCTAGATAAGCTTTCTGAGTGTTGTCCCTGCAAAATTGCCCTTGAATTTACTGGCCACTCTGTAGGTGAGGAGGATATGGTGGTCCTTCCAGGTCAGAGAAAGCGCCTCAAAGTCAGAACTGGCAGTGACTGTGGAAGCCTTCTTGGCTCAGAGTGAGACCTGCTCTACCTACCTTGTCACAGCAGACAGGTCACCTGGCCTAAGAGGCTCCTAGTCCTCCACCCTCAGTCCATACCAGTGGGAAAGTTTATCCTTGGTGTGTAGCCTGCGTCTTCTCATTGCAACTAAACTACAGCCAGCCAGCCCTCAGGTGAAGAACGGGTTCTTTCTTTTTGTTCTTTTTTCTGCAACAAATGTTACAAGGGTTTCTTTCCCCAGCGGTTCTTTCAGCAGAGCATCTCCAGTCCTTCCTGTCTGTCCAGTAGGTCAGATTTCCTTGACTTCTGTTCATTCTTGCTGCTTATCTTTGAAACTGTTTCAACCAAATATTTTGTGTCATTCAGTGATCAGACCAGACAAAGGAGTCCAGCTGTTGTCTTCACAGTACTAGGCAGGAAGAAGGGGCTGCATCACATGCCATGCAAGCTATAAATCTGTTTATTCACCCCAAAACAGTATTTACCTTTTACATTACAGTGTGATGTTGTTACCTTGGGTTCAGTTTGTAATCATTTGTAATGCTCTTCTTCTTCAGAACTGCTGTCCATCCAGTTCTCATATACTTGGTGCATTTGATAATTTGTGCCTTGGAACTGGGCCTAATTGACTTAGCCTGCTGTTGAAGTCCAGTTGGAAAGTCTTGAGTTTATCAGTGATTCATAAGCTTAGTTAAGTATGTGATGGAAATCGTTATGCAAGTCTTTTTTTCTGTTCACCAGTATTTGATAACCGTTAATTCTGGGAGTATTCTCATCCTAAAATTCCATGCCCTCAGAGGTGAACCATTCCTGAAAGTCAGGTGAAGTGAGAGGAAGTAAATAATTGGTGTTTTAAAGTGGGCTGTAGTCAGAGGGGAAGCTTCAGTCTGCACATCTTGTTTGTGAGCTGAATACTTTCTTCCCACATTGGACTAAAAAAGGCTTGACCTGCATTGCTGACTTGTGGGATGGAAAATCCTTCAAATAGATTGTCCATATGTAAATTTTTCTGTCTTGGTTTCGGCAGAGGTTTTGTTTAAATACCATCCAGCATGAATGGTTTCGTGTCTCAAGTCAGAAGTCAGCTGTCCCTGAAATGGTTGGAGACTACATAACTGCTTTTGAAGAGATTTCTCCTGCTGTCCTCAGACATATCATCAACATGGCAGATGGAAACGGAAACACAGCTCTGCATTACAGTGTCTCGCATTCTAACTTCGAAATTGTGAAGCTTCTTCTGGATGCAAGTAGGTTTGCTTTTTTTTTTTTTTTTTAAATTATTCTTGGGTTTGCAGTTCTCATGGGTGAAATTCCTGATGGACTAGAGGTCAAGTTTGGTGTTCTTCCAGCAGGTGTTCTGACTGTTAACAGTTACATGGTGGCTCACTTAGGCGATCTAGAATCCTTGTTTCTAGTACTAGCTTTGGAGGCGATGCTTCTTGAAGAAGTTAAAAAACACTTAAGTAAATTATACATGGAGTTGAGATAGGTAGATTCCTGACTCTTGGACTGTAGTCCCAAGTTCAGCAGCACCAGCCTCCAGCACTTTTCTGTGGAGGCAGCACAGCTGCTGCTTAGCACTCTGTAGGGTGCTGATGGAGGAAGATGCATTGAGGTGTACCTCAATACCTGTCTTACACATGCAAATTAGTCTAGCTTTATCTTGAACAGTGCAGAAGCTTTTTCTGCCCACCAGATTGACCCATCTATGCTGCTTTCCTGAGAAACTGGAGCAATATGGCATTCTGTCTCAGAAGAGCATTTTCCTAGTCCATAAGCAATGTGATGCTGGTTTGTGTAGTTGCTTTTGTTGCTTCCTTTTCTTGATCCCCTTGCAACACACATGCAGAGAGAGTAGTGGCAAAGGGAGACTCTGGAGCATCTGCTCCCCACATGCAGTGTGCCAGATGACATGCAGCAGAAGGTATCACACACTGGAACTGGTCCCAGGCTGGATGTTTAATCCTGGTTTTGCTCCCTGAGTGAAGTTTGTTTCTCTGAACTAGTTAAAAAACCTGTCACAGTTGGTTGTGAAAGCTTAACTAGGTCAATGACATGTCTGGAGTGTAAGCCAAGCAATAGTAACAAATCCAGAAGGGTGGCATCAGATAAACAAGGATATTAATGATACAAATCTCAGCTTTGATAACCTAGCACATGTGTCACACATGGAGAGACTTCCTCAGCAGGAAAGTGAGCACTTTGAAATCTCTGGTCCTTTTGAAGCCAGTCTGTGTTTGGGAAGAGTGAGTCACAGCAGGGGAATGCAGGGAATGTCAGGAGCGTGGTGAAACGGGGCAAGCTGGCTCTGCAGCACATTGTGGTGGGAGAGAGCTGCCCCTCTGCTTCTCTAGGTGTCTCAGAGTAGCAGGAACATGCTCATCTCTTGCTGTAAGTCAGGACTCCTGTAGGTTATGGCTGCTAGTGTATGCCTGTGAGAACACGGCAGGTGTTAATCTGTAAAATTTAACGATCGTGACTAGTGCCAGGTGCTTCTCTCTGCAGGAGAACACTGCTCACGCCAGCACTTGGAAAATGTTTGCAAGTAGGCAGATTCCTTCAGATTTCAACAAACTTCCTCTAGACTGTGTCTGAACGGTCACTGTGGTCAGCTTTGCAGTGTGGTTGTATCACAGGTAGATTCTTAGTCCAAGAACTCTGTATCAGTGTTTGGTGGGAAGAGTGGACAAGATGAGAGAGTCCTCCATAGCATGAAGCAGATTCACCAAGAGAACAAACAGGAGAACAGTTTTGCTCGTTAGCCATATAGAGAAGGAGCTGACTGTGACCTCAGAAAACACACTCTGCTGAAGTAGTCTAGTCAGCATAGGAGCACCCCACTTCTAAAAGTTATTCATTACTCATGATGTAATGCATGTAGCAGAGTATTGCGTTCTCTGGCTTCAGTGGCTTCACAGAAGTGGTGTCTGAAAGTAGTATTGGTCTACTGGGTATAAGGTATCATCACTGATGTCTACTGAACATGAAGAAAATTCGCAGTATCCTACATCTGCACTTGCATTGCTTCTGAAGTGTTCTTTCCACTGAAAAAAAAATCTTTTGTCATTAAGTCTGAAAAATTTCCTAAACCACTTTTGCTTGTTAAGGTATCTGTGGTGCAATTTAACCCCTAGTCTACAGAAAATGTTTGTGTAAATCTGAGTCCCTGCTTTCCAATACGATGAGCATACTGAAAACTCTGCTGCCCAGTAAACAAATAAGCGCTGCTGAATTTCTGCAGAATTTTAGGAACAGAGACAGACTGGAGGCAAGGTTTGAACAAAAAGGAGAACTCTTGTCAGTTGCTGGCACTGGTCAGAGGACTTGCCTGTATTTGCTGCCAGAGCAGTTTTGTTCATGGTCAAATACACTGTAGAACTGGCAGCAGTCTTTAATTTAAAGGGGAGTTTTTTTGGCAGCTCCAAAACATGTTGAAATACACTTGGAGATTTTTAAAATAACACCAGTTGCAGGAAAATGTTTGTGCTGAAGAGAAATAGCTTTTCCACTGACCATGTTGCTGGACCATTTTTATTCTGCAGTGTGAATGCCCTTAGGAGAAGAGCTTCAGGATTCTCCTGACAGTGTTTCTGAATATTGTGAAATTTCAGACCACTTGCTTTTACAAAAGGAAAAAAAAATGTACAAATAAAGCTCTAAATGATAACATATAAAATGTCTTTGTGCTGTCTCTTGTGTTGTACACATAGTGCAAAAGAATTATTTTCTTTCGCAGGTTCAAGAGCTCCTCTGTTTATTTTTTTCTTCTCCATCTTCCCTTGAATCGCATCCATTATGAAAGCAGTTGCTACTTTTTCTTTTTGTAGGGCGCTCTACTGACAGTTTATTCAGTTGATTAGCACAATTACTGCTTTTTGGGTTCTTGCTTTCTGAAGAAATTATGTCATCCCTCTGCAGATGTCTGTAATGTAAATCATCAGAACAAGGCTGGTTATACCCCCATCATGCTTGCTGCGCTTGCAGCTGTGGAAGCAGAGAAGGACATGAGGATAGTGGAGGAACTGTTCAGCTGTGGGGATGTGAATGCTAAAGCCAGCCAGGTCAGTCAAATGGTTCATGAGGCACAGTTCTTACTGCTGTACTCCTCCTGCCTTTTTAGTGTTCATTCCATGCTCCCATCTCTGTTCTATCCGCTCAAATGTTGCTGTCATTTGCTTTCATCATCTGTGGGTTTTTTATGTATGTTTTTGATTGCTGTATACAAAATGGAGCTGTGGAAGAATGGTTGAGCCTGAGGTCTGGACCTCTTCTAAAAATTAAGGTTGATTATTGTGTGAAAGAACCAAATTACTGAATTTTTGGTTGGCATTTACAAATTCTGCAGCATTTTGCTCCTTTGAAAAAGCTACAGATGTCTGAAAATAGATTGGATATCTTGCATTAATTCAATAAATAGCTATGTGAATGTGGGATATATGATCCATAAAAGGTGTTTAAATAATGGCAATCAAAGCCTTGAGAGTACTGTTCAAAATAACAATTTTTTTTTTCCCCCCCAGAAGAAACACAGTGTCCAAAAAAATAAATGTTCATGCTTTGTCACTGATTGTCTCTGTAGTTATTTGGGTTTTCCTCTTCTCTCCACGCAGGCTGGTCAGACTGCACTGATGCTAGCTGTGAGTCATGGCCGGATAGACATGGTTAAAGCTTTACTGGCCTGTGGTGCAGATGTCAATATCCAGGATGATGAGGGCTCTACAGCTCTGATGTGCGCTAGTGAGCACGGACATGTGGAGATCGTTAAGCTTCTGCTGGCTCAGCCTGGGTGTAACAGCACCCTGGAGGACAATGTGAGTTGCCTTTCAGTGTTTCTGAAATCTGCTTGGGTGAATGTCTGACTCAGAGTGCCAAGGTACCAACTGCATGAATCTTCTCCTTAATGGTAGCAAGTGCTGTGATTATTTGGCTAGTATTTTTACTTCTCTAACAGACCTACCTAGCAGCTATTTCTGTGGTTAGCTGTAGGTGTTTAGTGGCCAGAACAGGAAAAAAAAAATTGTTAGCTCATAGTAAAACATCTTTCCCTCTCACATTCCTTCCCCCTTTCAAAGGAGTTCTCCAGTTTTCAGTTCGGACCCTATCTGGTGAGTGAAGGCCTCGTTGTGTTACTTTTCTGTGCCCATGCCAAACATAAGCACTACAATTCTCTTGACAGGATGTTTACACTGTTCCTACACCATGACTTTTGAGACTACAGGTTCAGTCTTAGTCGTGAAGCTACACTGTCCTGACAATAAACAGATACAGACTGTGACTTCAGTGCCAAGTGAGATGCTTGCATATTTCTTGTTTGCAGGGATCATTGCAGTCTACACTGTCCTGTCAGCAGACAATTTGATGTATAGATTTCTCAAGCTTGAAAATGTTGACTTAGCTTGCTGTTTCTTGCCAGTACTATGTTCGTGTTAACAACATTTCTTGAATACTTTTTCGTTCTTCTTATTGCTTTACCCACTGAACACTGAAATGGAGCCTGGATTTGGGAGGGTGGTGGGTGGTTGTTTGTTGAAGCTGTTGCAGAGAGGCAAAGACATAATTTCTCTTCATTCAGTCACCTGCTGCGGGAGGCAGCTCAGTTGCTCGTAGTGCTAGCGGTGTGTAACATCTGGCCTGAGGGGAAATTGTAAGAAGACCTCAGTCTAACAGACATTTTCGGGGGCAGTCTAGATTATTGCTGCTTGGATGCTGTTAGCACTATTAGGTATGAAATCAATAATTAACAGTCTTTTTGGGGACATGACACTTAACTGTTCCTGTGGCCAGTTTGATAGTTTCTCAAGCACAGTTTGAGTGCTGCTTATTCATGGATTTGTCTGTGCTGTGAGATAGAGATTTTTAGCATTGCCCATGCCATTCTGAGTGTCACAGTGATGCTTTTCCAGTCTGCATGATCCGTAGTTAGCTGAGCATCATCCCACTAATGGGTGCCACAGTGATTCAGCACCTCTCTTTAAGAACTTGTGTTGACTGGAGGGTGTTTGCTGTGCATTTGTCATGCATTGTATCGCATTGTAGTAGACAGGTCCCTGTAGCTCCCTGTCTGCTCAGGACAATTAGATTTATGGATAATTGCTCCCTTTAGTCTCATAAGAAGACTTCTCATGTGGATGCTGTCCATTGTGTCCCATACTAGAAAAACGATTTACCATTTAAAAACTGGTGCCAGCTGCCCCAATATCAGTGGTACAGCAGTGGCTGGAACGTGTGCTCCGCCCCTGTGAGACATTTCAAATACTGGCATTATTTGTGGAAACTTCTGTGCACAACAGCCAAAAGCCAGGCAGTGAACCAAGCAGCAAGTTCACATCACAGGTTTCCTGACATCTGCTTCTTCCTGGACCAAACATGGTCCAAAGGAAAAACAGCAGATCAGTAAAACACTCTTCCAGCTAAAGCACTTTTTGCTTCTAGAACCCTCAAGAACCGGGGTTTTTGAAAGCAATGGTATCTTCTGAGAAACTGAGGTGGCAGTATTTGACTAGGAAAGTCCATTTGTTTGTATTTAGACTTCCATCAAGGAGCATTTGAAATTATGAGTGCAATTTCTCTTAGTGTTGATGGGAGCTATACCACAACAATTATCATTTCAACACAGCAATTATCATTATATTTGACTAGCATTCTTGCCTCCCTTATCATCTCTTCTGCTTGTTACTGACACTCTAGTTTCTCTGAGACAGCCCAATCTTCTGGTCTTACACAGCACTACATGTAACGTTACTGCGATAATGGTGTGCTCATTCTTCCACAGCAATAATCGAGACTCCTCATTGAGAGAAATTATGAGGCTCTCAAAATTGGGCTGCCTCATAAAACAGCAGTGCAAGGCTTAAACCAAAAGAAATTAAACAAGACTCTAAATTAACCTCTGTATGAGCAGTAGGGCCTCCACTTAATAACTTCACTTCTCTGTGGGCTGATGGGGCTTTTAAGAGATCTGTTAGAGCGTAAGAGCACTAATTCTCTTGTTTCTTCCTTTCTTCTCTCAGGATGGCAGCACAGCACTTTCAATAGCCCTGGAAGCTGGACACAAGGACATAGCAGTTCTCCTTTACGCCCATGTCAACTTTTCCAAAACCCAGTCACCGGTTAGTACACAACCTCTTGTAGTTTGTTTTAACTCGCTGCTGCTGAACAATATAGTGAAATGTAAACAAGAAATGTACTCCCTGACAGCTGTACAGCAGTACAGCACATGAAAATTTGAGGTTTTTCATAAGATAATTTCTGTGCTATTAAGTGGAATGTACTTTTTAAAATACATGTTGACTGCAGAAGGTTGAAGCCCGGCTGAGGGATAGTTCCTGCTTCTCCTCCCAATTACCAGGGGGTACAGATAGCTCACTAGCAAGGTTCACTGATTCTGGCTAGTGCGCAGAGGTGTTGTTGTATCATTTTAATGATAATTATTGACCTGGAAACTGAAACATAGCTGTTCTAGGTGTTTTGGCAGCTATCCACCTCTTCTCTAGCCCTGACTCACTCTCCTGATAAACTGCTGCTAAACATTTCACTGTCTAAACAACATGCACTCTCAGTTAGTAGGCTGTATGACAGCTGGTCCTTTGCTTCCTAAAATAAAAAAAAAGAAATTATCTGTAAAACTAAAGGTAAGGAATTGAACAGAGTAACTTTGGGTGTTGTGTTTTCTATCAGCTGGCTGGAATGATTTCTCTTTGATAACTGTTCTTTCTTCTTTTTTAGGGCACTCCTAGGCTTAGCAGAAGGACTTCTCCTGGTCCCACCCACAGAGCCACGTTTGAGTAGTAGTGTATAAATATCTGTAAAAAATCTCTACGCCATCTTTAAGCTGCTAAATGTTAACTGTTTTACTGAGACAGATACTGAATGTAATTGTCTTGTGCCTGAACTCACCAGCAAAGTGAAAGCAGAGATCTAGTGCTAAAGATAGAAAACTGTAAACTTGAAGCAAGCATAAAGTAGTGCTCAGTGGAGATCCTTAGCCAGAACTGTTCTTTTGCTCACATACTCATCTTTCTGTACACTGGCATAAATCCTGTTTTTCTTTGTTGTAGATTATCCTTTCATATATTATGTGCAAACTAAGACTTCTAAAGCTATCAATGCAGGGGTGTCCCAGTGGCTTATTTCTAGTCATTCTAAAATGTATTTACTGTGCCTGGACTTCATCACAGTAAACTTTTCATAAATTTCATTCCAACATGATTTTCATGTTTTTAATTACTTTGAAATTCAGAAGTTGCAGTTGCTTATGTAGTCAGCTCCGTGGATCTTGAGCTGGTGGGTGAGTGGGTAGGTAATGGGGATAGAGCCTCTTGTCAGGTCTGAAGTTCACTAAGTAAGTTGTTGCTAATTGGGGATAATGTATAACTTTTTATATAAAAGATACTAGTATCTATAAAATTAACTCTCACAGTATTTTCAACATTTTATATTCCTTAATAATTAAAACCTACATGAAGAATTACATGTCCTGTTACCATATTTTTATTAACTGTGTCAGTCTATAAGCTCCATATATGTTTATTGGAGAATAAAATTAGAGGTACCAGCTGTATATTCCCCTTGAGTGGAATTGAGTGTAGTTCTTGGTGAGTATTTATGGAATGCTATTACCATGTCACATTCACTTTAGTCATGTGTATTGAAATGTTTGAAGTGCCTTAGACTCTTGCCGTATTTTCAGAATAAAATTTCACTATGCTGTTTTACTCCTCTCCTGTTTTACTTGAGATTTGTCATCATCCAGAAATGCTGCACATTACAACTGCAGCAGGAAAACGATCTAAATTGGTAAATCATGGCAGGGAGGACTGGACAGTGCCCACATGAGGCTTTTCCTGCTGACTGGAAGAACTTTGCCCAAGATGATCTGCCTTTGCTGGTCTTGCACGTGTTGCCAAGGCTGCACCATTTGCTGTTTGGTTAAGAAGTGACCTCTCTCAGCCTTGTGAATCATCTTGGGGACGTGCTGAAGGACTGTGTTCAAGCAGTTTACTTGAACTGAAAAGTAGTTATCAACTGAAATAAAAGCCTTTGAGCTTTATCTTACAAACAATCCTGGCAGCTTGGTGGAGGGGATGCTTCTTAGATGGCATTGAAGCAAGTCCAAAGCTAGTGACCTGCCTGATGAGACAGAAACACACCTCAGTGACTTCCTTCAAGGGATCTGAACAGTTCTGTTACTCTCTGCCCTCTGTCCTTCTCTCCTTATGTCCTTATCAAACAGCTTTTCCTACAAAGTCCCTCTGAAATAGGAACCCACTGAAGCCATTCTCACTTGGCCTACAGTGAGTGGGTGACTTGGCCTGCCAAGAAGTTTCTGTGAGCTCTGTCAGACCTGGTTTGGTCCAGCACTGCAGGTACGGTGTGATGACCAGTGCCAGGCTAGTACCCCACTGCTTGCGAGTGTCTCCTGGACAAAGGGCAGGTGAAGTATCTCTGTTGGGGGGGACATAGCATAGTGGTACCAAACAAGCCCCCCCACCCCTTGAGGTCAGTCAGTTTTCACTCTTGCACTTCTCTGGCCAGCTTCTCACTTTTCACTTAGCATCTAATTACGTGTGGATGCTCTCTCACGTGGATCCTGCATGCTATAGGTATAGAGGTACATCACCCAACAAGCCAAATCACTGTGAAAATAAGGTCTTCCCTCTGACACAAGACTGACGGCAAAGAGAGCAGCAGCTGCGAAAAAAAAAATGCTACAACAACAACAACCACAACAAAAAACCCAGAAAAACGTCGCTCCCTTTGCCATCTGTCAAGAGTCAAGAGTGAGTGCAGGCTGTCCTGTGTTAGCAGGGAGCTGAGCTGTGAGGCATCCACTCAATGACCTGAGATTGCATCATACGTAGTACACAAACAGCAGTACCAGCTTCCCAATGAATTCCTCATTCCCTTAGGATCTGGGTGGTTTTATCATTAAACAGAATTAGTGCAAGTTGGATCTCCCTGTCTTTGGCATGGCAAGAGTTGCTTTTGAGTCTTTTTCAGACCTGTTGATCTGCCATCTCCTGCCCCAGTTGAACAACTGCCTGGAAAGCAAAGGCAAGAGTCTGTTCTTGCCTTCATGAGTTTAAAATACACACGGTGCTAGAGAGAAACAAATCAAGCTGATGAAGTGGAGAAAATGGATGACTGCTTTAATCTTTCTCCAGAACTTAATATAATTTTACAGAAAATCCAGTT
Organism: Ifrita kowaldi; assembly: GCA_013398055.1. Taxonomy (NCBI): domain Eukaryota; kingdom Metazoa; phylum Chordata; class Aves; order Passeriformes; family Cinclosomatidae; genus Ifrita; species Ifrita kowaldi. The sequence continues at coordinate 344,999 of VZRS01014766.1, forward strand.
CACTTACTTATACATGCTTGCCTGTATCTCATGTGTTAAATTCTTGTCTAGCAGAGAGACATACTGCCAGGACAGAATTTGGAGCACGAAGAGGTTTCTAATTTCAGTTTTACCAAGAATGTAATTTTTATTTAGCACTGGGTTGACCAAAACTAGACTACTTGTGCTTTTTTAAGGGTTTTAGTGATCATACATTTAACTCTGACTTTTATCTTATGACAGTAGTTTTAGGTAGTCTTTAGAGGAGCAGGGAGTTGGACTTCATGTGTCCGTTCCAACTTGAGATATGCTGTGATTCTGTGAGGATATGATGGCAGTTTTAAAGCATGTAGATTATGCTCCAAAGTCTGACTGATAAAGAGTATGCAGAGCCGTCTGATAATGCCCTCTTCAGTAGTGCCTCTGTATTGCTGTAGGAAATAGGTTAATTAGTAACGTCTAATGGATCTTTACCCCAAAAATAGTTTTTAAACGATGATCTCTGTTGCTGTGCTGTTACCTTGCTACTGAGCTTCATTTGCACATGCTATTTGTACAAACTGTAGCCTAACCCCCTCTTTGTACACAATGGAGCTAAAAAAAGAATGTAAAATGCCCATGAATATAGCTTTCCAGAGCAGAGGGCCATGACTGTTATTTTCCATGCTGGAACATATTTCTGTTTCTCCCTGCACAAATCAGTGGGAGTCTTGGGCATGATGGGATTCCTGGATGTGCAGCTATCATAGAAGGGTTTAAAACAACTAGTCCGGTAGTCTGGGTGACCAATGACACAGGGAGAGTCACCAAACGTACTTTAATACCTGCAAAAAAAGCATAAGGAGAGTAATGTGGAATAAACATTTCTTCCTTTCTTTCTTTTGTTTTCTTCCCCCACCCCTGAATAGAATTGGTATATCAGAAATTAAAACATTTTCTAAGTGACAGAAATCTGTGGAGGAATCTGACCACCCTGACACCATACAAGTGTCAGATCACGCAACTTGGAGTACCTGGATTTATTTAGGTGCCATTCTCCTCGTAAGCAAAAGAAAGTAACTGTCTATAGCTTCAGAAAATGTTAGATGAAGCTTTGAGCCCTGCATTTCTGTGCAATTTTCAGTTTCACCCCAAAACCTCATTTTCCTGGGCTAAAATGCCTTGTTAAAGAAAAGTGACCCCAGTTTTAGCTGCATGGTGAAGTCGGCTGTTGTAGTATGCCGCATTAGGAAGATTGCTGAAAGGAACTAAAATTTTGTATGTTTTAGTGAATATAGGTGAAAAGTACAAAATTAACTTGACTATTTTACTAAAGTCAGTGAATGTCATTTCTGGCTTAAAATCTTCTTTGGGTAGACTTAATGATTAAGCGCTTAAAAAAAAAAAAGGGAAGAAAAAGAAAATAAAGAATAATTACTTCCCTTAGAATTTTGTTCTCTTAAATGGTACTCCCAGCTCCAAGAGGTGACACCTGAAGCACTTCATACTGTGGAAGTCGGGTCCTTCCCCAGGAAATAGTTAGGAGGTTCCCAAAAGTGTTTGTAACGCCTGATGCCCTCTGCAAGCCAAGTTTAATTCCACCTAGTAATGCTGGATGGTATTTATGACCGGTGCTGGGATTAAGGGGTTTACCATGCATACCAGCTCTGACCTGAGCTCCCCCTACACACTCCTGCCGGCATTTGTTTTTCAGGTCAGATGATGATTGGCTCTCAGTATATCCAAGCATGATGTTGTCATCACCTCTGAACTCTGACTGTCAGTGAATATGTAAGAGATCTGGCACTTTTTCAAGACTGTAAAATATGTCACTGTCTTTTTCCAGATACATTGTCATACTTTAAGTGAGCCTGCCACTTAAAAGGTGAGAGTTACTGGTATGGAGTTTTACATTATGGAAATTAGCCAACAAAATACTCATCTAAAAGCAACAACTGAAGAAAGCATTTTTTGCAAGACATACTTGCAGAGGTTTTATCTTCTTGATACGGCTGGAAGAACTCAAGTTATTCTAGAAATAGCTTTTTAGTCCATTTCTCCTGGTGTCTCATACTTTTGGCTGAGAAGTCTGGCTGTTAAAAGTCCAGTTCAGCCATGGTGTGAATTAATGCAAGCCTTGGCGTCAATCCCTGACACACAGGACTAGCTGTTTCCTGGAAGGAAAGCAGCCCAAACATTACAGGCATCTTCCTGCCTTTGAAAGGCACCAGCAAAGCTGGCCAAAACAACATTCAAGCATTCATGCTCTTACTGCAGCTGCAGACAGCTCTCCTCAGTGGACTCTCTGCCTGCGTGCAGGTCTGTAAACTTCATCCCTTCCTGCTCTTCTGCTGGCATCCAGGTGTGTCAATTACAAACATTCCATCACTAAAAAGAGATGCTGTCAGTTGTTCAGTTCACGTGGTGATGCTTGAGCCTGTGTCTGAAGGCCTGACGTGGGACAAGGGACAGAAGCAAGGGGCCAAGGAGCAATGTTGGAAGACATGCAAGGAGGATTTTGCATTAAATGCTTTTAGAAATGGCCTCAGTGAGATTAGAGGAAAGGGGTACCCAGGTTCAGGTTTGTTTTGTATTTCAGTTTGGAATTGTGGAAGTATTAGCCTTTACTATTCACAGCTTAATGCAACGCCTGGGGAAGGAAATTTAAAAATCCCTCCGTTTTACTTCACTTTGGCTGTTGTATCTTTGCGCACACATACACTGAACAGAAGTGCCTGGTCAAAGCTGAGCCACCTGGTTGCTGTTTTTTCCATCAGTTGCTGCAATTTTTGTATAGTTCGTGTAACACCATCCAGTGTGTCAGTACCTTGGGCACCACTGGACAGTAAAGTGCTGTTTAAGGAGCTGCAGCATTGCATGCAACCTGCACAAACATTCAGGAACCTATCTGTAAGAAACTAATCGGTAAACACAAGATTTTGTTAGTGGGTTGTGGTTTTTTTTTTTTCTTCTTTTCAAAGAGGATTGTAACAACTTCTTAAAGTTGTTTGTAAAACAGCACATTTGTTTTCCTGGCATGTTGTTAGGCAACGAAAACAAAGCACGTAAGTAAGTCATGCTCAAAGTAGTATTGTCTTACAGCTGTATACATCTGTGGTGGGTTGATCCTGCCTGGATGCCAGATGCCCACCGAAACAACCCAGACACTCCCTTCCCAGATGGTACGGGGAGAGAGAAAAGTGGTGGGTTGAGATAAGGACAGAGAGAGATCACTCACCAGTTACTGTCACAGGCAAAACAGACTCAGAGTGATTAGTTCAACATACTGTCAATCAAATCAGACCAGGATAACAAGAAAATAAACCCCAAATTTTAAAACACTTCCCTCTCCCCTCCCTTCTTCCCAGGCCCAACTTCACTACTGAATTCTCTGCCTCCTCTCCACCAGTGGCACAGGAGGACTGGAATGAGGGTTGTAGTTAGTCCATTACAAGTTGCTTCTGCTGCTCCTCCCTCCTCTTACCTTGCTCCAGCATGGGATCTATCCCACGGGAGACAGTCCTCCACAAATTCTCTGCCTTGAATCCTTCCAATAGGCGACAGTTCTTCACTACAGTGTGGGTCCCCCACAGGGCCACGAGTTCTGCCAACAAACCTGCTCCAGCAGGCAGGAGCAGTCTCCTGGCAGGACCTGTGCATCCGCTCTCTATGATACACAGGTCCTGCCAGGAGACTGCTCAACAGTGGGCGTCCAACAGGGGCACAGCTGCCTCACCATGGGCTGCACCATGGGCTGCAAGGGAACCTCAGCTCCAGCACATTGGGCACCTCCTCCCCCTCCTTCTCCACTTTGGTGTCTGCAGAGCTGTTTCTCTCAAATGTTCTCACTCCTCTCTTCTAGCTGCTGTTGCTGAGCAGCTTTTCCCCCTTCTTATAAATACTATGCCCAAAGAGCTACCACCATCACTGATGGGCTTGGCCTTGGCCAGCACTGGGTCTGTCTTGGAGCCAGCTGGCACTGGCTCGGTTGGGTGTGGGGGAGTATCTGGCATCTTCTCACCGAAGGCACCCCTGTGGCACTCCAGCTACCAAAACCTGGCTATATAAACCCCAAACCTTTGTCAATATATCAGATGGTTCCTTACTATAGGTGATTAATGAATTCTCAAAACTTCTGTTGTAAGGGTTCTATTTCCTTCACTATTTTCAGTTTTTCCTGGTGAAAGAAAAAGCATGTTTCCACACACCAAAACCCCCAGCCTATGCATCATTCTTGAAGAGAGCTCAGGAATGAGAGGGTTATTAGGGAAAACAAGAGTCTTTAGGTAGTTGGTACCTGCTGTGATAACTTCACCTGGGGCCTTAAAGCAAGTGGGGGCATGGCAGGCAAGCTTGATTGACCTTTTTTTCTCTCTCTATCGTTTTATCCACCGGTGCCTTGTTGCTTCTCCCTGTGCCACTTGGTGAGTGGTAGCCATTCCTCTTGAGAACCGTATCTGTGCACGTTTGGTTAGCCAACACCAGAAAAAATAAACTGCCTTTTAAAATAGTTCTTGCAATACAAAACTGCCCTTCAAGGACTTCTATGCAGAGACCTATAAATAAGGGCCTCATTACACTTAAGCAGAGTATATTAAATACACTCAGCCATGAATGACAAACCTCAATCTCCATGTACTCCAAACACCATTACATCCATTTGCAGGATTATTATTTAGATAATATAAGGGGTAACATTTATTTCAAAGCTGTGTGTGTGCTTTGGAATCTCTAAGTGCTGATTTGAATGTAAGTAGCAAAGAGGTATTTCTAATAGATGTACTGGTAATTTTTTTTCAGCTTTTCACTTAATGGTTTTAGCACTGCTGCAGAAACAGCCCTTGCTGCGTTCTCTAGAGCTTTGGCTGGCTGCAGAGCTGGAAGGGTAGCTCATGCTCCCCCAGTAATGCTGTCCTTCCTCACTGAGCCACATTAACTTCACTGAGATGAAGATATGAGATTTCATTTGCACATCATGGCGGAACTGGCAGATTAGGAAAGATCCTTCTCTACTTCCTGGCTATGGTATCACACCTTTCTTTGAGGCATGAAAAGCCACCTGCTGTGTCTGGCAGTCATCCTGCAGCACCCCTGCGTTGCTCTTGGGCATTTTCTGGGGCTGGAAAGGGAACTTTTCTCCAGTCCCAAGGGTGAGTGAGACTTGGAGTCAGACAGTTACAATCCCTTGGTACTGAGGAGGTGTGAGCAGGCAGGGGCTGGCCCTGGAAGTGGCTTGCCCCCACTCCACCACCATGCACTCATTCTTGCAAATTTATCATGAGAATTTTCCAGTCCAACCAGATACATTTGTTCAGGGGCCCTTTATTGTGGTGGCTTAATCTGCATCACTAGCCTAGCAGGAGGAACAAGAAGCAGTTAATGCCTTCTGCATTTGATGATTTGGGAGAAGTGTGAGCAGAACAGCTGTACAAAGAGATTGGGAGAGATTAGAAACACAGTATGACAAAATGAGATTTGTTTTAGCAAAACCAGACTGAAGCAACTGAGGAAAAATATTATGTATTTGTGGGCACGACAGAAAGTTGGAAATCTGTAACACTGAAAGAGAACTTGCCAGAGAGTTGCTTAAACAAGAACTGGCAGTGTGATGAGAACAAAAAGTGGTCTGTGCATTCTTTGTCCATTTCAGATGGAGCAGAGGCACCTGACACTGGAAGACGGAATGCAACTTGACACCATTTACAGTCACAGTGTCCCCAGCAGACAGGTCCAAAGTCTACCACCCTCAATAGAGCAAACAACAGCTGCTAAAAAGTTGGAAGCTGAAAATAAGGAAGAAGTTTAAAAGGGTAGTTTTGTTTTGATAAGAGACAAATCCTGTAAATAAGGAATTTAGAACATCTCACATTATGTGAGTGCTGAAATAATAAGCCATGCAGATGGTCTGCAAAGAGATAGGCAAAGAGATACAGAAAGTTCTCCAGGTTAGTTCTGCAAAACCAGGTTTTAGTTCTCAGGAAATTTGGGTGAGTTTTTAAATTAACACTGAGTTTGTTTCCATCTTTGTCTCACATGGCAACTGCCTATTCTGGCCTTCACACAACTCATATTTGGTCAGAATATGGTCAAAAATTGAAAGCAAAGAAGACACATATTCATATGAAAATAGGTATGCATGTGAGTTTCTGAAAACATGCTACAGATATCACTGTAAATGCCTCCTTTAAGCTGGATGAACAAAATCATCCAGTGCCTTCCCACTGTGCCCTGTAGATCTGATGGAGACCCCAGCTGCAACCTAGCAGATGCTGGCTGTTCCCCCTCCCTCGTCTGCCTCAGCCTCCTCCATGACTTCTCTGTGGAATGGGGAGACCTCTGCAGACAGGATAAATCCAGCACTGCTGCAGGCGTGCAGAGGAAGACAGCCAGATTCTCTGACAGGGCAGTTCGTTACAGGGGTTTGCTGGGGTTTGGGTTTTTGTTTATGTGTTTCTTTTTGGGTTTGGGTTGGGGTTTTTTGATTGGTTGAGCTGGGGTTTTGTTTGTTTGTTTCAGTTTTTTGGTATTATTTCATTCATTCTTCCTCTTTTAATAACCCCCTTTCAAGTGCTGACATATCAGGGCTGCACGTATGAGCTGACATATGCAAATCTTGGTCTCAATTATTTTCTCTAATTTAACGTTGAATTAGTAGCCCACTGCTTTCTACACAAATTTTGTGCAAAAAGACCAAGCAGTATTCTCGTCTAAGATCTGGTGTCAGGAGCTGGAAAAATGCTGTGCCCTGTAGCCCAGAATTGCCTTTGGAAGCAGGGATGAGCACTGTAAACCAACTGCTAACAGAAATGTAAGCTCCATAGGCAGAGAAAGGAACCTTGCCATGTAACCCTGTGCGAAACCACAGGACTTCTACAGCACTTCTACCCAGTCAACATGGAAGAAGTTCAGGTGGCTGACTTTACCCTCTGAGAAATCTCTGGGACTGGCATTCTTTCACTTGTAAGGAACTACTCTACCCAAGAGATGCCAGATGGCTACCCAGGCTCTGAGATCTACCTCTGCTCTAGAAATTAAAGTTCTCTTCAAATTACAGGATGATTTTCTTGAGGATGCTAACAAAATCACCTGCCATGGAATCTGGTGCAGGAGACATATTTCACACAAACAGGTCATTCCCAGCCCCCATGCCTCACCAGAGGGCAGATCAAAAGGGGCACTCGCCCTAACTTACAGCAGCAAAGATGATGGCTGAAACTTTTTTCCAACTGCAGAAAGGTTTGTGCATTATTCTCCTTAACCCTGCAAGAAAAAACGTTCTTCAAAGGCAGGAATAAACCTGAAAAAAATCGCCTACCACGGACCTGAACAGGGGTTCCAATGGTCTGCTGCTGGCATGCATTGTTACTGAGAAACATGAAAACAAGCTGAGTTGGACATGCTTCTCCAACACATAAATACTTGACCTGAGGAACTAACTATTTCAAACAATTCATTCTGAAATGTAATGCAGACTGCCTGAAAGTACCTGAAGTAGGTGATTGCCCTCCACAGACAGCAAACCCGATCCTCTTCTGTGGCTGAGCACAGCCGAGTGTGTCGATCTTAAAGCTGAACAAAAAGCACAAACAACAGCACAAGGATGCCTAGGTTGTCATCCTGAACAGCCATGTCTCTTCTTGAGGTACTGGTGGGGCAAAGGTAGAGAGGAGACTGCATGTGGAAACTTAGCCTTGACTTTAATTGAAGCCTTGGGCAAAGCATGAGCCCAGAATTGCAGGGAAAATGTGCAGCTCTTCTATCCCTACCTCCTGTACTTCTCTCTAGCATTGCTGATGGTGAGTAAACTAGTGAGTCTCTCATCATAATGAGGTTGTGTTTCTTACTACTTCAGTAGCATCCAAACAGATCTAAGTGTGCAGAAGTCACTCCTTCTGTCCCCTGCTAGGAAAAGGGTTGTATTAACTGGTATTTTGAGGCCATTCCTGAGTTCCAGTATTCCACTGTCTCCCTTTACTACCACTGCCATCACTGGTCCACTTCTGAAGCACAATCAACAGTGCAATCTCATATGACTTGGTTTGGGACATCAGTTATTTTGACCGTCTTAGGTAGTTAACTGGTGCCCCCTAGAAGTTAATATTGATAATAACAATTATTTTAGATATATTTTTGAATAGGAATAAAAGGTAAGTACAAGATATTCTTTGTTAATAACATTGCCACCCTTGATAACAGCTTCTACTTTAACAATATCATGATTGTAACCAAGTGGGTATTCTTTCCAAAAAAAAAAAGAAAAAAACCCCAGGTTCACGGGTGTCTGTATGTGTAATTTTCACATTATTCCTCAAGTTTGTTTTGAAAAAAGACAGGAGGGATCTCACTGCAGCACATAAGAATAAACAGCTACTCAAAGTTGGTTAAGGTATGTATTCTTCACCCAGAGGACCAAAACATCAGCAAGCTGATGGGCCATAAAGCAAAGTGAGTATCCAGGCAGGTACTTAAGGTATGTATCATTCAGACAGTATAACACAGTGAGTCCTGCAAAGAGGAATTATGAGCTATTATGTTTATAATAGAGACTCAGGCAATACTAGAGGTGTACCCTACTTACCTTAGGTGCCTAATGAACAATCTTCATAGATGTCATTATTGTGAATTCACAGAAGCTGCCTTCCAGTGAAAAGGCAATCTCCATGCCTTGGTTTCTTCAAATCAGGTAAGAGAAAAAAATGACTTAAACAACCATACAGAGAAGATACTCTTTGTTCTCAACCTCATCATGTGCTATCTGTTACAATTTCAAACTCTGAGGATATTTTAAAAGATTTTACTCAGACAATGTGAGTATTTTCATGCACTTAGCTGGGATGGCTGAGCTGGGCTCAGAACACCTTTATTTTGCATCTGCAAACGGCCCTGTTTGCATACAAATGACAAAAAATTAAGATGTCTAATTAGTTTTTATACAGTGTTTCCATCACCTTTCAAGGTATCTCAGTGTCTAGACAAAGCCAGCCTAATTAAAATTAAAAGCTTGACACTTGAACTCATTTGTACCAGTGTGTCATCTTCCTCACCAGCTTCTCACCAATAGTATCAGAGGAACTCAGTGACTCTTAATTGCCAAATGTGCATATATGATGTACAGAGATCATCAACCCCAACACTGCTGACACACACACAAGTGATAGAAGAAAACTGTTGCCTAAGGAAGCCAGCTAAGTGCTCTGATTATCTTGATAGCACTGAGTAAAGCTTTACTTTATAGGCATAGGTTTCCTGGGACCCAGATCTCCCAGGTCCCTTCTCTGGACTGAATTCCTAGCATGGAGGCGGGATGACAACACAAACCCTTGAAGATGGAAAGACCCAATGCACTGTCCATAGCATTTAGGGACCACCTCTGACCTGCCCAGTTGCTCTAGGGGCTCTGGGGCATGGAGGCTGGAATGGGCGAGGCTGCAGGGGAAGAGAGGCCAGCTGACAGCAAAGAAGAAAGCCTCCTTCCCATGCTAGGAGATGCGAAAGGTCAGCAGCTCACATCAAGTCATTTCACAGCATGGCTGATTAAGTAACAGTCATTTGACTTTGATTAAAATATTTGGAAGAGCTCAGCTGTTTTCTGGAGGCAATTCTGACACCCCTACCCCACACAGTGGATCTGAAAGGCTTCCCATAGGAAATGGGAAGAAATCGGGGAAGAGCAGCACAACACTTTGCTCTCAAGCATGTGTGCTACACTCACTGATTTTAATGGGAAGTCTCACAGAATACTCCCCTGAGAGCAGTAAATTATGTGAAAAATGTATTTATTTAGGCTTAAGGAAAAAAGATGAAAATAAATCAGAAGGAGATATTGTAACAATAACCTTGCTTCTATTGAGCATCAGAATTAGGAGCAACAAATAATAATACACAAAAAAAACCCCTGGATGGATAGTAAATTAACATAGCAAAACCTACCCCTTCTGTCACCTCAGCTTTAACCATCCCTCAGAATCACAGAGTTTTAGCAGCTTTAAGTCTCTGAAGATCAAGAATGCAAAATAATAAAAACTTGCACCATTTAGAGAAGGCATAGGTAATAAAGCAAGTGCTTTATAATTTGAAATGATCTATTTCTTCCTTTAAAACCCAATTGGTTTGCTCAGTGAAGTGGAAATTTAACTGTATCCATTAAAACATTAAAGACCATAAATAAAAAACTAGCAATTAATTGTGTTGCCTCTTTTTAAGATGCTGGAGCTTAGTTTTTCATATTCTGGCAGTCTATCAAACTCAGCTCCATTACAGATGTCTTAGAGCTGAATTGATGATGATATTCAAAACTAAGGGCATTCTCTTCAGTAGTCCTACCCTGATGAAGGAGCTCAAATGTATAGATGGCTTATGTGACTCTATCATTCTTACTGTGTGAATTAGGAATGTTAGAAATGTCAGCTTAATGAGTCATGCAAGAATCTTCAATGTTCTAAGTCACTGGATCCAATTAATTTTCAAGTGTGCCTAAAATGAACAATGAATACTGAGAAGAAGCAGTTCAGTGGTTTTCTCCACACTTGCTTTTTAACTTCTATTTTATACGTTGAACCTAATAATGCTTTCAAATAGCTATCCAAGTCAATTATTAACAATGATTGAAATTTTCAGGTGGCTGACAGGGTGTTTTCTTCAGCCTTTAATTTTGCAATGAAATTATTCCAATTTGCATGGACAAATGAGCAAACGAAGAATGTAGGTGTTAGTGTAAGAAATGGTAGTTTTTTCCCCTTCTTTATGCATGCTATTAGTAAAATTAGTCAGAGTGGAAACATGATAAACATATGCATTTTTAAAGTATCCCCATTCTATTTGCTTCATTGAACTTGAAAACCGCTTTGGTTTTGTATTATATTTGGCATAACATAACAAAGTGAATTTTTTTTCCAGTTAATTCTGTTTTTATTGAGCAGTGTGGGCCAACCTCATTGGCTGGACTTGTTGTGGTGGCCAAGGCCACGGCAGAAGTGACCAAGGAGCCACCAGGCCCAAGAATAGCAGAACCCCACTGGTGGGCAGGTACTAATGTATAGAAGTGCCTCCTTGGTCACTTCTGCCGTGGCCTTGACCACCGCAACATCTTCCCCCTCTTTACCAGAAGAGAAAGCTCTTCCCATAGCCCTTAATAAAACTTTCTTAAGGCAACTAAAAAGAAACAAAGCCACAAGAATAATTAAAGTAATTCCAAGAATTGTTTTAACAATAGACACTACCCAGCTCGATATGGACTCACAGCCACGAAGGGGAAGAGCCATTTGTTGTAACAGGCAGGCTTTTCTTTATTTCTACATAAATAATTTTTACCACAACCCTGACATTTGGACCATTTAATTCTAGATTCTGATTAGTGTGTATCTTGCAAACAAACGTGTCTGCTTAGGCACCCATCACTTTTCTCAGTTGTGGCTCATCTGAAGTTACATCTTGTCCCACGCTTATTGGGAGAATACCAATAAGCAGAGTGTGAATAAACACACTGCTTCAGTGGCCATTAAGGCATGCCACCTGCTATGGCAGGCCTGTTCTCCAACTTGGGATACGCACGATGCTGTTCCCTGCCCCCTGCCAACATTCCTTGTTGCACTCTTTGGAGAAGGGTCCCCTGACACCTTATCTTCCCAGTGGGTATGGATTTGTACCAAGAGAAAAGAACATGAACTGAGGATGTTGAAGAGTGTACACAATTTGTCCCGTCTTGCTACAACCAGTGGTCTTTGTAAGCAGAGCAGCTTTTGGGGCTGATGCAGAAAGAGAGGCTGGAGCACACCTGGCGAGCAAGCTGTGGACCACCAGCCCGAGGAGTCTCCTCACTCTCACTGAGGAAAGGCAGCAAATAGCCAAATGGTAGCAGCACTATACATTGCTTTAGCTGTTCACTCAGTGAGACTGGAGCTCTGGGCACCAGAGGGGAAAAAAAAAAAAAAGAAAAAGGAGTTTGAGGAGAAGAGAACCACGTTGCGCACTGAAACTCCTTATCCCTAAATGCCCATGCCACAGAAACATTTTTGGAGCAAGGAATACTAAAGCACTTAAGTCTAAATGAAAGATTCAGCTTGACTGAAATGACTTTTAACACAAGCCATCAGTGGTTTGTCAGAATTCATTGATCTGGAGTAATGCTCCTGGTGCCAATACTCTACTTATCATCACAGAGAAGTGTCTGAGAGAGCAGCTGTAAGGGTGACTATAAAATCTAGTAAATACTGAGCATTTCAAGGCAAGGTTTGGGTTCAGGTATATGCCCAATAAGAAACCCTTTCCTTTTGTTGTGGTGCAGGCAGTTTGAGACCTGCAGGTAGTATAACCTGAAAACAGAAACTGTTAGAAACATAAATATAGAGGTGGGGGGGAAAAACAACCCAAAAACCTACATGCTGCCAGAAAGCACAGAGAAAATCCTCTCCTTGGAATACAAAACTTTGCCTGGGGGATGAAGTTTTAAGAGCCAAGTGACAAAACTTCAGCTTCCCTGTAAGTTAAAGGTGGATTAAAATAAGGAATGAATGAAAGAGAACTGCACACGTGTACAAATGAAAGTAAAAAAATAAATAAAAAATGCATGGCTTATTTATGCCACCTACTGGATTTTTCTTGAAGTATCTTTTCAAGTGTTTGAGTTGTGATGATGTCTGTCACTCCGGCTAATACACTTGCATGGGAGACTACTGGCGAAAGTAAACCAGCTGAAATCTAGCCGATGACTCATGTGAGTAAACGCATGTGCAGACTGACATAGCTGGAGGAGCAGAGATGAGCTCTACATCTGTTTGTTCTGTTAAGCTGATGGCTCTAGGGCAGCCAAGACACCCAAAGCTCCAGGCAAGCACTAAAGTTCAACACTAAGGAGCTTCCCAGCTCCTATCAGTGCCTCAGGGAATGTGCTGGCATGGTTTCCCTTCTTTGCTTGACTCCCTCTGGCTGTCTTTGATATTTTGTTCAAAATGTCCAGAGTTTATGGGCACATCGATGTTTTCAAACAATGCAGACCGACAGTGTGCATGCTTTATCTTCTACACCTCACTACTCCTGCAGCTGAGGCTCTTTTGGGAATCCACAACCAGCCCTGGGAATATAGTCTATAAAATGATCTGTCAGAGTCAAAAATATCTCACAAACCCTCTGATTTGACCCACTGACAGAAAAAAAAAAATAAACAGAATCAGGTCTAGCCGTTCTCTAAAATGAAGTGCACTCAACCCCACTGACTTCTGTGAAACTGAAGGTCTTCACTTCCCAGGCAACAGTGTTAGAATTAAATCCTTTTTAATTTGTAATCTCCCCACTGGGTTGCTGACTCATACGAAATGTGGTGGTGGGATCATGTCTTGCCCACATCTGTCCCTCAAAATTATAACCTTGTTAGCAAATAAAATATTTTTGCAAGGTTCAAGAGATCAGCTGAAGGCATGAATCAGCAAAGGACGGATCATCACTAACAGATGCTGTTTTGGACTTTAAAGAAAAAGTTAAAGCTAAAGGACAACTATCAGATATCTATTAAGACAAAAAAAAAAAGAAAAGAAAAAATGTCTTTTGATTCTTCTTATTTTTGTTTCATCAGAAATATTAATTACAGTTATTTCCAAAGGTGACAGCAAACGGCAGTAATCTTAAGTTACTGACATCATCACTGGACAGACTCAAACCAGAGATGCCCAGACATACACTAAATGAATGACTAAATTTCCTGAAGACTTGCAGTGAGGTTATTGTGATTCGTCTTAGGACTAACGGCAGTTTATGACCATATCCTATTACTTCATGACTCCACAGATAACAAATCCAGCAACGTGTTGTCAACCTCACCAAATACCCATTGCACTCTAACCCCATACTCAAAGTGTGACTTGAGCTAGCAAAACTAAAGCAATTCATTATTAAATGATCAGTCATGTACTTGTATTCATGAGGCACCTATATATTCTGGTGGTATTCATCCAGAACACAAAACACCAAATAGGTACTAACAACATTAATACTTTCTTCTGTACAGTAGGTTCTGTAACATTATGGATAATACAGATCTGTACAGTTGGCCTGAAAAGCAGGAGTAGAAAATACTGGTTATGTGAAAGAGTGATGAATGAATGTTCTTGGAACTGTTGCGTTTTTTGCATCCTGTAATTCATCTTTGAGGTGGGCTGTCCCACTTAAGTTTCTAGTGAAAAGTCATATATAAACACCTGGTGACTGCTATTATTTTTCCTTTGTCTGTCTTTGCCTGCTTTATGCACTGTCCTTCTTTTATCTTTTCTCCTTCTCCCTGCTGTCATTTCTGATTTTCTTCTCCAACTTATGTGGGGTTTTATTTTATTTTGCCTTCCTTGGTCTTTTGATTTAGCCACCTTTCATCTACTTCTTAGTTTGCATTTTCAATTGACTTTAAGATAATTTGTAGGGGAGAACCTGAAAACATTCCTGCGTGTGTGTTCCACCACGCACTGAACTTCACAACTGGATATTCAAGGCTTGCTCCTAGACAAAATTTTGGAAACTGATCAGTGCCTGTATGACTTGAGAAGAACTCAACTGGTTTCATTCAGGGAGGAGTTTTATGTTTTGATACACGAAGCTAAGTAGACCTACATTGTTCACCTTCTTAAACATTAGTGATATGTGCCACGACGTGTAAAGGCAAATCCTAATTTTGTTCCTCTAAACATTGTGTTCATATTCTCCTGTCTTGTGGGAAAATGTGCAGTTACTGACATCAGAAATGTCGATCCCAGAAAAGTGATGCAATGGAAAAGTTTCAGTTTCTGCGAGTTGAATGATGGTCAGACCAAGCCCACACAGCTTGTGCTTGGCCTTAACTTGTGAACTGTCCGACTGCTTGCAACTGGGGCTTAACAGGAGGGTTTGAATGAGGTCTCTCTGGAGGATGGAAAGCGCCATAAAGGTCTCCATTTTGTACCATGAAGGAAAAACTTCTTTAAATGTCATTTATTAAAAGCTAATGCAAAGCATCAAGCAGCAAGGATCTGCGGCTTTCTTCAGGCTGAGATAGGCACTCACTGTTTCCAGCATGGAGGCTCAGTCTGAGCAGAATTAGCTTGGAGTTAGCTGATCACAAAGAGAGAGATGCCTTTCTTGGCTTCTTCTAGCAGAAATAAATTTCTACCTACTGTAACTTACTGCCATCTGATATGCTGAGTCATGAAGCTGGGGTTATAGAAATCTTTATGCAATCTTTATAAATCAGCCTCACATAATCTCGGATGCTTTCTGCTTCATCTCTGTTGAGTCACTCATTTGACAGTTGTCATTCATCTTAGATTGAGATGTAATTTAATAGTTTCATTTCAGCATGAAGATAGCGTCATTTAAAGTTGAGCCCAGAAAGATTTAAAGGTGTAACAGAGGAAATATTAATACTGTAAATAATATCTGTAGAGCTGCATGCATGTATAAATCACACAATGCCAAGTTGGAAGGGCGGCCTATGTAAAGAAGAAAAAAGCATCTTCACTTGTCTTCCCCTGCAGAGTTCAGCCGCTCTGCCACCCACACCCAGCTCCAGAGGTGATGGCTACCGTGTTATCACCATGCTCTCACTCGCCCCTTTATCTGCTGGAATCACCTGCTCTCACAGATATTGCTCAAGGTGTCTTCATACACATTGCTGGACACGACTGCGAGGTAACCTGTAAAGGGAGGATGCAGTCCAGAAAGGCGCCAGCAGCCTCACGACAAAGAGCAGCTGAGCTGCGGCGACTTGGGTGTTTTATTCGGGCGTCACACCTCTCCCTGGGCCAGGCCATGTTGGTCGCCTGCTCAAACCTGACCTGCCCAACCCAAGGGACCACTGGGCTTAAACATGGCCTCTCTGGATCGATTCCGCCTTGCTGCTGTCTCAGACCTCGTCCGGCATCACCACCATGGACAGGGCCTGCGCTGGCCGCTGCGGGGCAGGGAGGGTGGGCAGAGGCCGCAGGGCGGCCGCGGAGCGCCCCCGACCGGGGGCCTGGGCATCCTGTCGTGCGGGACTGCCGGGCAGCGCGGCTGAGCCCAGCCCCGCGGCACCTCCGCCACCCCCGGCCCCGCACCCACCGCCCCGCCGTGCATCCGACCGGGACCGGCCTGGACGGGGCCCGCCTTTCCCGCCACAGGCCGGCCTGGTGGGGGAGGGAGGAGCGCGGAGGGAAGGGTGGCCGCTCCCTCGGGATAGCAAGAAATAATTTCGCGGCCGCACGGACCCCCCAGGAGCAGGGGTGGGGGAGGCGCGGCAGGAGGGGCGACGCCCGCCTGGTGCTGCCCGCCAAAACGCGCGGGGTGGCGGGACGGGACGGGACAGGAGAGGATAGGACAGGACAGCACCGCGCCGACCGCTCTGCCGGCTGTCCCCCGCCTGCCGCGATGCCCAGTGACACCCCGGCCTTCAGTAAGCCCCCAGACCTCGCGGGCCCGGGGGACAAGGCGAGCAGCTTCGGGAAGGCGGCGGCCCCCATGGCGGCCGCCCCGGCGGACAGGGGCAGCGCTGCAGCGGGGAAGAAGCGGCCGCGACTGCCCAAGTGTGCCCGCTGCCGCAACCACGGCTACTCCTCGCCGCTGAAGGGGCACAAGCGCTTCTGCATGTGGCGGGACTGCCAATGCAACAANATCACCACCATGGACAGGGCCTGCGCTGGCCGCTGCGGGGCAGGGAGGGTGGGCAGAGGCCGCAGGGCGGCCGCGGAGCGCCCCCGACCGGGGGCCTGGGCATCCTGTCGTGCGGGACTGCCGGGCAGCGCGGCTGAGCCCAGCCCCGCGGCACCTCCGCCACCCCCGGCCCCGCACCCACCGCCCCGCCGTGCATCCGACCGGGACCGGCCTGGACGGGGCCCGCCTTTCCCGCCACAGGCCGGCCTGGTGGGGGAGGGAGGAGCGCGGAGGGAAGGGTGGCCGCTCCCTCGGGATAGCAAGAAATAATTTCGCGGCCGCACGGACCCCCCAGGAGCAGGGGTGGGGGAGGCGCGGCAGGAGGGGCGACGCCCGCCTGGTGCTGCCCGCCAAAACGCGCGGGGTGGCGGGACGGGACGGGACAGGAGAGGATAGGACAGGACAGCACCGCGCCGACCGCTCTGCCGGCTGTCCCCCGCCTGCCGCGATGCCCAGTGACACCCCGGCCTTCAGTAAGCCCCCAGACCTCGCGGGCCCGGGGGACAAGGCGAGCAGCTTCGGGAAGGCGGCGGCCCCCATGGCGGCCGCCCCGGCGGACAGGGGCAGCGCTGCAGCGGGGAAGAAGCGGCCGCGACTGCCCAAGTGTGCCCGCTGCCGCAACCACGGCTACTCCTCGCCGCTGAAGGGGCACAAGCGCTTCTGCATGTGGCGGGACTGCCAATGCAACAAGTGCAGCCTGATCGCCGAGCGACAGCGCGTCATGGCAGCGCAGGTGAGCTGTGCCCGGAGCGGGATGGGCTGTCCGCCGGCGTGCTGCCGGCAGCGGGGTGTGTGTGTGCTCCAGGGGTTGTCGTGCCCGTCGGGGCCAAGCGGCCGCGCCGAGATGCGCTGCGAGACCGCAGCCCGCGGGTTAGCCTCGCCCCGGACGGGAGTCAAGAGTTACACCGCCGCGTTCGTATGTTAGTGAGACTTCTCGCTGTATTCCAGTTATTTAATTATTTAAATATTTTTTCCATTTAAAAAGGGAGATGCCCCAAAGGCGCGGAGGATTGCAGTCGGGGTGAGCGGCAGCGGTGAGCGGTCAGCTGCGCACCCCGGCCGAGTGCCGCTCCCCCGAGCAGGGTACAGCCCAACCCTGTGGACAGCTCCACAGGGTGTGGGCGGCTGTAGAACAGGCATGGAGCGGGACCTAAGCTACCGTCAGTGGTCGTTTTCCAGCTTGCTTTTAACTAGAAAATGAATAATCTAGCCAGCTAATTGCTTGTGGAGAATATTTTGCGCCGGTGGTTTCAGATTCGGTGTAATTGCGTTTCCTGATGCTGGTGGCTTCAGTTGAACGCATTTCTAACTTTTTAATGTTTGGGGTGTTTTTCAACAGCGTTGTTGCAAATTTTGTATATAGCTCCTCTTCAGATAGCTGTGCAGGTGTGTCATTTTAAAGCTAAACGGGGGCTCAGTATTCTGAGGCTAAGGAAACAAACGGTATCCAGTTCAGGGTAGGAATAACTTTTCGTTGGGTAGTCTCGCTGAAGTCCCAAGTCTGGCGGTGTAAATGTAGGGCTGTATTAGCCCTTGTGATCTTTATCTTGCAAACTTCATTAGGAGGGGTCCTGGGCGTGTAATGGCTGCTGGAGTAGTTGAGCTCTGCGAGGGGCGTTGCACGCCCTCGTTAGTGCAAACGATCCCCTGCGGGCAGGTTATTGAGAAGGCGTTAGCGCTGCTGGTGCGAGTGAAGGCAGCGCTTGCAGACCCCCACCCGTCAGTTTGCAACTGATGTGTGCTCAGAGCTTCGTGATCCCGCATAAAATGTGTGTCGGGCTGACAGGTTTTAGAAACCTAAGCAGCCCTGGATTAAACCCTTCCCCGCTTTTTGATTCTGTTATTCAGTGCAGGTGTTTAAAACGTCCTCAGAACTCAATGGTAGTAAGTTTTCGTTCATTTAAACAATTCCTCCTTGTTGGTGGTATGGCAGTCCAGAAATTGTTGTTATGCCCAAGTTAAATGCACTTTCTCTGCCCAGTGTGAACCATGGAATAATAAATGTGAATCCCTTTGCTGTCTGCCTCGGGGAAGGGAGCAGAAAGTGCAGTGTTCCCCGTGGAAGCATCCCCTTCAACAGAGACTCTTTTTGCTTCTCAGCTGCTTCTCTCAGGCAGTGGGTGCCTCCTGCTAGCAGGCTCTGGTGATGGCCCTCCTGGGGGTATTCTGTTCACTGCCTAGTATTTGAAAGTAGCTTTGAAAGCAGCTTTGAAAGCCTCCCTAGCTAAACCTTATCTGTGTAGGAGTTACACATTGAAAGTCTGTCTTTCCCCCTTTTGATATATTTCTGCAGTGAGCCCCTTGATGCTGGTGGAATTTTACAGGTCAAGGTTATTGGCTTGTGAAGTCAAAGTTATAGTGGTGTTTGCAAGTCTGCACCTTCTGTTTGGGATGTCTCTTATTGCAAGGGCTGATACTAATTTCTGTTAACAGAACTATACGTCTGTATTAGGAGAAAGCGTGGCTGTTGAACATGAAAATGTAGGGAAGTCCTGTCCGAGATACCCAGGAGAATTTCCAGCAAGAAAAGCTCATTATCCAAGTCTGTAATCTGGAACAGATTTCCAAGGTTCAAGTAAAGATACAAATCAGTCACCTAACAAGTAGCAGGGTAGGTAGCTGTAGCAGTGTCATATATACCTCCTAGGCATGTGGCATGGGTGGACAGATGTGTTAAATTGATCTACCAGTTCAGATGAGGCAGAAAGGGCTGTTGTAAGCAATGAATATGGTTTGTTTGCACCCACGTTCAGACTGCGTAGCGCCTATGGGCTTGGCCAGTGCCAGCTAGGCTTTGGAACATTGTCAGTGTTGGGAAAGAAATGGGAAGCTCCAGCTTCTCCAGACCTGCTCAGCTATCTGCAATGTGTGTGATGCTGTCTGACGTGATTGCAGGATGGTACCTTACATTTGCCATGCTTCTTCCATAATGGTTCTCTGTGTACAGCGTACTGTATGCTGAAATTTCCTTAAAGAGGAAATTTCCTGCAAAGAGCCAGCAGGGAACCTACCAGGCTTGGCTAGAGGAGAAGATTGCAAGTATAAGCCCTCATGAAGAGCTGCTTTATATTGATAAGAGGCACATCAGAACTCTGCGAGCAGACTAACTTCTCAGCCCCAGCAGCTATGTATCAGCAGAGAGGAGGGTAGTGACTACACTTTTCTGAAATGTGTTTGTCCCAGGAGCAGTGATGTTGGGCAAGTGTAGTCAGCTGTAATATGTCTTCGTCTGGCCTTGGTGGAGGAAGATGTGTATGTCACCAGCATTTCATAGGCTTGCTCGTATGTGCTTGGACACAAAAAGGGGTTGGTTTTTGATAGCTTTATGTACTTCTGTACCCACTGGCTGGATTGTGTGAAGGGCCTAGAGAGTAAGCTATATGAGGAGTGGCTGAGGGAGCTGGGGTTGTTTAGCTTGGAGAAAAGGGGGCTCAGGAGGGACCTTCTGTAACTGCCTGAAAGGAGGTTGTAGCCAGGTGAGGGTCAGCCTCTTCTTCCAGGCAACCAGTAGTGACAGGACAAGAGGAAATGGCCACAGTCTGGGCCAGGGGAGGTTCAGGTTGACATCAGGAAGAATAGAAAGGATTGTCAAGCATTGAAACGGGCTGCTCAGGGAAATACTGGAGTAACCATCCCTTGAAGTGTTCAAGAAACGACCGGACCTGGCAGTTAGTGCTGCACTTTAGTTGACATGGTGGTGTTTGAAGGTTGGACTCAGTGGTCTTGGAGGTCTTTTCCAATCTTAATAATTCTATGATCAACACTACTCAGAGTACAAAGAGTGAAAAACCAACTTCAGATCTGTGTCTTTCATTGTTGCCAGTATGAATTGTGCTCCAAACCATGAGCATGTACTATGTCTTGTTTTTTGTTCCCAGGTTGCGCTAAGAAGACAGCAAGCTCAGGAAGAGGAACTGGGAATCAGCCACCCAGTGCCCCTGCCCAGTGTCCCGGAGACATTTGTTAAGAAGAACAGTGGTGGCAGCTCTTGCCTGTCGCTGGAAAGCAGCAGCCCAATGCACTCAACAAATACAGCCATGACAGCAGCTAGTACACCATCGGGTAAAGTGCTGGGAGAGCGATGCTCATGGCTGGGGGCAATGGCCAACACTGCCTGTGCCTGCTGTTGGCACCTGTTCACCTCTTTGCAGTGACAGGGTTGTGGAGAATCCTCAGCAATATACAACAGCGTATACTTTTGGCACAACTAGCAAAAGGGAAGGATCCAGTATCAGTCTTTAATATTTTAATTGATTATTTTTACTTGAAAATCAAAATTTCTTTTACACAGGCTGGTGCTGTAATAAAATTCAGTAGGGTGTGTAACTGCAAGTAGAGAATTATGGGAAGCTTTTGTCCTTTGTACCATAACATGTACTCCTGCCACAGTCATGGTAAGTGGGTTTTGGCTGGCTGTGTAGCGTCTTCAAAATTCGAGAGTTTTCAGAGCAGCAGAGATCTGCCAGCCTTACATGACTTGGTGTGGTGGCACGTTGGTTCTGTGTGACATGGTGTGATGAACTATGAAAGACTGATATAGTCCTTCTCTTTTACTACAACTTACTCTACTGCATTTAACACTTGTAAAACAAAACCCCAAAACAACAACAACAAAAACCAATATTTGTCTGTAGATTCAGTGAAAGCATGGCTAAGCACAGATGGGATTTGAAGGTGCTATGCAAGTGAAGACTCTAGGCAAAATGGTTTTTTCTATGCAAATTGCTTTTTCCCCTTTCTAACTGTGCCTGACAGATACAGTGATTGAACATATATCAGAACGAGGAAAGGAGCCAGTGTAATTGATTTCTTGTGTGTAGACAGAAAAGAGCAAACAAATATAGATAAAAGGAAATTTTGTTCGTTTTTAATCATCTATACACATGTCAGTAATACAGGTGAATATACTTGCCAGATAAAAAGATGATTCTAAAATGGGCAATGCCTTGCATCAGTTAATAAAAGGACAGTGCATGAGCGTGTCTGTCAACTGACATTACTCTGTTTTGCAGGCCATTAAAAGTATGTCAGATGGATTTGTTGGATCTAGAGCAGACAGGCAGTTTCAGACCATTGTAGAGGAATTCCGTTGGGAAGCTTTTAAAAGAACTGCTTAATAAAGCAATAAATAGCTTTTTATTAGCTTTTTTGTTTTCATTATGTTAGTGTCACCTTTGAATTGATGCAGTTACTCCTTTCATACTTGCATTACTGTGTGCTTTGTCTATAGACATGGAAAAAGCTGGCTAAAGATTAAAGTAGTATATTCAGTAACGTATAGAGATTGTGTGTAACTCAGGAGGACAAGAAGATCCTTGCTTATACAGAAAGGCCAAAGAATGAAATAATTCTACTGTTGACAAAACTGGCATAACCTTTGATCTTAGTGTTTTTTAAATGACAGTGTTTAATTTATTAACCCCATCTAAATAATTGCTAATTAGTTGAATTAATTTATGGTCTTTTAATTAAAAACATTAACCAAACAAGCTTAAGGCAATTCACATGCTTGAATAAGGACTTGAAAACATAAAATGCCTAATTTTAAAGTAATTTGAATTGTTCGGCTGTTTTTGGGCAGAGCAGTCATCTTTCTTACAATGGATTTTGAGCAATTTGAATACATTGTTTCTCAAGCATTTTACTAAATAACTAACTGTTATTATTTGTGTCCAAGTAAATAACTGTTTGTGAATGACAACATCTGAAATATAGCTTCACCTCCAGAAAGAGGATGTGGTTCTGGTCAAGAATCAAGACAGGGTCAACCTTGTTCACCAGAAATGGAAGCATCTGCAAATGAATAGGAAATCAGGTTCATAGTTTTGCTTTTAGGCACCTAAGTAGCAAAAGACATTTGTGCTTAGCTCAGAGGTGACCACACTGTATGGATAAAGTTACATCCCGAATAATTTTGCTAGGTTCATCTGTTGAAAGCAATGTAAGTACTCCTGGGTTTTGATTGCATACTGGTGACAGCATGCTGACTCTGAAGCTGGAGAAGGTGCTCTGCATTTATCCAGACCTGTAGGGTAGCTTTATCAGCTGTCTGACTACAGGCTTTGGTGAGAAATACAGCCTAAATATCCTTAGGCTTTTCTTTTTAGCATATAAAGACCTTTTTTTTTAGATGAGAAATTGCCATGTGATGTTAAGTTCTGGCTTCAGGTGTTGAGTTGTTTGAGGACCAGGTACTTGATGGGTTCTTGTATTGCTGTTTTATGATTTTGTTGGTACCCTAAACTGCAAGGAAGATGGAGACCCCATCAGAGCAAGTGTCATTGTCTCAGGTTGGTAGGCTG
This sequence comes from Ifrita kowaldi, assembly GCA_013398055.1. NCBI lineage: Eukaryota > Metazoa > Chordata > Aves > Passeriformes > Cinclosomatidae > Ifrita > Ifrita kowaldi. Next base: position 367,903 of record VZRS01014766.1, read on the forward strand.
AGGTGCTGATTTTTCAAGACTTTACAGTAGTTATTAGAGCGAGCAGAGAAAGTGAAACTCTTCGTGTCAGGGGGAGTCAGCAGTTCCCTGCAAGCCCCAGGGGAAGCAGTGGCTCCTGGGAGTGCAGCATGTCCTGTGTGACTCACATTAGATTGGGCAAGAGGTGATTTTGACAGCGGTAATTCTGTTCCTCCTCTATGGTTTTTGGTTTACGAGAGCAGTTCTTCTTTTGGACTCCCATCACACGGAGCATTGTTTTCCAGCAGAGGAGTAATGTGTGAAGGAGTCACACAAATCAGACATAGTGCCAGAGAGAGAGTCATTGCTTGCTGTATCCATTTTATTAGCAGATCAGAAATAGTACGATACCTGGAGACCAGAGGTGGTTTTTCAGATCCCGTTGTGACATGCTGTTTTTGAAAAGGGGAAAAATGAATTATCACAGTCATAGCATAGGTGTTTGGACTTTAACCATGTCAAGCATGTTTCCTTTGGATGGAGTGTATGTTCCCACTCAAAAGCAAACTGGGAATTTGCAGGGTAGTTGGAAGGGAGCAGACCATGGTTTCAGGGCATTAATAGAGTGTCTTACAGACAGAATTTGTTGTTTCTGTGCATTTCCCCTTAAAAAGTTGTAGGTTGCTGGAAGAAAATGCTGTTTAATTGTACAGAGCAGCAAAAGTCATTATCCCATGGCATTTGACATAATTGCCCTTCCTTCTGTAGGATAGGTATATCTTGTTAGGTTAACAGTTATGCAAAATTTAGGAAGGACTGTGATGGAGCAAGTAGAATGTGCTTTTCAGAAACGCTCATTTTATAACACCTGTGTTCTTCACTGGTTTGTGTCAATTCGGAGCTTCTGCCATTTTAATATTTAGAAGTCACCGGGGGCAGAGAGGGGAGGCAAATGTGGTCATTAAACACCTTAGTTTGTTGAAAAAAAGAAATCTGCTCACACTGAAGGAAGGAGAATGCATTTCACCTTTTCTTCGTTATATTGGTCCTTGTCACAGACTAAGGGTGGCATTTGGCCAGTGGAGTGGCTGCAACATACATCACCAGATGACTGTAAGGTGCTGGAAAGCACCCCTTCTTTCTGCTGCTCCGCACTGTTGTTGGCCCAGTTTAGAAGCATCCAATATAGATGGGATTACCGTGTGATGCAAAATGCCAGCTCCTGCTCCTGTGCTGTGTTGTGGACGTTTCCCTGTTGTCTTTGCAGTGACAGCAGTGTTCAGGTGCCTTCGTAGTATCACTGATCGACAAACATATAATTTTCAACAATTGTGAGTAGTAAGCTTGTATTTGTTATTTCCCTTTGTTACATTTATTATGTTTGACAGAAACAAAATAGTATTCTTTTTTTCTCTAAGTAGGTGCTGCCTTCACTTTGAAACTGTTTGACAAGTAGAAGGGGTTTTATCAGCTCATAAATACAAACCATAGTGAGGTCAGCAATAATACAATGCCTAATGTATGATGGTAGAGATCCCTTTGAATTTGCAGTGCCCTAGCTCTCTGCAAAAACTCTACCATGCCTTCTTTACTCTTCCTTTACTTTTTTGATCACTGTGTTGTGATTTCAAAAATGGATGCCATGATCTTGCGGCTGTTGTGCTGCATAGGTGATGAGTTAAAAAAAAGTAGTTGTTATAATTGAAAGATACTGTAGCCTGGTTTTAAAAAAGTGAGAAATTTTCTTTTTGAACAAAAGGTCTTTAAAAATATTCATAGTATAGTGTCATGTGCTGTCACAATTTCAGTTTCATCAAAAAAAACCTCATTTTAGTCAACTGATCATGAGAAAGCTGCCATGGCCATTTCACTGTGAGAGTGCTTAGGGGTTGAAACAGGTTATCCAGGGAGGTTCTGGAGCTTCCACACTTGGGGAGGCTCAAACCTTGACTGGATGTTGTATAAACAACATGATGCAACTGAGAAGCTGGCTCTGGTTTGAGTAAAGTTTGGGCCAGCTGGTCTCCAGAGATCGTTTCCAAACTAGACTTTTCCGGGAATCTCTGAAATTCCTCCTTGCTTGTGTTGACATTAAGCCAGTATACTGAAGTTTGAAGTTCAGCCAGCCTCAATACTGATAAGCATTTGTAAGCCTGTGAAAGAAATCCTGACCCTTTTGGCCTACTCAGTGGTAATGTTTTTTTAGCGGAACACATTGTGGGGAATGGCAGGTGGTGGAGGGGATTGATAGTTCAGGTGGCAGCAGCCTCAGCAAGGCTGAGCAGTAAGAAGGTGGCAGTAGCTGCTTTGCCTGCCTGGGCCAGGACTAACGTGATGGCTGCATGCCCTTGGAGATCTTGGTGGGTCTGCAGTGGTTACCATCCTCCTGCTCTTTGCTTTTCTCTTGGTCTCCTCACTACTTTCTAAGGATGATTTTCTCCTGCTGCACCCATGGCTGCTTCTTTACCAGTTTTAGTTGCTGGCTGCCTCCTGGTCCTGCCGCCTCCTTCCACTGCTTCCTGGTGCTTTTCCCTGGCTTCTCCCACAGTCAGCAAATCGCTGTTCAAAAGTAAGGAGTGTAGTTAAACATGACCTGTCTTTACTGGATTGTAACAGCTAACAAAGAAAGTAGTTTTGTGTCCTTCACCTGTGAATAACTAATCCGTCATCATCTGGTTTTCTCCAGTTCATTGCAGTTAAGATAAAAGAATCACATTTGCATGTGTCTCTTGTAAGAGTTCGTGGACTGTCTTGCCTCTCTTGGATTGACATGATTTCCACAGCACAAGTTAGATTTTGTCTTGAGAAACAGTTGCTGGAAGTGGTTTTCTGCCTGTATAGTAGTTTTCTTAGTTAGTAAATCTCTTTCAAGCTGGACTAAGTAAATATTATGGGAGCTTTCAACAATCTTTCCTTGATTTAGGATAAAACTTATCCATAATAGGCTTTTTAAGTTCCTGACTGATAAAAGTATGCAATGAACAAAGCACTCCACAGTGTGGTGGCTGTGGCTTTGTAATTTTCAATTCCTATCAAAATAATGTGTTTTGCTCAGAGTTGTGTAAAAAGGAGTTGCTTGTGAAGCAAGAAGGGGTGGGCATTTCAGCTTCTCTCTGCTGCTTTGGGTTCACTGTACTTGGGGAAATGGTAGAGGAGTTCTGAGCATCTCATTATAAAAGGACATAGATAAATCTGAAAGGATAGAGGGAAGGGTGACAAAAGTGATGTATTGCTTGTAGAAAAGGAGACTAAGGGTGGATATAAACAGTCTATAAATATTTGAGAGGTAATAATATGGAGGAGGGGGAGGGATTATTTACAGTGCTTGAGACAGCATAACAAGGAGCAACGGCTTGAAACTAAAAAAGGCAAAATTAAATTAGACACTCGACACTTTTTTTCCTAACTAGAAGTGCAATTAGCAGTGGAGTGACCTGCATAAGGACAAGGGGGTAAGTGAAGCATAATCAGGAGAGGTGTTTAAGAGTGTGTTAGATTATGATCTCAAGTGATTAATATGGGGGTAAACTCTGATCAATGTGCAGGTTAAAGTAGATGACGGAAATCTGCAGCTTTGTCATCTCCTGTATGATTCATTGCCTCCAGCCATTGTTTGTGTTAAATAAATCTTAACGTTACAGGGTTCTGCATCCCCGATTAGATGTTTCCAGTTAATTCTCCAGTTCTCTTGCAAAGCTTGCACTTTCCCTGCTCCTCTTTTCAAGCAATATTCATTATTGCAGCTTTGCATGCACACATGTGCGTAGGTGCCCATGTTTTAACTGAGCTAGTGTTTGAAGTGCTGTATGTATTCATTCAGTGAGGCACAGACTCTTGTCAAAAGAGTGGTATTTCTGTCATATTGGTGAAACAAGGTAGAACTAGCGTCAGTTCTCAAAGTCTCTGAATTAAGAAGTTTTTGTTTTTCCTGTCAGGCTTTCAGTCCTGTGTGATGCTTCACTGGAAGCGTAAAAACAAATAGAACTGTAAACAGATTTGGGAAAACCTCAGAGAAGATTGCTTTTCTTTTTCTGTGCAAGTGGTACTCCAAACCTTGTCCAAGGCTGTCTTCACCAGAGGCAGGGGCTGGGGAGAGCTTTCTGCAGTGTGCCAGGGCTGCAGTGGTGCCAGGGACGAGTCATGACCTACCCAGACTCCCTTACTTTGAGAGAGAAAGGCCACTCTGCCCTGAGATGGAGGTAAAACACAGGAAGCTCAGCAGTTAACTTCTATCCTCCTTCGACATTTCAGAAGAGAATCTTTTCCCCAAAAGGATTTGGAGTAGACTTTTTTTTTTCGGGTGGTTTTTTCATTTTCAAAAATACTTCATCCCAGGGCCTTATGTGTTTTCAGCATCTTGCTGTCCAGCTTTTCTCACACCACATGAGGTTTCCAGACACAGATCTATGGTTAGAGCAAGATAGCTGCTAAGCAGTGTTTGCTGTGTGCTGGACAGACGTTGCCATGTACACTCTGCTAGCACCAGATTCTTTTCCCACCTAAGGTAACAGGGCTGGTCAGCACATCCTATTGTTCTTTGTGCCTTGGAATCTCTTCCTCTGTCACACTGGCATTTGCATATGTACATTCAGATTTAGAGAGTCATCTGTGCCAGCTTGTGCTTTCCATTTATTATTATGAACACTGAGATAAGGAGTTGAGCAGGAGCAGAAAATGTACTAGGAGTTTCTAAGAATTTACCGTCCATGGGCACATTATTACACTATCTTCAGCTAACCTCTTGTTCCTTTCTGTGTCCTTGAAACAGTTATTATAACTTCTCTGAATGTGTGGGGCTCTTTGTTTCAAAGAAAAGATATAAGTGAGGAGTGAAGGAGTACTGCACGCTTCCCTAACTGAACACTGATTTGATTTCTTGCTTCTCTTTTTGTTTCACATGCTTTCTTGTACCTTGAAGACTGCTTTCATTTGCTTAATTTATCAAGTAACTTCCTATTTCAGCCTGTTCACCCATTTTCCATTTGCAGTAGATTTGTCACTTAATAACATGGGAACTAAGATGCAGTTCTGAAGGTTTCTTTTGTAGGAATGCTTTTTCATGTGCTTCTTCTAATTCCTCTGTTTTATTGAATTTTACTGAATTTTCTTCTGAGTTTGAGTACCTGCTAGTCTTATTTGGGGTTGTGAACAGCTCCTTTACCTAAGTACTGTTCATGCACATCTGTCCTGTGTTGAAGAGCTTGCAGAAAGTCAGTTAAACACTGAGCTTGACTTCCTTTGCAGTGAGATTGGATGTCTGATTTTTTGTTTGTTTGTTTGTTTGTTTGAATTCCTGTCTCCAGTCTTTATTCCTGCTGTTTTATTGCTTACAGAATAAGCCACTACTTGGTGATTTGGATGTCTGTAGAAATGGGCACAACTGAATGTCAGCAGATGCTGAGCAGCTGTAGTTCCAGTCACTGTGCATTTCTGTCAGTTATGCATGAACAACATTCATTGGTGATCACTTTGCATTTGCATTGAAGCAGATTTTGTGGGTGCACATGTTGCTGCATCCATGCAGCACTGGCAGTCATGTACATCCATGTGATTCTTGCTCACTTGCTCAGGCCTGCTGGGTGACTGCAGTGTTTTTTCACTGCTCCTGATACTAGTTTTTGCATCACATATTAGGTAGAGTTAAAAAGCCCTCCTGTTATTTCTAGTTAGTCTGTTGTAGGAACTTTTGGGTTTCTGTCATCATAATAGCTTATAACCAAGCATGGGCTCCAGCTAATTCCAACCATCGTCCTACTCCCTTTATTATTTTTAGTGTGAGCCATAGTGATTTTATCCTATTCATATTTCCTCCAAGGTCTCCTATCTCAGACACTTGTAAAGCTTTCCCTCCCTTCTCATGTTTTCTTTGATCTCTTGTTAATGACTTAAATCTCTTTAGGTTTAATCCACACCGAGTTTCTTTCTCCTCCTCTGAATTTGCTTCTTTGCCCCTGCAGGTGTCTGGGCTGTTTTCCATCACTGTCCAGAAATCTAAATTTCCTAATCTCCTGTAATTTTTAATTTCTTCTTCTGTTTTTTTAAAAGTTGTGTTGATTTTTATTTTTGTCTCCGTTACTCACTTCAGTAGCATGTTGAATATCTGAACACAAAGAGTTAAACACTTGTAAATTTCCTTCTCAAGTCGAGTCTCTCAAGGTGAATAATAACATGTATCTATAGATATGCACACACAGTAGCCATACTCCCAGCTTTTATACTGAGGACTTGTTTCTTGTTTATACTTATTTATACTTGTTTCTCATGCTATTAATTCTCTGAAGCACTGATTTTATTGGTCCTGGTCCCGTTAGCTGTCACACATGCTTATAACTTCAGATACGTAAATAATCCTGGTGTCTCAGTTCAGTGTGGAGAAACATATGCTGGAACATTAAAATAGTGCCTAGCACCTTCACAGTTGAAGCCATATTCAAAGATTTTGAACGTATTTTCTTTACCAAAGCAATTCATATTTTTTCTGCTAAAGATTTGGATACAATCACTATAGCTGTATTATAGTGACCAGAAGTGCAAGAAAAGAAAGAGCAAGCATTGCCCCCCAGCTCACATGAGAAGGTCAACCGCTCAGCTGTAGTCAGTGACAGAGACATTGAAAGTCAAATTTGCTGCTGTAGATATCTTATTGAAGCCTGGAGCTTAAATTAATTGTGGAAATAAAATATTATTTTCTGTAGGTTTTTATTTCTACTGCCATATTAGGAGGATTGTTAAGTTGCATGCTAAATGTTTGCAGCAGATCATTTTTATTAAGTGTACACTAAATGTGAACAAAATGTGCCTTCTCCAGTTCTACTGAAATCAGAGGTATTTTAGCTTCTCTTAGCTGGATCTGGGCTGGGGCTCTGTGTAGGACTGAGAAACTTACCATGCCAAGCTGCAGTCTTCTGGATAAAATTGCTCTCTCCTTGTTTTTTTGGTCTTTTTCTTTGCACAAATCACATTTTTTAAAAGAATACAGGTTTGTGTGAAGATTAAAATTAACCAAAAAATCTTGAAATTGAGAGGCTTTTTGAATTGTGTTATAAACACACCAAGTGAACAATAATTTCACACATTATGGAATAATAACTATGTACAGAAGATAGGAAGAAATGCTCAGTAATTTTTTTCTGGTCCTTGCTTTGAAAAAAAGACAGATAGTATTATTGCTGTATATGGAGATGATGATGACATTCCAGTTCCAACAGGAACTGAAATCAGCGGGACTGGACAACTCATATGCAGTATTAGGAAGAAAAAAGAAAAAAAACCCCAACAACTTGGCTGAGGATATGGGAAATCTCCCTTACTGGAAATACTCAAGAACTGTCTGGACACAATCCTGTAAAATGTTTTGTAGGATGACCCTGCTTGAGTGGGGTGGGTGGACCACATGATCCACTGCTGTCCCTTCCAACCTGACCCACTCTGTGATTTCCAGTAAGTCTTTTAACACAGGGGAAACTCCTACATCTTGAAAGAAAGCTGATCTCATGCCAGTGTTTCAAGAAAAGTGAGTGTGGTAGGGTAGGTGGCTGCAAATCCATCAGCCTGATGCCAGTTTTTTTAAGTAGTGGAACAATCCACAGCAAAATGAAATATGCAAGAAGGGGAGAAATGCAGCTGTTAAATGATGTCCACACAACATGAATTAACAGAAGTTTATGGGTAAAGATTCTGTCAAGTTGGTACTCTTTTATTGTTACAGGATTGTTTGGTGAAGTGACATACTTAGGCAGTCACAAATCCTGCAAGGCATTTGGCTTTTGTATCCCCTGGCATCTTGATTCGGAACCTGAACTGACAGAAAATCAGTATTGCGTGTGTTATGTGGTTTTAAGGAGAATGATCCTATTTGTTTGTAGGTCTGAGTGGGGAATTGTAACACGATAGTGTTTCTGGAGGCATCTCACAGGAACCTGCTCTTTTCTGTAATCGTGCCATTGGTGTCTTGGAAGGAGATCTGGCGTCATCACAGGTTGTGTTGGTAGGTGATGGAAAGGTGCATGTACTGGCAAGCACTGCAGAAGACAAAAGTGCACCGCAGGAAGGCTTGGGTAGATGATTGGTCACACGCAAGCAAAAGCCATTTTAACCCATACCAGAAGTGAAAAATTGAGAAGTCCATCCCCAAGAAACATTGTCACTGCACAGCTGGTGATCCTGGGGCATACTGTGCTGAATGTCAGTGGTTTCTGGTGAAAGAGGATGAGCAAAAACTGGCACAGTTCTTCTAGGCAGGTGTGTGGTGGTGGGAAGCTGGTGAGATGGTCATGGAGCTAGTGCTAGTGGGACTCCTTCCCTGGGAGCATGGTACATACCAGGAAGTGGGCTCAAAATGAATATTGGAAATATGGTCTCTGAACCAAAACCAGTGGAAGGTTAGGAGAGGGGACAAGGGAAGTACATCTGTTTCCCTGTTGGTAGTGTTCCCTAGATTTCTCTTTGTAGCTCGTGGTGGGGATGTAGCAATGGTCTGGACGCACACACCTGGACTTGAACTTGGAAGAGCTCAGGCAGGAGACAAAGGAATGATTAAAAGACCAGAGAACATGTACTGGAGTGAAGGTCAGCAGTTTATGTTAAATTTTAGTGATCCCCTTAGATAACCTTTATTTGATCTCCAGTATGATTGTTCTGATTGCTTATGCCTTTGCCAGACTATGCCAGCTCCAGTTGAAGTTTTCTGTGTTGTTTCATGGGATAGGTTTGGTGTTGTGAACAGCAGCAGCATTGGGGCTTGAGCCTTACGGTGAATCCTATGAATTCACCATGAGGCTCAAGCAAGACTATAGGAAATAACCTTAATTATGAGGTCTCCCAACTTTCCCTGAAATGTGTTATCCCTGTTGCATAACAGTTATCCTAGAGTGCCTCTTTCTGGCAAGTTTTGTTACTGTTAAAATCTATTGTCCCACTTAGAACTGGTTTAGCCCTTCAGAAGTAGAACTGGGGAAATGCCATTTTGCTCAAAGACCACTCTGGAGTTATTCCTAGAGGGGAGAAAAGAATAATATCCATTCCTTCCAGGTGAAATTGAGTTCTTCCAGTCAAGTAACTCTTGAGAAGCATGAGAGCACAGATGTTGATGTCTTGGCAGATAAAGCAGTTTCCTGCCAGATCAAATGCCCTGTGCCCGCAGACATTGCGAGCTCCTCACCAATAATGCTGGCTGAGCTCAACAGTCCAGCAGCTGCACCTAGCAAGGAATTCTTCAGGACATCCATGCAGCCCTGGTTGTCAGACCCACTGCAGGAAAGCTGCAGTGACTGGTTATTTTGTCGTGCTGTGGTGGGAGGAGGTGAAAAGCATGGTAGGAGTTGGCAGGTGATAAGGCATAGCTGTGATAAAGGGGTGGAATAGATTGGTCCTTGTACACTTCAGTTCCAAGGAAGAGGCCAGAGGCCTGCAAGAGGCTCGTATTAGGCCACACAGTTTGGGGTTTTTTTGTTTGCTTGTTTGTTTTAAATGTGTATTCCTGCTTTGAGAAGAATGATGTATATTTCTGGTTAGGTTTGGAGGGGTACTGTGGTGTCAGTAAGGTGTTTTGGCTATGCTGTATACTCCTAACCTGGAGACCTGGCTGCTGTTAGCCCACATGTCTAATGTGGCTGGTACTTGGTGTTTTTCCGTCTCTCTCTCTAAGAAATGTTAGAGCACAGCTGCATACCCAGGGCTGTCCAGGAAGGTAATCTGAACAAGAAGGAAAAAGAACCACCAGATTTCATGTTGGAGCTCAAAAGAGGGCCATAACATTGGCAATTGATAGAGGGAGGAAAAGTTTCCTGAAAAGCTTTCTTGTCAAAACAGTTGGGAGTGCTGCAGAAGTGGCTTTCCATAGGTGAATGAGAGTAAAAGAGCCCCGTCAGAAACCAGATTCCAGGATGGGTACAAGCGCAATCTCCCCTCCTGCTCTGTTGACGCTGCTTGTTGCCAAATTTGTCTCTCAAGAACCTGTACTGCATTTGTCTCTCAAGAACCTGTACTGTCTCTCAAGAACCTGTACTGCACTCAAGAACCTGTACTCACATCACAACCGAAGCTGTGAATGGAGGGTGGGGTGGTTTGTGTTCTGCATAATAAATGAGCAGTAAAATGGCCTTCGGTGTGAAAGAGCAGGGATTAGCAGGTTACAAAGCTATGAAAACAAGATGAAGTAGACTCTGGAGGAAGAGGAGAAAGAGAAAGGGCGGAATTGGAGAGGAGAGCAGCAAGCAGAGGGTCTTCTTCAGAGCTTGATGTTCAAGTTAAGGTGCTTGTTGCTGTCATCCTCCTTAAATTCTCATTGAGAGACTCCAGCTTTTTCCCATTCCCTTCTCTTACTGAAGGGGTTTCCTTTCCTTTTCTTATTTTATCTAAAGCAGGGAGTGGGAATAGGGAAGGTGTTCATGTGTAATATTTTGTACAGTATCACTGTGCAAGGTACAGATAATAAATCACACACTACATGCTTAGACAATTTACTGCCAGCTTTTGTATATGCTATGACAAGTGCTCAAAAGGTCAAAAAAGCTTCCTTAACAAATTTGATAAGATAATGCAGTGAGCTGTAACATCATGAAGTCCTGGGGGCCATAGACCAGAATAGAAGAAATAATTATGCATGGTAATGGGTAATTACAGATAATGGCCTTTTTTGGGGGTGGCAGAAAATTACACAACCCCACAGCCTTGCCTGAAATGAACATTGTCTAGCACATTAACTTTATATCAAGCTAAAAGTTCAATGCTGGAACCAGAGATAATCCACAACTTCTAATGGGAAGAGAACAGAAATACTCCTCTCAAAGGCAGAGCAAGCATGCAGGTTTTGTTCCTTGGGAGGCAGAGTTTCTCAGCAGAAAGTAATGGTGCCAGCTTTCTTTGACATCTGAAATAGCTCTGTCATGATTGTCTGGTGGGAGAAACACATTGTACCAGAGTTTCTGATTATGATGTTAGGGAGTGATTTCACACTGGCCTTGTTCAAGGCTACTGTCCAGCCTCAAAGCCAGATATGAATTGAGCTAAACTAATGCATTGTAAGACTTAATATTGCTAAACCAGCTAATAGGAGTGTATCAATGCTTTATGTACTGAGCAAGGAGAAATTGTCAGATACAGATACAAGATTCTTTTGAGGGGTGAAGGCAGATGTTCCCTGACTGAATAATTTTTGTGTGTGTGTTTTAATGGCACAGCTGTCCCTGCTGCAGAAGCTGGGTTGCAGGAAGATAGGAAAACTGGTGAAAACAGTCACTCTAAATTGAAAACTACAGGAAATGGAAACTTACCAGGAGCTGAACTTAGCTCACTGTGCAGTGCTTACCTGCTCCTTGAGTCAGTGTGTTACTTGAGTAGTCACTGTTCTGCATTTTCAACAGCAGAGCTGTGTATGTGCAGAGTCTCTGTAGGCATAGAAAAAATAAAAACTGTTAGCCATTGGTTTATATAAGAACACATGCCGATAAATGGGGGCAGTGAAATTCTCTTACTTGTCACAATGCATATACAAGTCCCTTTTCTGAAATACACAATCAGATGGAGACTAATCAGGTCTAATGCCGCATGAGTAAATTGAACCATGCTGCTGCATGCTCCCAGACATTTGAAATGTGGCTCTGCTATCCTGATTTATAAAGCAGTTCCTGGTGTGCATCTGTCGCAAGCTGACTAATAATCTCCCCCAGATTTCTGTGTGGTCCAGAAACCATTCCCAGTAGGCACTTTGGTGCTACCACCCTGCTTCACATGGTGAGAAAGTCTGGTATTATGGACTCTATGTCATTTGACCTCACATCAGAGACTTACCCAGACATATAACGTTGTCAGCATATAATAAGATGTAAAACTGGCCCTTAACAGTACCAGTGGGAATAGAAAATACTGTTATGCAGCCTTCAAATTTCAGTGTTTGTATTTCTCAGTATATATCCTTAAAAACACATTTGCCTCTGTGAGAAAGAGATGATGATAGAAATTCTTGTAAATTACCTGGCATTTCTCCTTTCTCCTCCCAAATGATCTATATACTGGCCTCTGCGTTGATTTTGCCATGCATATCCGCAATTTGTGTAAATCGCCATAGCTTTATTGAAGTAAATGATCTGAGACTGGTTTACATTAGCTAAGGACTGGACCAGTGTTTTTCACTGTGCTCTGCTAAGCGAAGGCAGGAGCCCATCATAGGCTACTGAATGTAAAAGACCTATATGTGTAACTGACCCCTAGAACTCACCTTCTTTAAAAGAAAATACCAGCCACCCTGAAATGAATTACTGGTTAACTACTATTAATATGCCATAGAGCTGGAGAGTCGTCTACAACACTGCAAGATCAATAACAGTATTTATTGTGCATCATATTGATCTTCTATGAAAGAGTGGGCCATATTTCACACTGTGTACATAGTGCAAAAAAAGTAGCATCGGTTCTCTACAGGAATTAGTGAAGACATAGGAAAGAACTTAGAGATCCAAGGGCACAGCTGCATGAAGGAGTACTGTTGTCTCACTGCAAAAGTGTTGCTCACGGATGGAGAGCCTGTGATGGCCCTACATAGTAGACTTGGTGTTCCAAAAACTGAGTGAGAATTTAAACCGTTTTCTTTTTTTGTTACTGTTACTGTAATTTCCGTACCTCCTTGTACAGGCTCAGTCCCATTTTTGATCATGTCCTATTTGTAACTTACAAAATACTAAAATTTGTGTGTAATAGCAAGGTGAAGGCCCAGGAGCCCTTCCTGCTTTTTCTGTCTAGAGAGTAAAGATAGTCAAGGCATTACCCAGCTCCTGCAGCAGATCTCATGTTTTAAAGTGCAGATGGAGGGGCAGAGTGGGAGCTTGACAGTGCAGCAGGGGTTACCTTCTTGAGAGCTTAATTCCTCTCGAAAATTGCACCCTGATGTGCAGGTGTTGTACTGCTGCAAGCTCTAAGGCAGGGGAGGAGCCTCTTCTTGCCGGCAGAGCCATTCAGCTGTGTTGAATTACATTTGGAAGAAAGAAAGAAATCAGCTGAAAGCTGATTTCTTAACCTTGGTGTTCTCTGCTTACTGGCAGAAAACAGTTGCAGGCTGATAGGCTCCCTGGAGGAGAACACCTAGGTGATTGAGCTTCTGCAGGCACGACTGTAGGAAGGTTCAGCTGGTAGGTAGGAGTCCAGCCTTACAGGTATGGGCCATGGACCAACCAGAGGAACCCCAGCTAGATGGTTATTGACATTGATTCCTGTAGATCTACCCTTCCACGTTCAGAAGCACGATGTCTCGTGGGATTTAGGGAAAACTAACTATTTCGGCTGTATTTCCAGTGTTGTCACAGGATTCATAGTTCTTCAAGGAGCTGGATGTGTCTTTCCCTTCATCTGAACTTTTCCTTTTCCCTTTGCTCCTATTTTTGTTAATCTGCTGGGGCACATCTCTGTGGTGTGGCCCTGCAGCTCAGAAGGGTTGTGTGCCAGAGATGTTACAAGGTCCATGGGTTTCATAACTGTGGGTTTCTAAGAGAAAAATGCCCCAGGTTGCTGATGCTGGGGGATTTCTGCATGTGGGTGCATGGGTGGCTGAATGAGCCAGCTCTGCAGACCCGCTTTGGAGACAGCTGATAGTAGCGTAAAGACCACTGGAACATGGAGGGACAGCCGAAAGAGAGCAGAGGACACTCCTGGTGGGTTTGTAACAGCCCTGAACTCTGAACCACTGGTGGGTGTTGTGCAGCTACATAAAGGAAAGTGTGTGACAAGTCAAACCTTTTGCACCTCCGGTGCCAGATGACAGTAGCGCAAACCACAGATAGGAGATAAAAAGAGGAAAAAAGGATCAAAAAGTGTTTTATTTTTTGTCCTTCTTATTGCAGCAGAATACTGCCACTGCTGCTCTTCAGGAGGGAGCTAGCCACTAGAATGTCACAGAAGCATCAGGAATATCAGGAATGTTTGTGTGATTTGGTGGATAGCTATGGGTGGGGTTTCTGTTCTAGCCTAGCCCATCTTGTCCCATGTTAGGAAGTGTGGTGCATAAGACCTTTCCAAAAGTTGCAACAAAACCTGCTACCTTCTCCCCCTCTTCCTTTTAGCTGCTAGCATGTAGGGTGGCTCATCTTTCCTGTGTGTTACAGAATCAGAATCACAGAATCTTTTAGGTTGGAAAAGACTTGTTAAGGTCATTGAGTCCAGCCTTTGACCCATCACTACCTTGTCAACTCAACCGTAGCACTGAGTGCCACATCCAGTCCTTTCTTGAAACCCTCCAGGAATGGTAATTCTACCACCTCCCTGGGCAGCCCATTCCAATGCTTAACAACCCTTTCTGTAAAGTTCTTCCTGATATCCAACCTGAACCTCCACTGGCACAGCTTGAGGCTGTTGCTTATCGTCCTGCCACTTCTTACGTGGGAGAAGAGTCCAAACCCTGCCTGGCCACAGTCTGCTTTCAGGCAGTTGTAGAGAGTGATAAGGTCACCCCTGAGCCTCCTTTTCTCCAGCCTAAGCAACAACCCCAGCTTCCCCAGTCACTCCTCATAGGACTTGTGCTCCAGACCCTTCCCCAGCTCCATTGCCCTTCTTGGACATGCCGCAGCACCTCAAAGTCCTTCTTGCAGTGAGGGGCCCGAAACTGAACACAGGATTTGAGGTGTGGCCTCACCAGTGCCGAGTACAGGGGGACAATCCCTGCCCTGGCCCTGCTGGCCACACTGTTGCTGGTACAGGCCAGGATGCCATTGGCCTTCTTCGCCACCTGGGCACACCCTGGCTCATGTCCAGCTGCTGTCACCAGCACCCCCAGGTCCTTTTCCTGTGGGCAGCTTTGCAGCCACTCTGCCCCAGCCTGTGGCACTGCCTGGGGTTGTTGTGACCCAAGGGCAGGACCTGGACTTGGCCTTGTTGAACCTCAGCCCATTGGCCTTGTGATCCAGCCTGTCCAGATCCCTCTGCAGAGCCTTCCTGCCCTCCAGCAGGTCAACACTCCCACCTGACTTAGTGTTGTTGTGAACTGACTGAGGATAATCTTGATCCCCTCATCCAGATCATGTAGGTGTAAAAAGACCTCATCTTCCTGATGCTAGTATTTTTAATGTGGAGTAGTAGCCCTTCTAGTGATGCATTGTAAATTGAAAGACACTGCAGAGATTTTAGAAGAAATCGTGCATTTGTGCAGCGTAGTACAGCCCTGTCAGGAATTCAGCACACAGCTGTCTTGCATGTCTCCGTCATATGAAATCTGTATCCCAGCAAGGAATGTGTTGGAGGATTTTGCTTTCGGCTTCTATTTTGCAACATTTAAAGCAGAACAATTGGACTGCAACTTTACTTGAGAGGTAAATTTAGGGAGGGGAGTCAGGCTTGTGCTATTCCAGTGGTCTAAGTTGTGATTTTATCAAAGACACAGGCAAAAGAGTCTTGCCCGGAAGCAGAATAATAGCAATTTAAAAAATTATAAAAATGAAAGTGCAGAAACTCTGAAAAGTCTTCTGCAGTGTTGCAGGCACTTCTGTTTTGTGTGCAAATTTGAGAAATACTCCAGATGAACAAAGCCAGCTGACTTGGTTCTGCAGAAAACTCAGACGCAGGAGGCGTAAAACAGTCTTTGTTAATAAATGTGTATAGTTCATTGATGTCAGCAGAATGTCAGCAAGAACTGAATGGGAGCTCTGTGTAATTTAGTGACCTGGAAGAAGATTGCAGAAAGCTTTCACTACAGCTGAAGAAGTGAAACAGAATTGCATTGTAAATGGCAATAATGGTAAAACTGATGATTGGATCTAGTATGCAGCTAATACACAGTACAGTAGGAGGTGTTACCATGGCTCTGAGAAGCTGGTAAATGGCACCATATTCCTTCTGCAGGTAAGCAACCAAGATACGGGTNTTTGCAGCCACTCTGCCCCAGCCTGTGGCACTGCCTGGGGTTGTTGTGACCCAAGGGCAGGACCTGGACTTGGCCTTGTTGAACCTCAGCCCATTGGCCTTGTGATCCAGCCTGTCCAGATCCCTCTGCAGAGCCTTCCTGCCCTCCAGCAGGTCAACACTCCCACCTGACTTAGTGTTGTTGTGAACTGACTGAGGATAATCTTGATCCCCTCATCCAGATCATGTAGGTGTAAAAAGACCTCATCTTCCTGATGCTAGTATTTTTAATGTGGAGTAGTAGCCCTTCTAGTGATGCATTGTAAATTGAAAGACACTGCAGAGATTTTAGAAGAAATCGTGCATTTGTGCAGCGTAGTACAGCCCTGTCAGGAATTCAGCACACAGCTGTCTTGCATGTCTCCGTCATATGAAATCTGTATCCCAGCAAGGAATGTGTTGGAGGATTTTGCTTTCGGCTTCTATTTTGCAACATTTAAAGCAGAACAATTGGACTGCAACTTTACTTGAGAGGTAAATTTAGGGAGGGGAGTCAGGCTTGTGCTATTCCAGTGGTCTAAGTTGTGATTTTATCAAAGACACAGGCAAAAGAGTCTTGCCCGGAAGCAGAATAATAGCAATTTAAAAAATTATAAAAATGAAAGTGCAGAAACTCTGAAAAGTCTTCTGCAGTGTTGCAGGCACTTCTGTTTTGTGTGCAAATTTGAGAAATACTCCAGATGAACAAAGCCAGCTGACTTGGTTCTGCAGAAAACTCAGACGCAGGAGGCGTAAAACAGTCTTTGTTAATAAATGTGTATAGTTCATTGATGTCAGCAGAATGTCAGCAAGAACTGAATGGGAGCTCTGTGTAATTTAGTGACCTGGAAGAAGATTGCAGAAAGCTTTCACTACAGCTGAAGAAGTGAAACAGAATTGCATTGTAAATGGCAATAATGGTAAAACTGATGATTTGATCTAGTATGCAGCTAATACACAGTACAGTAGGAGGTGTTACCATGGCTCTGAAAAGCTGGTAAATGGCACCATATTCCTTCTGCAGGTAAGCAACCAAGATACGGGTGCACCAAGAGAAAGATCCAGAACAAACTAGACCTGCCTGAAATGTCTCTTAGGGCTGTTATTTCCTGTGTGCCTGTTGCCCATGCTGCTTCACGTCCATACCAGTAGCTCTTTGGAGCTCATCAGTATGCTTTAAGCCACACTGTTTTCTCCTCCACAAAACAGCTGGACAATGTCATGGGAAGAGCAGGAGCTCCTTACAGAGGACTGGTACAGGGCAGGGCCACAGACATGCAAACTAGAACCAGAGCTGCAGATATGGTGGCATTTAGGTGTTTAATTTTTTCCCTTGTAATTGTATATAAGATTGTGGCAGTTTTTTGTTGTGTCTGGCTTGGCAATGCAACTGATGTTGCGTGTCAGAGAGAGCTTGGGTGTGCAGCAGTACCAACAAGCACCTTCCATTTTTCATGCTTGCAAATACTGCAAGGCACTGGTTTACAGTGGAATGGGGAAATCATGGCTGCTCATTGTCTGAGAAGCATCCCCATCTTAAGGAATGACAGGGAGGCAGACCTTGCCTTTGGGGAGTGCAGCCAGCTAACCCCTGGTCTGGAGGCACTCCAGTGGATGCAGCAAGTCAGGAGGAATACCGTTCTCCTCCTTCTCTTTTACTAGTGGTGGGGGATCTTGTTCTACTTTGTGATTTTTGTAGGTGCAAGAGCTAAATTTGGGTATGAAGGCTCGGCAAGGATTGAGGACCTTAGCGTGTGGGTTTCTGGGATGCCTTGGCTGATCCTGTGCTACTTTCCCTACTGCAGCTTCTCTTGCCTTGTGGCTGTTTGCCCTTCCTAGAGGCATGTTCAGAAAGTGTCCTCTCACCTTCAGGACACTGGCTGTGAGGAGTCATTCTGTAGCTAGATCCTTTCTGCTTCTAGAGAGTTACAAGGGACTTAGCACACTGTTACAGGTTAAAAAGTAATAGGGGACTGCAGAGTTAGGTGATGTAAATCGTTATCCCCAGCAATTGATATTGATTGAGGATTCAGAGCATTGTCTTAACCTGCAGTTGGTTTTGTCTGCTGTTTTGCAGTCTGCGGTGTGTGTGGGTGGCAGTCTTGGACTGAGTAGTTGTTGGTCCACTTGAGTTTCCACCAAACGCTCAGCCGTGTTTTGCTTTCAGCTCCTACCTTTTCTTACTTAGCACTCTCTGTCGAGCCTTTGGGAGGAGTAGTAGCTCATTAGAAGGTGAAAGATAATGGTCTTTTTTTTTCTTTTCCAGAGGGACGGATGCTCATTCAGGACATCCCTTCCATCCCCAGCAGAGGGCACTTGGAGAGCACATCTGAGTTGGTTGTGGACTCCGCCTACTACAGCAGTTTTTACCAGCCGTCCCTGTATCCTTGTTACAACAACCTGTACAACTACTCCCAGTACCAGATGGCAGTGGCCAGTGAGCCTTCCTCAAGTGAGACGGGGGGTACGATTGTAGGGTCGGCCATGAAGAACAGCCTTCGAAGCCTCCCAGCGACATACATGCCAAGCCAGTCAGGAAAACAGTGGCAGGTATGATCTTAGAGAGGTGTTACATGGAAGAGTGAGATGGACAATAAGCTGTTTCCTGGGCCTGTCTCTGACCTCCTGGTTGCTGGTTTCACGGCAGTGCAAAACTAGGATCATGTTCCAGGGTGGCATTAGGACCCATTTTAAGAAAATTAGACAGAATGGGTGGTTTCAATGCAGCACAACAAAAGCAATTACATAGTTGGGCAGTGATAATGGGATGGATAAATTGCCACAAGCACAAAGAGCACTCACTTGATTTTATCTTCTGTATTATGTCACAGTAGATTATAGATTGTTTTCCAGAAAAAGAGTCCAATTTAGTTGCCCAACATAACATCCTGAGAGAGTCAGGTGTAATTTCTGGGAGGCTTTCCTCTTCAGAAGCATATTCTTTTCCATGTTTCACATCTGAGGTGCTGAGGTGACCCAGGAGACCATGCTGTTGTGCAGTGGTTTGGTTGCAGTCAGTTGAATGTGACGTGGCATATTGCTAATTGTGTGTTCTGCCAGTGACAGCTCCAGAGCTTGTGATTCTGACTTCTGTAGTTCAGGTTACAGGCAGTACCTGAGAGGTTCAAACCAGAGCTCTGTGTACTTTGTTAGGATATAAAGCAAATCAAGCCCTCTCACTCCAAGGCTTGTTAACTGCAGCGTCCAACGCGGTACCGGTCAGAAACTGGAAAAAGGGGAAATCTGCCGAAGTGGGGGATTCTTAGCGAAGTGGAAACATTTCAGTGACTCTGGAACTGTTTGGTTTTGGACTGCAGAGATGGTCTTTCTGTCTGAGGAACTAGCAAGGCTGTACCCTCTGAGTCTGTGTGTGCCTGTGTTCCTTGTGTAAGGACAGGAGGGGGCAGACGTTTTCTGTAGAGCATCAAGACAGGGCAGGCTGCTTCTGCAAAGGCTGTGCTGTGAAACCCCTCAGCAATGAAATGTCCACCAAAACATCCTTGTGCAAGGGAACAGATAGCTCATCCTGTTTGCTGACAGAGAGTTTCTCTAGCCAGGTCTCTCTGGGAGAGAGACCTGGCTAGAGACCAGGGACCAGCTCTGAAAGGACATTCTGATTGTTGATACTGAGGAGCTGAAACTAACGCCAGGGTGATGACAATTACTGTAGCATTTATCACTATTCCATGTCCCTTTTTTTGCCATGACTACAGCTTGTATGGGATAAGGAACTGTCTCTCTTCCTTCTGCTGTGCAAGCCCACACCATGACAGCTTTCTTCTCTCAGTGTGTTGATAAATGAAGGTACACCTTTTCAGTTGATGGCATCCTCTCTAGCTGATGAATTTGATCACCAGGCCAAGGGGAAAATGAGTCAAGGCAAGCTACAGGATTTTGTGCATGGTAATGGGGTGAGATGCCAAGTGCTTTTTTAACTCTTTCATTGTGGTTGATTGGGTTAATCTGGTGTAGCAGAGTATTTCAGATAGAAGGTTACTTGTCAAGCATCTGCGTGCAGCACTTAGCTTTCTGATGCATGGAGACACCATCACAACACACAAATGAAGGATGGCAACGTTTGCCTTGGGAAAATAATGTTTTTGCAGGCTGCTAGTCCCACACTTCACCTAGCACATAGTGTTTGATTTAAAATATGTTAAACCTTGGGATGAAGATGTGGTGTCCTCATGGTTCTGTTGTCATATACTGTCATTTATATAAAAAGTCTTGGGTGATTGGCTTTTGCTTGTGGAACCTTTGACACCCCTTAAAGAAATTAAAACAATTGTGTGGTTTCCATTAATTCTTCTCTTCAGAAACTAACTTCTGTTTAAGTGCCACTCAAATTAGTGAGATACTGAACAGGTAAGTAAGGAAAAAAGAGATGGCTGTTGTCAAAAAGGACTGTTTTCATTCCACCAGCAGGCTCAAAGCTGTGGATGTCCCTTGAGGGATATATCATGTGATTCCATTCACCTTTGTGTGAATTTAGTTATCTACCACACCTAAGATTTTAATTTCTCCAGAGCAGACATTTTGGGCTCCCTCAGTGCTGTTTTGCATAGATGTCTGAGCAGGCAGAATAAAGGTGCTGCTTTTTGCCTGCAGAAGTTATGTCTCCCCAGCTTCTAAATGTCCTAAAACCAGGACCCACTTCTACTGGACAGTAGGGCAGAGTGTAGTTCAAGGGCAGTGCTGTGTAACTTACAAGCTGTTTCTCAGACTGATCTGCAAGTAGGATTGTTACTGCTGGAAGAGTTCTGAGTCATAGGGTTTGCATACTCTTACAGCAGCATAACATTGCACAAATAATCATAAAAAGTTTTAGTGAGAGGCTAGAAAACACTTGGTGGCAGTGGGTGCAGTGATGCTGAGGTTGTAAGACCCCATGTGGCACTGAAGATGGTTTGTTGTAAGGGGAACGAGGTCTCAGTTGCTGCACATGTGGTTACACATTGATTCTGCACCTATGGGTTACCAGCAAGGGAATATCACAGAAACAGCGTTAAATGGTGGATGGATAACTAATGAGCTTTTCTGTCAAGCACGGTAAGGAATTAAAGGAGAGTTTCATTCAAAGTATTATCCTCAAAGAGGAATCAGACCTTGCTTACACCTTCAGGAGGTTTTGCCAGCAAACCTGTGCATGCTTATCCTCTCCAGAGGAAACACATTAACTGTTACCTGCACTGGGACTTCTGCTGGGCTGCTTGTACTGACTGAATTTATTTTTTACATGAACAGGCTTTCTTAAACCAGACTCCAGTAGGAGTGAATCTTCTTATCTAACTTCTATTGCTGTAACTGTTTTGATCAAATTTTTTGATCTTTGTTTCTTAGCCAGAATCATAGCTGGGCAGTGCCTGCTGTAACCAAATTAGGGCAGCTTGCTCAGGTGTGAGCTCACAGGAGGGTTTCTTTGAGGGTACAAGTCACCGGTGTGCTCACTGGAAGGTATTCTAGTTTAAGCTGACAAGGCACCTGGCTATTCCAGGCTCACTTGGTGCAGGCTCATGGATCCTAGAACAACTTCAACCACACAGGGAGAATTGCATATTTAAAGTAAGCTAACTTCTAGATGCAGACAAGGCCTTGAGCAGCCCAGCTGTCTGCTGTTTCAGGATTTAGGGAGCACAAGAGAATAGCCAGGGAGGAAACATGTGAGTGTGTGTGGGATGAGATGAGGATTAATGCATCATTGAGCATCGGCAAATAAACTGAATCACTGAATCTTTAATGTAGATTAATGTCAGATTTCATTAGTCTTTGTTCTTTGCAGAGGCTCACATGCTTGAGTGGATTCATAAAGGTGCAAATATTTTGTATATTTCTCTGTAGGTTTTCTTCATCTATGTACAGTCACACCAGAAGCTGTATCCATCATGATTTGATAAGCGTAATGAAGATTATTGTTTTGGTTGAGACTGCTTTGGTCATTTGTATTCTGCTGCTCCTGTCAGCTCTAAGGCAGATAATCAGATAGGTCTGGTGTTGCACCTGAGGAGGAGACAAGTCTAGGTTGGTAGGAAGTGTAGCAGATTTGGTGGTTACTGTGCATCTCCTTTCACTCCAGTCCTGTGTGAGCATCTGGAGTCTCCCTTGAAGCTCTTGTAATTGCTCATTACAATGGGAATTTGTGTGCATTCAGTCCAGTTAACAGTAACATCAGTTTGCCAACAAAAGTACTGCAAGTCAGAGGAGGTTGGTGTACTTGGAAGTTGGTGCTTCTGCAACTGTTCTCACTGCAGTAGGAAAATATGATTGCAACCTTTTCTATCACAGCAAAAGTAAAACCTTGATGGACACATCTGAATCTAATCAGACTTGATTTTCTAAGCTGACAAAGAGCTGGCATGTGATCCACAGCACAGGTCTAATCTGGGCTCGATGTGAGTCAACATCATCCCCAAAAAATGTTAAAACTTCTGGTTCATACAGCTAAACCATTAAAAACTGGCAAGATGCAGGATATGCTCCTGCACCTGGGGACCAGTGGCTGCTTTTTCTTTGTTACTCTGGTAACTCCAGGGCTCCTGGTCCTGGGAAAGGTTAAGGCTAATGTGGAGGTTTTGGACGCATTTCAGAATTTTGTGCAATTTCTTTCTTCTTTCTTTTATTTTTTTTCTTTTTTTTTTTCACTTTTAATGCAACTTGGCAAACCAGTATTCTCACTTCCAGAATCTCAATGTTCTTGTTCTTTCCTTACACCAGTTTAGAGCAAAAATAAATACTTGTGAGAGACTGGGAAATTTTAACTCATTTTCTAATGTGGGATTTACATTTACCATTTGGAAACGAAATATTTAGTGTTGCTGATGTAGGAAACTGTTTTTTAAGGATTTCTTAGAAGTACCAAACGTGAAAAAATTCTCTTCTACTCAATCCAGAAGAATAGGATTGTGATAGGACAGCTAGGAGTTTGAAGAATAGCCACTTGCTAGTAAAAAAGATGGCTCTTCTCAACTTCTGCCACCTGCTTCTGGTTTCTGGACCAGTTTTTCCTCCAAAAAGCCTGTCTCTCTTACAGAAATTGCAGTCTTACTCTCCACAAGTCAGTGTAAAATGTGTGCATGTGTGTGTAAATATATACACATTGTTCAAGTCACCCAAGACAGTCCCAATTTTATGTGTAAGCTGTGAATTATATACTGTATTCATAACATACCCTTCACACTACAGATTTATGCTAAAAGTATCCTAATGTTTCTGACAGCTCATGTGTGACATGAATGCAATCCATATTTCTTGGAGGAGCTAATCTAAGTGGTTTATTTTCCAATACTGCTGATAGGGCTATATCTCTAGGTGTCACTGCAGTTGAGATTCTGATGGTAACATATTGTTTATGGGTCACTGCCTTTGTCTAAAAGAATAGGTTGGAACAGAATAGCAAAGGTTAATTAAGTTTGTCTATCAAGGAGGGACAGATATAGATGTGTCTTGTATTTTCTGTGCTAGAATCAAAGTAAGTCAAGGCAGGGTATCATAGACTCATTTTTTCCTTGTGCTGGAAAACATGCTTAGCTGGTTTTAGGAATGAAATACCTTGGACAGCATGAGTGCAACAGTAGTTGTGAGGGGTCAGCACATGGGCAGTAGCATTGCAAGGTTGGAGAGTAGCAGCAAACCTGGTTTATAAGGCAGAAACTGAGGCAGGGAAGTGTTAAATAACTTGCCACAGTCACTCAGCTCAGAGGTGACAGAGGGGAAATTACTGATGCCTGAAGTTCCCTTTCATTGCCCAGTGGATGCCTTCTTGCCCATGCCAAACACCAACCTGTGAATTCTGTTGTTCGGAAGCAATGACACAAATGCAATTTTATGCCCACTAAAATTGACTTCAGGATCAAGACAGAAGGAGAAGGCTGTGTTAAACTTTTAAGAGTTTCTCTGGTGTTCCCGAGATTACTGAGTTTGGTTGAAGGAAGCTGTTGCTGAGTCATGGGTGAAATAAAAGGATGGAAATCCTGAGTAACATGATTTGGCCAAGGTCACGTGGCACACCAGTGGCAGAGCTGAAGGATTGTACTTCAGTCTCCTGTGTTGCTTTGAAATTTTTACAGCCCTTGTCACCCAGGAGTAACATCCATGACCTCTTCCTGTTTGTCTTTCTTGGACATAAACCCCATAGTCAGGATGAACTGCAAAGTGTGAAGATGCTGCTAAAATAACACTGGCTCACAAGGAGGTCGTGTCTGACAGCTTCTGCAAATAAAAGAATTACACAGGTGATGTTTTGCCTAAATAAATATCTGAGAAGGGCAGGACCATTTTCTAATCTCTGAGGTTACAGAAGTGAGTCACCACTTGGTGCCTGCTTTGTCACTTTCCTGTTCCTGGTTTGGCCACCTTCTCTCCTCAGCTCTTTCTCCATGAAAAGATATGTAGAGGTTATGCACGTGCTGCCAGAAGCTTGGAAAGAGGAACTGAGCTTTACATGCTCTTCCACAAGCTGTTGAGGAAGTTTTTTACAGGAATCATCTGATGCGAGAGTGTTTTCCTCATGTTTTTCCTGGATTTTGCTATGTATTCTGTCACTGTTGGACGTAACTGGAGGGCTGCACTGACTGTTCTGCTCAGTGATGAACAAGTCCTGTTTACAGTTTATCTGTACAAGGGCAAACTGTAGCTGCCTCTCAGTTCCTCACAGTGGCTTTACAAGGCACAGGGAAAGAATTTCCACTGCACTCATGGTCTTCAAATCAGGCCATGTTTATTTGTTCATGAAGTGTAAGCATCCCACTGTTGTTTGCAGTACGTCTTTTAAAACGTTACTGATATGTGCTGTGTTGTACAATTTAGGGGAACCTGTAAATGTTCCGTAGGCCAGCTGTGCTGCTCTGATGATGTGTCTCCCACTAAAGTCTGTGATGTACTTGGTGAATCCTGCAGCTGAGCAGGGCACAAGCAGTGCGTGGCTGGAAGGGAAGCAACTTAGGAGCTCAGCTTGCCCTCTGCAAAGACTAATTCATGCCCTTCCCTTCCACAGCTCTTGTTCACCTAAAATATGCTTTGTTCTTTTGGCGTGTAGCCTGCAGTGATACAAACCAGAGTGGTTTGTGGGACTGTCCCAGCTCATGCCTGTCTCAGCTTTGTCGTGGGGCTGGAAGGGGCAAGGGAGAAAGAAAGAGACACCAGAACGCCAGGCATTCTCCTCCTGTGATCCCTGCATGACCCCAGCAATCCCCCAGGACAGGACCTAGGGCAGGATCCCAAACCTGGTACCTGACTCTAGCACTTGGAAAGCTGAACTGCCCCGGGTTGAAAATAATCTGAATATTCCAGGGCCTCCCCAAGGCTGTCCTGATCTCCGCTTCTGGCACCCAAAAACCTGTAAGGATTCCACAGAGCTGCAGGAGTTAATACAGACCAAATGTCCCTTCTTGTGAGGTAGTGGTCTCCTAAGCCCCCTTCTTAATGCAGCGCTAAGGTCAAGAATTTTTACAACTGGTTGTTTTTTTTATTGTTACTGTGAAACAGGACTGCTAAGCACTATAGAAAGGAGACCTTATGGTTCAGATTTACTGTGGTGTGGATTCTAAACAGTTTAATAAAACAAAACCAAAAGCTTTCAGATTTTCTTCAGTGGTTAATACGCAGCATATTCTTTGCACAGCCAAGCCTCTGGCTGTCAGTCGAACTGTGGTTCATAGACTTGGTGTGGGTAATAAGATTATAAAACGTGTCTCTTGCTAGCCAACTACCACACACTAATAATAATAATAGTAATAATTCATTGCATCTAGAGATTTTAGGTGAGTTGTTTTTTTAAGAACTGGAGAAAACCCCTAAAAAAAGCCTTGAAAGGAGGCAGATCACTGCATCCACTCTACAGGGAGGGGAAACATGCGCATGATCGGTTCGGTGCCAGGGAGGGATCCCTCCATTTTGTTACAGCTGAAGTAATGCTGTCTCCTGCAGGCAGCCTTTTCTCTGTTGTACGTGTGCACACATGGCCTTGCACAAGGGAGAGGTGGAGACGTGTGGTCCGTGCATGCTGCCCTGCCCCACCAGGGGAGGGAAGACAGTGTGTGCAACACAGCAGACAGAGAGGAGTTTGCTAACTTGTTTTTTCCCAGTACTTCCAGAGCTGTTGAGCTTTGCAGATAGGCAGATTCAAAATGCACTTTGGACTATGCTTTTGGGCACTTTGTATTGCACTGAGGCAAGGTTTTGTTGAGGGAGTCTTGTTTTCAAAGGGGAGAGTGCCCTTTCTTGGAAGACGAGAGGCAATGTCAGTGTTCTTTTGAGTTCAGGCTTCTTCAGGATGACTCATTAAAGTTTTGAAGAGCAATTTACTATTTATTCTGGATGAAACTTTTTCTGCACATGAAGGTAGAAAGCCAAAAATTTTAAGTATTGCTTTAATTTATAATAGAAAAACTCTTAACTTTCACAGGCTAAAAGCAAGTCACTCAGTACATGTGCAAATATATGTGACTATGCTGCTGTCAGGAAGTCAGGCAGAGGTGCATTATGCTTCCTATGAACAGCCACCATGCTCTCTCTCTCTGCACTTAATCTCACTGCAAATCTGCCTCAGGGAGCACCAACAGGATTTTATGTGGCTTGGGCCACATTATTTGCCGGTAGGCATGTGAAAATGAATATGGAGTTCTTACAGGGACCCCTGGAAAGCAAGGGGTGACCACATTCTGGGAGGTGCTGGTGGCTCCTGCTGCCAGGACCAGACCCTGTAGGTGTGCTGGCATGGGGCAGCCGTCTGGGACAGCAGGTTCACACCCAGCCTCCGCTGCTTCCTGGCTCTGAGCTTTGCAGCCTGGGAATGGTGGAGGGATAGGGCTCCAGGCACACAGCTGGCTGTGACCCGAGGGAGCTACAGAGGCAGACCTGAGGTGAGGTGTAGCTGAAAAGGCTGTCAGGCATGTCAGCTTACACAGTCATTATGTAATGGCATAGCTGGATGTGCATTATTGTTGGCACTGCTGCTATCAATAACTGGTGCAAAACTCTGATATTTTGTCTCTGCCCAGAAGCTTTCCATCTTTCAATCAGTCACTTCCCAGCATACTTAGGGAAACCAGCTAGTGTTACCTTTCCTGTTGAAAATGTTAATCTTCAGAGGTGTTTTGCCTGCATTTTTGGAGCACAGAGGCCACGTTGCATTGTAGGGCTTTGTAACAAATAATAGTTTATAGTTCTTTCATAAAACAAATTTATGAAAGCATTACCACTTCTCTGAGGAGATCAGTTTGGATGATTTCAGGGCATTGGAGTAGGATAAACTTTGATTTCTGAGTGTTGCCACTTTGCTGCAGTCTGTGGAAGGTAGAAGGGGTATCTGGTGGATGCATTGCTGACATAGCAGATTTACTGGCTGGTGTCCAGTTGTGGCTCCACAACCAGCTCCTGTGTAGTCTAAACACACCTTGGGTTTTTTCAGTAACTCAGGAAAATATTTTTCTCATTTTACGGTGTTATAAGAAAAACAGTGTGTTCGTTTTTGTGTGCCGCTGCTGGACGCCATGGAGCACATCCTGTGGGAGTCGGTCGATAGGACTGTCCTCCTGAGCCACCCAGTAGGTCCCTGGCAGAGCAGCTACCACTGGTTGAGATGGGTTAGTCTTTGGGGAAGTGTAGGAGCTGGATGGATACTTCACCTCTGACACTGGCCAGAAGCGTGCACTTCTCTATGCCGTAAGCTGCGTCTTGGCAGGAAGCTGCTTGCAGGGAAGGGTGCTTGCTTGTGTGCCAGATGCATCTCCATCTGCAGTAAGATAAAACATCCATAGATAAGTGTGCTGCTGCTGCTGCTGCTGGGTTACATCTCATACCACACCACCTGTAGGTGGTCAGTGCAGGTGGACTGTGAACACATCAAATCAAAAACCCAAGGCCAGCATGTCAGAATTTTACTTTCCATGCACCCACTGTGACCTCCTTCAAAGCCATGGAGGGGTGGAGGGAGGGGATAGCGGGGTGCCCCCGTGGCACTGGGGCTTGGCTTTCACAGCCACTGTTGCATTTCTCTCTCCTGACAGGTGAAGGGCATGGAGAGACACCACGCTGTCAGCTCCCAGTACCGCATGTGTTCCTACTACCCACCTGCTTCCTACCTGGGACAGGGCGTTGGCGCTCCCATGTGCCTCCCCCAAATCCTGACCTCTGAGGACATCCCCTCCTCCTCGGAGTCAAAAGCAAGAGGTAAGTGCATCCACTGGGGTACGTGGCACCACCTTGCCTTGGACCTGCACCCAGGAGGTGTGGGTTGCTGCTGGGAAGGAAGCTAAGCACCATAAAGTAGCTGTTTTAAAGATAGTGGCTGATTTCTGGAAGGCTTGTAGTGTGGTGGCAGTGGTGGTGTACAGTCATGCAGTCTTGTACTTCAGAAGCCTCATGGTTCAGGAGTCCAGCCAGTTGTACCTTCTGCACTTATGTACGTCTCTTAAGTTGTACAGTCACTTGAGGTGCTGTGTTTGGTGCTTACCACCTGGGTCTCTCACAGGAGTAAATAATGATCTTTACTCCAACCTCAGAATTACATTTCTTCTCAGAAATGCTGTGATTTTTTCCACAGGCTCCCCACTGAGCCTTTGCCGTCCTTTCTTAACCACACGTGGGAACTACTGCATCCCAACCATATAATGAAGCCCTTTGCAGACTTGCTTCCATTTTTTTTTTCAACCTCATCATACCGTATTGCTTAATTTAAAACTACTGCAGGTAAATCTTCCTTTCCATATTGTGTTTCAGGCTCTCCTAAGTATTAGTGTAATCTGCAGTAATATCCAGCGCTGGTGAACTTAACTTGTGGTTTTGACAGTGTTTCTCATGCTTCCTTGTTCCCTTACTCCCATAGCAGACAGTGCTAACACAGGTATTAACATGGCTCTGCTGGAGTAATCCAGCTTCACTGAGCTGCCTCTCCATCACTGAATCAGGTCAGTAACTGATGCTAGAGAAGTAAGAAGAGAAACAGAGAACAAAATCTTCACACTCTTTGGCATTCAAAGGTATCCTGAGCCAGGACAATAAGCTTTTCACATATTTTGTTTCTCTGTACCAATCAGTGAACTTGGCAGTTTTATTTTGTATGGCCTGTGGGAAGTATTTTTTTTCATTTGCTTTACACCTGCCAAGTTTTAGTGGGTCGTTTTTGTTTGGTTTTTTATTTCAGAGTCACAGCACTGGTAACAGCATCCATCCTCATTTGCTTCTCTCTCCTTCTACATTGAAATCAGTCTTCTCCCCTTTCTGTCTGGTGGATGGATGTGTGTTGTGTAGGTTCCATAGCTGTTTTCAGTAATGGTCTTTTTGTGGCTAAACTCCTGATGTCTGCTTAGTTTGTGTCACGTGGTTGTGTCATGACAGGACCTTACGGATCCAAATGATGATTTTTGGAAGTTGAAGTGTGTATAAAGTCATACCTGTGGCTTGTGTAAGTCAGCACTGAGCCCTTGTATTCACTAACTCCAGAATCATATGTGTTGAGGAGGTGGCTGTTCTTTCATAGTGGCTGTTTCTGAAAGTCTTCCAACTAACTGTGACATATCAGATGGATGAAGAAACAGCACATGGTGTGATGAAACCTTAGACTTTTCCTCCTTCTCTAGTAGTTTTAAATGGCTTAGAGAAATCAGTGATCCTTGGTTCATTTTCCTTCTCTTTTCTTCAACTTTATTTTATTCACTCTTTTCTAACCACCACTGAACAGTGACGTCTTCCTTTCTGCCCATTGGTTGGAGAAGCAGTTGGTTTTATGCTCAACTGCAGTTGACACTTTTTCTTGCATCCATCACTACTAACTCACTAAGAAGTCTTACCAGCCAAGTGTTTTTAAAAATAGACAAAAGACCTTATACCCTTTGTTCCCACATGCACTTCAGTAATTTTTCATCGCTCTAGAAAAAAATTATACGTAATGTTCCACTGATTTTTAAACTGCATAAATACTGTATTTTCAATAATCCCTGACTGCTTCTCCAGACACTATTCCATACACAGATATTGTTCCCTAAGTTACACCATCAATCAGAAACCGACAAGCAGTGAGATGTAATTTACTGAGATCAAACAGCATTTTCCAGACTCTGAAGAAGTGTTTTTCCATAGCAGGGAGCTAGTGGGTGAAAGAGGCACTAATGTTTTTGGAAGAAATTTGAACCTGTGAGCAGGATCGTAGCCAACAGGCTTCTTAGAAGCATCTTCTTTTTTCTTAGGCATGTTCTTGGAGGAGATGACTGTTTTTACTTTTTCTGTCCACAGACAAAACAATATCCCCAGTAAATACATTATTTACTCTCCCATGACATTTTTCTTCTGGTGTTTTTCACAGACCTCAGAGGGTTGGAGGTTTGTTGCCTCTTTATTGTCACCTGTGTGAGCACTGAGTGGATGCTGTGTCGTTTCCCAAAAGTATTGACTGCACGTGTTGTGGTTGCTGTCTCCTACAAAAGATGCATTCTTAAGTATTTCTCTGTTGATGATTGGGCTGAGCTTTCTGTCCAGTGCCTGACTCCTTTATTATGGAGCCTAAGTGACGTGTTTGTGCAGGGTTACTAGTTGCTGAAGACAACTCCAGTGCATGTTTTAAAGAAATAAATAATATTTTATTCATTCCTTTTGTATGTTTGAAGTGGTAATCACGCTCAGAGGCTTCCTTTTCTTCTAGAAATATGTTTTGATGGATTTTAGATCCAGAAGGCAACGTAAGGATCATCTAATCTAATTTGCTATATAAGTAGACTGTAAAACGTCACCTAAACTTCTCCAGTAAGGCTGTGACCATATTTTTAAGATCTCTGTGAAGATTTACATATTGTTAACCCAGAAATTTTGCAGGAGGGTAACAGTGTGCTTAGAAGAGCTGGAGATCAAAATAAAAAAAATATTTTTTAGCCACATTTTCTAAACATCCTAAACGTGCATCTTAAGCAAAAATGGCTATTAAATTCCCAGGCACAAATCTGCAGTGGTCTTGCAAGACACACATACTACAGTCTATTACCCACACTTCAGCTGCAACTTCAGCATTGTAGAGGCTTTACCAGTTCATGTGTTGTCTTGGTATTTGAGTCAGATCATTCAGCTAATTTTGTTCTGGTATGTTAACTGCCTGCTTAGACTAGTTACAGTAAAAGGGGTGAGAGATGAACTAGCAGATCACTGATCTACGCCGTATTTTTTCACACATTGATACGATGTGAAGATCTCAGGAAACTTCTAGCACTTTTACAGGACCATCATGGCATGTTACAGTGTCTTGCATATAGTAATGGGCTGACATTTTCTGAGTGGCAAAATACAATCAGTCAACCTCCTTGCAGTCTGAAGTGTTTCCAAGTAAAATGTTTTGCTTCCAGCTAAGCACAGCTGCTGCCCTTTCAGCAGAAACTGGGAAAAATGGGGAGAAGAAGTTGATAAACCAGTGACAAATGGCAAAAGGATGTTTTTAGAGGGCTTCCTTAGGTCACCAAGTTCTACGTTTTAAGCAGTAATGTCTAGGTAGGAGGGGGATTTTATACTCGGTACTGCGGAATATTTCCTTCTCCTTTTTTCTGTAAAAGCAATGGGAGGAAAATACATGAGAAGTTGTTGTCAAATCTTGTGCTGTGCATGCAAAGCATAGTTTTGGAAGACAAGCTGAGAAGAGGAGAAGTGAGAGTGGGACACAACAAGATATTTCATCTCCAGAAGCCAAGTGCTTCATTCCATTGATTTCTGTGGGACAGTTGCATGCTTTTCAGTCAGCCTCTCCAGCATTTCTACTTGTGATGTAACCTGCACAAGACCTTGGTTTGAGAGAGCAAGAAAGCACATGCAACGCACATGCCTCTCTTTGTGTCCCGTTTCCACTACGTGAAAGTTCAGCATTTGCTTATCTGTATGAAAGCGTTTTCCAGGTTTGGGAAAGTGGCAGAAAAGTTTAACGTTCAAATAGAAGGATACAAAGGGTAAATATCCCTGTATTTGCAGACACTTTAGATTTTAGAGTAGTTACCTGGTCTTAAAGTTGGCGTGGAGTAAAACCTCTTCTATGTCATCATTGCGTGAAATGTTGAGATAATTACACCACATGTCTGGCCATGGTGAAAAAGATGTCTTGCATTTAAAATTTTGTTCTAGCTGCTGGACAGGTTTGAATTTTTTATTTTTCTGTCCTAAGTGTCATGAGTGTTGGAAACACAAGGAATGAAGCACTGAGCAGTGCTGTGTTTGCAGCTTAAGCATTAAGCAGGAGTCTGAAAGTTCTCCCAAACACATGTAAGAAAGGACAATATTTTGGTGCAGAAAACATTAGCAGTTCTGTGTAAGTAACTAAACACCATTTTGTGAAGAAGAACATTTCTGGTCACAGGTTTTCTGTGTCAGCATAACAGCTTCCAGCACTAAAACACTTTTTCACAGTCCTCTCTCGAATTCAGATAGCAGGTATCCCCAGTTTCACAGTTGTGGAAATGAAAGTGACACAGACAGTTCCAGGATCTGCATTTAAAGACTCACCCTTGTTTCTCTGCTTGGATGCTGTATGAACAACAGTACTGAGCCATGGGAGAAGCCCAGCCAAACTGGAGCAGCTCTGTAAAGAGCCTCTTCCAGTAGATCCACAAGAAAGGGCATGTTGGAAGCAGTCTCCCTGCTTAAGATAAAAAGTTTCACTTCGACAAAAACATGGCTGGAATGCAAGGAATGCTATGTGCCCCAGAAACATGCTTGAAAGATGGAAAGATTGGATATTTTCTTCCCAACTGGGTTTTTGTGCACCAGAGTTTGCACCTTCCTATATATGATATTTTTGCATGAACATATGCCCTTGAAGTGAATGCCATGACAAACGAGTAACAATTCGGAGCCACAGGTGGCACCTGGCTGTAGGATCAGAGAGGTCAAGAAGTCCTGGTAGGCAAAAAATCACTGAGACGATTTCCTTGAACGTGAACTGCTTTCTGCAAGCATCGAAGTTACAAAGACAACACTGCAAACAAAGCAGGCTGGTTTGATATGGCTAAGAAATTACCCCAAAGAACAGCAAAAAGCCTTGCCTCTGTCTGCTCTTAATTTGCAGCCAGCTGGGAAGATGCACTGACAAAGCTATACTAATAAAGTGTTTAGGAATTGGGGAACAATCGTATCAAATAGCCCAAATTCTCTTCTGTCAGGTGGCTAGCCACAATCTGTGTAAGCTTAAGAGTAGCTGTTTCAGTCCCAGGCAGTCCAGGTGTTGCCAGGTGTGAGACGTACCTCTTCTACTCCTGCTCTACTCCTTTCCTTCTACTCTGTCTTTCTGCTCCTTTTCTACCTCTTTGTAGAGCATCACCAGAAATCATTCTGAGTTTGAAAGAGTTTCAGCAGCAGAGTGTATGGGGAGGATGAAAGTTTGCACCCAGAAGTTCAGCAGTATTTAGCTTGTGTGTTATGTATGTGTGTCTGTCTGTGCATGTTTTGCTTAAAAAGTGACCTCTACTCAAGAATGTTTGTCCTTGATGATGGAAGACGGAGCAGCATTTGCTGAAAGACTCTAGTTTCCACTATCATTTTACATCATACTCTTAGGATTCTGAAATAACACCAAAGAAGAGGAAAGGGATGATGATATAAATCTGTAGATCTTGAGCAGTTAGTTCAAGTGGGTCACTTGAACTTGGGGCAGCTGTTTATTTTTTTTGTGCATTCTCATTTCTGCCCCTTACAGTCCTCAATGGCTGTGCTGCATGCAGCTTTCCTTTGGCACTGATTGCAAGGATGGTGAGCAGATTTCGTATTGCGTTTCTGCATGCCTTAATCGTGTTGCTGGTTTTGCATGCACATTGCAATTTTCTATCGATCTCCTTAGGCAAATGACTTTTTAACATGTCATTTTCAATAAAAATTTGAATTTTGGGTGTAGCTGAACAGACAGTTGTTGAGCGTGGCCTTTTTTTGTCTTTTAACTAATTGGGTTGCTAACCCTGATTCATGATGGTATTAATCATACTTGATAATTTCAATAGTTGTAACAGCAGCTGTCAAAATACATTCGGGAATGTGAGGCATATCCAGTATAAGCTCTGTACTATAAGTACATTTTTCTGTGTATTCAAGCCTTTTTATAAATTACTGGTCTGTGTTCTAAATGGGATTGTGTTAGTGAAGATTTGAGCAGCATTAAAATAACTTCATGAGGTCTGATGGGAATTCCTATAAATAAAGTAATATGAGCTCTTTTTTTTGTATTCTACTTTAGTTCAGTCCTGATTAAAAGGCTCATTTTAGTAGTTTCTTCTCCAAATGCAGCATTTCTGTTATGCTCACTCAAAAGCACACAGAGCAGCTTTGCACTGGGTGATTGCAGAATTACAGGCTTGTTTCATGACTTTTGCCGATTCACAGGTTTTGCTGATTCATGTCAGGGCGACTGACAAACCCTTGCTGTTTGATCTGGGAGAAGCTGCTGGTTCTTCCACAAGAGCAGTAGAAAAAAACTGTATTTTTGAAGGCTTTCCACCTGTTTTTGTAGAAACACAGGTATTTCTGGACTGAGGCTTTAGGATCCTCTAGCAGGAATTTTAAACTCTGATGGGAACTGTGTGTGAATGCTTTCATTTTTCAGCATCCTAGCAAGAGAGAGTGGGACAGCCTGAACTCAGCAGTTGCCAGTGGCACCCCATCCCCCCACACCTGCAAAACCACATGCACCCAGAAGGGGGTCAGACTGGGTAGTTGTCAGAGGAAGAGTTTTTGTTCACGGGATATATTTGTCTGTTCTGTAGTATTTTGTGTGGATTGAAGGGTGCGGGGTTTTTGGAATTGAAGCCTGCATTTTGTTACGAGTTGGAGGCCTTGAGGTAGTAAAACAAGGGTTTGAGGAAAGTCCTGTTCTGAGGAAGCTCAAATCAGTGGTACAGTTGGCCAAGGCAGGTGCCAGATCCAAAGCAATACATTTGCTTTCTTCAGTTTCCTTCTATGAAAAGAAGTTTGCAGTGTCCCACCAGTCCCAGTCGGGAAAGCGTCGCTGAGGGTGCAGCAGAGAGCCGGCAGTGGGAGAGTGGTGCCAGCTTGGTAGCGCTGGGTCCTGCAGTGGGCATCAGCACCTCTCTGTGCACCTGCCAGGCTGCTGTCCTGGCATACATAATGGCTTTGTTAGCTTTCCCTGGACACATTCCCTCTTCTGCTTTACGTTCTCTTAGCAGAGGGAGGTTTCTCAGTGCCTCCTGTAGTTACAAGCATTTTAGAGCCACATGTTGAGAGACCAGTGAGTTACACCCACTGCACCCCTGGACTTAACTTTCTGCATGTATGAGCTGCTCTTTATGTCAGATGGTGGATGGTACTATAGCTGGTGAGGCTTTGTGGGATTTTTCCTCACACTTTAAAGGATGATGGGTCCTTCACTGAAAAAAAATCAACACTGTTGAGTCAGTTGAGCTGCTTTCTCTAACAGCTGGTGTGGGTTTGATGCTGTGATTTTTTTACCTCTGGATACAGAATTTTTCCCTTTGCTACAGAAATTGATAGAAATCAGTTGTCAGACTTTTCCATAAAGTGATTAAACAAATGAAGACATCTTGTCAGGACAGTAGTGATTACCCAGGCATGATTTGTAATTGTAACAGTGATACCGCTCGCCTCTTTGGTTTGCATTGATGTGCAGCTGCATCCTTGTAACTTGTCTGGTTAAGAGAACAGAGAACTCCATATTCAGCTATAATCTTTTCAGTGCATGAGAGCCTGGCTGGACCACCTTGCAGTTCATGCCAGTTTTGCAGCTCAGGTGAGTGTCTCCATCTGAGCTAGTTCTTCTGCAGCTTCTTCTGCTTATAAATTAACCCTGTGCAGATTGTGAGAAAATCTAGCAAAAGAAGCATTTGTTACTGAGCTCTAAAGAAAAAGGGAAAGGAAAAATAATTACTAAGGCTCTGTAGTGTAGACTGGCCTTGCCTCTTGCAGGGAGCTGAATTGTGACTCTTTGCAAGAGGTTGTTGCAATCCATGGTGCTGCTCCCAGAATGATCTCAGGGGAAACAAAGAAGGGTAGCATCTTTTCCCACTGTCATACTTGCATGCTATGAGGAGTTTCCTGTCTTTTCCTTTCCCGTGCCACAAAAGCAAACTTCTGACAGAAGAGAAGTAGCTTTTCTACAAGCAGTGGGCAAAGTTGCTGGGGGATGTTGGAGTGCTGTGTGTAACTGCACAGGATAACAGGGAATCGTCGCGTGGGAGCAGGACCAGACAGCCTATAACTCATTGTGCCTGTTTTATAAATATACATATTTATATTGCACATGTAAATAGTACCGAGGTTTGTTCCCAGCACATGATGAATGTAACCCTGCCGGCCAGGGTAGGGGAGAGATACCAAGGCTGCTTAATGGGCTTTCTTAATTTGGCAATTGTCAGTGTGCCTGCCTGTCAAACGGTTTTAATTCTATGCTTCAGTGTAGCCGACGAGTTTTATTTCCAGTGCTCCTCACAGGCATAGCTCAGGCCAAGTACAAGTTGAATAACCTTCAGGAAAGCTGTGCTGTCCTTCTGTCGGCCGCTGTCTTTGAAAATTGCCTGCAGAGTTAGTGAGCAGGAACAGTTAAGATTTACAAACAATGATGAAGCTTGTCATGCATCTTTCACCATTCATCATCTGGGTGCCGTGGCTGGGCGGTGAAGTGTTCTTCATAAAAACCAGCTCAGTGTGAAATACACCTCGCAGCAATGTTTACTGCTCTGAAACTCGTCAGCAGCCCTTTATAGTAAATCCAGATTGCGATGTGACATTACAGTATATCATTGCAGAGCGCGCTGGGGTTTACACTAGGAATGAGTGCAGTTCACACCAGATGAGATGTCGAAATTGAGTTATGTAGGAATTTGGCTGTTATATGGGGATAGCTTTTGTTTTCTGAGGAGTGAAAGTTAGCTTTATATATATAATATATATAATCTACACATACCTGCACTTGTGTGTGGGTGCCTATATCGATATACGTGGATATATAGATACACATACACTATGCGCATGTTCTGTGTACAAAGACTGCATCCTCTCACAGATTTCTCTGGCGGGACCCTGTCTTAATGTTTATGCTGTTTCTTAATAAGTATTTCAGTATTTTGTTAAAGTGCTGTATTCTACCGTTATCTCTTCAGTGAAGTAGCCATTTATTTTCAGAAAATTCTTTCTTCAAAGAGACGATGCAGGTGGCTGGTAACCACGGAGCTAAACAGGTTTGGATTTTGTGGGGGGTTTTATGTGTGAATGTCTCCTAGAGCTTGGAAGATGAAGCTTTGAGAAGACGATATGGGGAAAACTTAGGCAGGAGCTTTGAAATACAAAAAGTACGGAAGTTACTGCACACATGGCCGTGTGCTGGGATTGGACGTGTTCTCCCTGCTTGTGTTAGCCCTTTCAATTGCAGTGTGGACACAAGGTCATTGAGAATAAGATAAAATAGTAGGTGCATTCTTCCAGTTACGTAAGTGGGAAGTCAGTGCAAAATACAACCAAGACACTTCATGTATCAGTAAATTGAGACTGAGTCCTTGGAAATAAAATATGCTGTCTTGGGCATCTGGTGGTCTGAGAAATACATCTGGAGTTAAGCAGTAATAGCTGCATAAAGTGGAAAGCACGCTGTGCTGGTTTGCCTACAGACAAGGACAGTAACTTGCTTCAGTAAAAGTTAGGTATTTTGGTGGTAGTTAACTGATGGAAAAGGAAGAAACTATTTGAGACAGACCAGCGAAGTTTTTAAGTGCTTCCTGTGATTTCGTGTGTTATTGTTTCAGTGCTGTTCTGCAAAGCCTGTGAATTAAGTTATATTTCATTGTCTTCAGTGCTGTGACTGCTTTGTCTTTGAGTTTGAAACAAAGCTGTCATTTTCTGGAATCTTCACTGAACTCTTTTGGTTTTATTACTGCCTGACTTTTCAACCAGAGGGGGAGATATATTTGAAATACTGTTATATTTAATTTTAGATTTCCAAGACCATGCTCAGGTATTAAATATAGTTCAGAAGTGGAAAAAGGAGTGGGACTGCAGTTGTTATTACCAGACAGGAGAGATAACTACACTTTATTCATCCCTCTCAGCTATTTTCACTTTCTACACTTGTTTTTGCGCTAAGTGCTAATACTGCAGTGAGATTGTACTTTTCTAGCTCAGAACAGTTTTCATAAATGTGTTTATTAGTACTAATTTTATTTGGTTGATTTGTTACATTTATCTGAAAAACGTAACACTGTAAAGTTCATCTTTGAGTCTCCTATAGCCAATGTGAAGGTAAAGCTTCAGACTAATCATGTAAGTGTAGAGGCTTCCAGGCGTACCAATAGCATTCTAGTCTTATTTGTATTCATAATTAGCTTAATGATACAGTATTACTTACGAAATTTTTTTACTCCTTTTATTTTGAGAGGGGAAAGTTTGGACACCATTACTTTTGTGGCTTGAATTAGTGGGGTAGATAGTAAAACTGTCACTTATAACATAGTGGTTTCAGGCAGCAGAATGTTGCATATAAAATCAAAGGGGTGTATTTCTTCACAGCCTTGACTGCTTTATGTATCTGCTCGATTTCTAGTAGCTTTACTAAGCTGCAGTCTTCAGATATTAGTAAGTGGTGCCCTGTCATAGGGATGCTGTAATAGCCTCAGGACTCGAGGTCTTTATGAATATGTACTCAGAACACTTCCGTAGAACTTGTCATTTAATTTCCCATTCTGCCAAGTGACTTCTTACTCTTGCAATGTCTGCTCTACATAGACCAAAGAGATCTCCATGAGTCAGGGCAGGAACTGGGAAAAATACTCTAGATGCTACATTAACAGTACTTAGTGCAGTGTTAGCATCCAGTTGTTGCTGTCCAGACATCCTCAGAATTTGAATTAAATGGGTTAGTGCAGGCCAGGACCTAGAGAAAAAAAAATGGTATTTTGTAGACCAGGTCAAGTAATTTAATTGTATGTTATTTTCTCACACAAAGGTCTCGTGGTGGCGGTGACATTTTGTTATGGTGACCCTGCAAAGAGCCAGAGCAGATGTTATCTATAGAGCACTGTAAAAATAGTCCAGAAGAAATGGCTCAAAACAGGGGGAAAAAAAACTACACCACAAATTAGCTAACAGTATGTTGGCTGATTATAATGACTACCTTATGGCATCCAAGAATTGTCAATCATACCTTAATGTTGATAGAAGTGAAAAGTCAATGTGTAGTTGTTTAATTTGACATGACTCAGGTTGAGAAAGTGTAATCGCTGGAGGGGACAGTTAAGTAGCTGTGCTCCGTGTCAGCCTGTCTCGCTCCGACTACTGCACTAAACGCTTTCCTGATGAGCGATAGATTTGTTTAAATACCAGGATAATTGCTAGCTACAGCATCCAACACTCTTTTAATGCCTTGTACTACGTCTGTATTGGCTCTTGCCTGAGGCTGTTTGAGGTTTCTGCAGGGAAGAAGGCATGTAACTTCAATTACATTGTTCTCCTTTGGGTTTTGAAGGGTAATTGTTGCAGAGATAAATAGGCTATAATAAATTACATTTCGTTTCTTCCAAACCTGTTGAAGTAGATCAGACATGCCAGTGTTACAGCTGCTTTCTGCTTGTGGCATTTTGGTATTCTGCAGTACTGAGAACACACAAAGAACATGGCAAAGTGTTCCTTCACTGGAAAAATGGAAAAATACCAGACTTGTCAAGCTATACTGGTGCAAAGCCAATGAACTTCTTCTGCGTGCTGTAAAAGCATTTGCTTCCCCTCACTGCTTCCACACGTGTAAATTATGGTCATACATAAACATTAATGCTGATTGTGAATAATCAGAACAGGAGAGAGACTCAGCTCTACTCTGTAATTAGGAGGGTGTCCGCATTTTAACTTCTTAGTGCTGTTGGTGTTCTAAGGTGAAGACTGAAGAGACCTGGTGGTTTTTGCCAGGGTGGTTGCCCACCGATTGCCTTTTGCTGAGCACATTCCCGTTGTGTCTCAGCACACACAGAGTGGTGCAGCCACAGTGCAAATGCCAGCAGCTCCCTACCCTTTCCTGCAGTGTACCCCACCTCTGCTACTAAAGGTTCTGCACTTGGTACCCACAGGCTGATGCAAGAAAAGCTGAAAGCCTCTGTGCACGGATTACAGCTCCCTTTAAAAATGTTTGAAGGGATTGGTGGGAGTGTTTATTTTTGAAATATGCTTTTCTTAAAGGTCTGACAAAATCTTTAGATTGGTTTTGAAGTGTGTTGAGAATTGAACACTTAATTTGTTGGGATTCATTTTACTATGTGATCAGGAAGGAGTGGGAGCCAGGTTAGACAGAGTATTCTCTGTAGTTCATTTTGAAATAAACCTAACAATTATCATTTAGTTTCTTTAACACTGGCATTTATATATTTGCATTTATTCCCTGCTTTCTCATAATTTTACAATGCCAGTTTCAAAGCTGCGTGCCTGATATTTATCTCACAGTATCTGTTAAATCAGTTAAGTTTTAGAAGTTGAAGATTTGTCTGAGACCTGAATCACACTCCCTGTGCTGTGTGTAGGTTGTTTATTTATTCCAAGCATAGCATTAATCATGTATCAGACTGCTGAAAGTAAAAGAATGTTCCTAGTCCAGTTGGCCGGTAGTTTTGTTTCCTTTCTGGACATAAAAGGAAAAGAAAAATCAATGAGAGCTCTCTCTCATTCATGTATAAATCATTTTGCCTTTCAAGTTCTGTCTCAGAGCAATTGCAGACACTGCAGGGAGGGTTCTGTTTTCCCACCCTGGAATGGCTAGATGTCTATACTAGAAGTTTTAGCGATTGTTTTTGTATTGGCTTTTGAGTTTATAAAACACATTTTGATAAATTTCAGTCTTGAGTCAGATTTGAGCTAGCTGTGTATCCCTAAAGTATAAATCTTCCTAATTACTCTAAATCAAGACTTAACTCATGTTAGTTTTTGCTATTTCCTCCCTTGGATAAATATGAACTTCTAATTTGTAAAGCTATCTCTACCAACACATCTTGCCCCAATGCGTCCCTGAGTCACAAGTGTTTTCAGGATCTTTAATTTTCTGGATTGAGTCTCTTAATTTTTCCAAGGCATAAACACTGCACACAGGTTTGTGCCAACAGAGTCTGCACTGGAGTGAAATAACACTGGCTTGTTAAGAGGCGTCTGGTGTATTCCTGTTAGGTGGATGCCTAGTTCCCTGGGACTACCCGAAATGAATATGGAACTGCCTAACTGTAGTTAAAAAGGCCTCAGGACAGGGGAATGTGGGCTGGCCCCTAGTTTGAAAGTAATTACCCCTTCTCAGCTGTGGGGCTGACCTCTGTAGCGGTGACTCTTAACTTTCCAGCTTGGACCATTTCATCTGCTTTTCTTTCTGCCTTCAACTGCTGTGCCTTTCAGCTACGTGTGTGGAGTAGGACTGCCTTCCCTATCTTTCAAGAGAGGGGAAAACCCCTGTCCTGACCTTGAACAGCACCAAGTACAGAGTTCCTGTGTAGTGCACGCTCCTTGCAGCCCATGCTCTTGACTCTGTTCACCGTCCCGTGTCCATGGTGGGTTGCAGCAGGGCTCTATGATGCAGCAGAGGATGAGCTCCAGTTTTCACTTACCTCATCCTGCCGGTCTTGCCCTTAGAGTGTCAAACCATTTTCTTGAAGGCGGGCAGTCTTTGATGCAGCCACCAGTGTCTGGATTGGCCCCAGAAACTTGTCTTAAAATTTTCTCTGCAACAGATGCCAGTAATAAAATTCTGATTTTCTGTTTATCTATTTAAGTATTTTAGAACTTCTCTGCCACTTAAACATGATTTAAGGTTCACCATCTGGGCTTCAGAAAGTGCCAGGCAAGGGCAGGGAAGGTGCATGTTGAAAATTTGTTGGCTACACTTGCTCCCATTCCAATAATGTTAGTAAGGAAAGATGGCACAAGAGGACCTAGTACTCTTGCAGGAAGCTGAAACAACCAAGGTTTTTGGGCCCTTTTGGCAGACTCTACAGCTTGTAGACAGTAACCAGTATGAACCAAGGCTGCTGCTGTCAGGGTCCAGAAGAAAATGCTGGATACTGATGTGTTGACCTTCCCAGCAGGTGAGCATCACCAGGTGGGCTGTAGGACATCACTGAGCTTGTGGAGATGCAGCTGGCAGCACCAGCAGCATCATTAGACACAGCCCATGCCCTCCAGCTGATGGCACACACTCAGCATTACTTGTATTGTGTTCATGGAAATGAATATAAATACAACACAGCGGATCTGTCTTCAGCCTAATGTTGTGTGAAACTTCATTTAACTTACTTGACTACCTCAAAAGTGTTTTGTGTTCTGTTTTTGTCCCTATTTACTCAAGTATTGTGACTTACTGCAGCAAGGTTCCTAAACTTTGAGGGGAATAAATCTCACTTTAAAATAAGTTGCAACATTTTTACTCTGTGCGTACCCATATTGTGCTGTGTATTCATCAATACTCGTTGAACCATTTTACGGCAGATCTGCTGAACCTGCATCCAAATTAAAGTTAATATTAAAAGTGGTAATAGTAATACTAAGTCACTTTAAAGCCTTCTGGGCTTTTTAAACTGCAGATACATTTGAATTGTAAGACGTAGATGATAAGGCTTTTTCTTTCTTTCCTCTTACTCAATTTTAAACACAGTCATTGGTGAGTACAGTGTTGCTCATGCTGAAGTCAGTGACAAATCTCCTGTTCCTTTTACAAGTCCAGTACAAGTTGCAGATCCTTGTCTTCTCCCTTCCCAGTAGAGACAGTTGAATTATATGAGAATTTAAAAAGTAAAGAAATCTATGTACAAGTAGGAAATATATTGTCTTTACCATAACAGATCACTTGCATTAGACCTAGTATTTTTGACTGATTGTTTAGTAATCTCTTGACTTCCAAAAGCTTGCAAGTTACGTCCAAAAAAATTTTTAAGCTGTATAATATAGCACTGTTGCACTGAGACAGTATTTTCTAAAATTAAATCATTAAACCTGAAAGAACTGAGTCCATCATCGTTAACTATTTGGTTATGCCTTGAATATTAGGACTGATGCCCCGAGCATGGATTTCATCCTTGTTTTATAAATTGAAAGTGACATTGGCAACAATTAAATATAAAGAGAAGTGACCATATTAACATTTACATTTACATGGCTAGTCTTGGTGCTGTGCAAACTGGTTTTTTGTTCCTGATACACTAGTGAAGATTAACAGCCTTTCTGACCCAAGAATGGAGAGACATTCAGCCAAAACAGTGTTGTGTTTGGATTTCTGTGCTAAATACCGAAAGGTTTTATGCGATTATTAGAGCTCTTGGAATCCTGTTTCTTCCCTTTAGTATAGCTACACGAGGGAGAAACTTTGTGCCTTTTGTTTTGTGTCTCCACATATTCTCCTACTTGTTAACATTATCCTGAGCCTCAAGTGCACTCTTTCCTTTCAAATTAACCGTGTTTTTCAAAAAACTTGTTGTTGCCTCAGCTGTTGCAAACGGCAGCGCATTTTTAGGTAGGACAATTGAAGCTTCTAAGGGAATTATTCCCAAGGAACTTCTTGTATAGACAGATTTTAAACACATTTTAAGAAAACAAGCGCTGCTGTATTGTAATGATGCGGATGAGGAGTCAGGACTCTCTAGTTGTCTCCTGTGTTG
Source organism: Ifrita kowaldi (assembly GCA_013398055.1). Classification (NCBI taxonomy): domain Eukaryota; kingdom Metazoa; phylum Chordata; class Aves; order Passeriformes; family Cinclosomatidae; genus Ifrita; species Ifrita kowaldi. The sequence goes on from VZRS01014766.1 coordinate 411,306, forward strand.
CTCTGGGAGATAGGTGTAGCCTGTGAGGTCTTGCCTTGCAACAGGAATCAGTCCCCACCTCCATCTGCACCCTCAGTGTCAGCAGTCATCCCACAAAAAAGCCTTTTACCCCTTCATTCCCTCGTGCTGCCACACAGCAGCCCTGATAAGCATGTGCAACCACTTTGCCATTAAGAGCAGCTGTGGATGTCCATTTCAGTCACCTCTGTGTGGCATTATCTGTTGGTTAGGTGGTGTTTGGGATGTGTGGAAAAGCCGGTGTCATCAGCATAGCAGAAGATGCAGACTCCAGAGGAGGTGGAGAGTAAGCAGTCTCCATAAAATTAGCATAAAGTCATGTAACTGTGTCTGAGGGAACTGTAGGGTTCCCAGAGACAGTGCCATGTTCTCTTCTTTAGAGCTGGCTGGAAATTGTTCTGATAGGAACTTCTGCTTTGGAAAAATCTAACCCACTGATTGTTTTTGCTGAAATCATGTATTTCTGCAAACTTAGGACAAACAGAAGGATTCAGCTGGCCTTCTTTCCTCAACAGTCTCACATGGATGGTGAGTCCATTTTGAGCCTGGAGAAGAGAGTCCAGGGAGACCTTACTAGAACCTTTCAGTAATTAGAGGGGGCTGATAAGAAAGGGCATGGCAGGCTTTTTAGTAGGGCCTGTAGTGATTGGACAAGGAATAATGGTTTTAAACTAAAGGAGGGTAAACTCAGACTAGATACTGGGAGAATTTTTTTTACAATGATGGTGGTAAAACACTGGCACAGGTTGTCCGGAGACGTTGTGTGTGGAAACATTTCGGTGTCAGGTTGAATGGGACTCTGAGCTACCTGATCTAGTTTGAGGCGTCTCTTCTCAGTGCGAGGGAGTTGAACTGGATGGCCTAAAAATCCCTTCCAACCAAAGCATTCTGTGATTCCTGTGAAAGATTTGGAGTTCTAGGCAGTCCGTTGCTGTTCTTGCCTTGCCATCAAGGATTGCTGCCCATTCACATGGTTGTGTGGCCTCTTGTGACTCTGATTTGTGGAAGGGTTTATTCTCTTTTCGTGGAGGGGGGAACCCAAACCAAACAAACTTCTGTAAACACAGTTCATTTCATGGATCTGTCTTCAAAGGTGGCCACACAGGAGAGGCATGTGGGTTGCTAAGACCTGCCTCTATGCTGTGCCTGGTAGTGGGACAATCTAGTAAGTTGCAAGACTCTGGCCCCACAGCAATTTTGTGCAAAACCAGTCCTGGCAGGATAAAATGCTCAAAATGGACATTTGGGCCTGTGCATCAGCAGCTGGCAAGATAGTTACATATTTCTCATGAGAAATGACTGATATGGTTATATTTTAATCTTGTTGTTAGAACAGGTTTTACTATAGGAGTAAGAAAAACAATCTAGAGTGGATTTGAAGTTCATTTTTTTTCTCAGTGCTGTTAGTCTTTTGTCAGTCTTCTGAGTATATCACACCAGGGACATATTTTTTAATGGAGACTCAGTCTCCAGTGTTGTGTGTGGAATAGAGAAGTAGTATCTGACTTCCAGGAATACAGAGATTTAAGGTCCCAGCTTTGTCACAGTCTTGTTACATGATGAAGCAAATGGCTTCATTCCTCTGAGATTCCTTGCTGCTCCTCAGTTAGTGACAGATGTCCAAATACCCTCTATCCCTTTTTAAATCCTTTAAAATCTTCCTTTGCTGGAAATCAGTGTCTCCCCCTATGTTTCTGTGGCTATTCTTTAATCTTGAGTCTTTAAATGGTTTGTTGGTGGCTTGGTTTCTGTTTTTCGAAAATTCCTGTTGGACTCTGATGTAGAGTGCAGCCATACAAACCATTGGGTCCTCTGGTGGACTGTGAATGTCTGACAGAAGTAAGGATCTCCAAAAGTAGTTCTGCTGGTCAAGAGTTACAGCCTGAAGGAGAAGCGTGTGCATCTCTGCAGTACTGGCAATACAACACCTGTTCTTCATTATGATTCCCCATGTTGCTGAGCAGCTGTGTGCCCAGGACAACACAAGGATTAAATAAAGGACTGGAGAAGGCTAGGGAGGGAAAAGGGAGATGCCTCTTGCATTTAATCATGATGCCTTTCTTTGTAGTGTTACTACCAGCTAAAAATAGGTCAAATCTGTGACTTCATCCCAGCTCTTTTGTGGCTGAGGTTGTCATGCTTTATGTGTGATCATACAGAATATTTTCACTTACAGGTGACTCAAAAACAATCCACAGAAATGCCTGTTCTACCTTGTTACCCAGCAGTGGGAAATGCCTGCTTTATGTTGAGATGCTGGAGGATGATTTTCTTCATGTCTTCCAGCATAAAATCTTTGTGAAATGATTAAAATAATGTTTTCTTTTTGAGAGAACTAGCCAATTAGGGTTCCTGGCAGTGGAATATAAACCGGGGAGGTTTCTGTGGAGGGGTACCTGGCTGGGACCTGACTCGGTAGAGTGAGCACTTGTGGTGAGTACATGCACAAGAGGCAAGGAACCATTCACTTCTGCCAAACAGAAAGAGAGCTTCTATCAGCTGAATTCCGCACGTCGCCTTTCAGTCATTCAAAGCAAGGGTACTCACCTCAGCACATCTGAAGTTTTTGTGAGATTGTTCATCCTCTGCCTTTCCTAGCCTGCAGGAGTGGCTTAATGACAGTAAGTTAGCCACAGAATGTAAAGCTGGTGATAGGAGAGAGCATTGGTCCATCAGTACTGCTCTGCTCCAGTTCGTGCATGCAAGCACGGAGGGCAGTTGCTTTGTAGAAGATTGGTATAGTTTCAAGCCATGTTTCAAGCCATGTTTTGGAGTCTGAGAAAGAAGCCAGTGCTTCCCAAGTAACCATTTTTGCATCCTGTCTGTCTAGCTGGTAGTGGGTGAGAAGTGGAAAGCCTTGTTTGATTGTTTCACATATTACTGTAAGAGAATTTAAAACCAGAGGTGAGGGAGTCAACAGGAGGATATTTTCTCCAGCTTCTGGTTTCTAATTACATCAGTTATAGCCCTACGTTCTTAGTTGCTAAAACTACAAGCATGAACTGGAAAAGAATGAGATAATCCATGGTAAAACATACTGAATAAGATCTCTATTCAGCTCTTTACCTTTTATCCTGAGTTCTTAATGCCAAAAATTAATGCTATTTGAAAACACACAATAAATGTGCCGTACTGTGGGCATCCAAGATAATCCTAATTGCCTTAAATGTTAGTGGCAAGGGTAGGTGGTTGAGAAGGGGAAAAGGACTGTACTGTGAAATAGTATGCCTGTGCTGAGACACAGATGGAGCATGTGTTTCAAGATCCTTAGGCTTGTTTTTATTTTTGCATCAAAAAGCAACTCTGTTTGTTGCTCTTGTAATGTCTTGTCAGCAGGAAAATATCCACAGGCATGTATTGCTAGAACTGGACAGGTTTCCACTGTGTTTATAGTATGCAAAGCAGAAAAGGAGCACCACTCCCATGCTCTTGCAAATTGGTCCACATTGTGGTCAGCACAGAAGAGTCCGTAACACACTGATCACAGGAAAAGTCATGGAGACATTTCAGCTGGTCAGAGTAACATGCGGAGTTCAGTTTAAAGGCAGATCCGTAGCTGAGTTTTCTTTTTCCCCTTGTAAATTACTTGGTATCAGCCTCCTTGTCTTACATGCTGCTGTGCATCATTCTTGCACTGCTGTGAAGAAGTCTGCACCCACACTGTGTTGTGGTGACCAGCTGCAGCAAGCAAAAACCCTTGGCTTCAGGTGGGCTTACAGGATTTGTCCCTGTGGAAGCTATCCCCCGGTCCAGACTTTCAGTGAGGCCTGAAGGATGGAGGAGAAGGACAGTCAGTACAGGAAATGCATAGCACATTTATGCACTTGTGGATGTTGGCAGGAATTTTCAGTAACAACCGTTTCATCCCAGCAGTCGTCCTGAGCAAGAGAGATGTAGTGAATATGATAGCAATTTGGAGGTTTTTTACTTCAGTTCATACAGAGTAGAAGCAAAAGAAATAAAAGATACAGGGGATTCACCAAGTGCAAATGTCCTTCAGAAACATTATTTCTGCTGCATTAATGCAGCTTTACAAACTTGGAATCGTTGTGTTCAAAGAAAATCTTGAAAACACAGCTGTTTCAAGAGGGTCTCTTACTTTTCTTGCAGCTTCTCTGTGGCCTTCTAGCTGGAACCTATAGTCTCTTGACTGTTGGTATCTTAGATCTGCACAGAGCAGAATACCAGAGTATGAGACTGAACCCATTGCATGGCTGGTGTATGAGCAACCTGCCACTAATGCTAGTTTTTTCACCCTGGTGTAAGTCAGTAGTCCTCTGTCTTTATTTTAAATAGGGCATTCACACAGGAGTGAATCACATCAGCGATATAGCAGAGGTAGATTTTCTTTCTGGCCGTTTGTTAGTTAACTCTGCTTAAGGAGTTGAACTCTTGTTCGAGAACATGGGGTTAAACACTCCCAAAGGCGAGAGGCAGCTGAAGGGAGATTGCGTAGGAGAATTTACTTGGCCTTCCTGCATGTGTTTACATGAAGGTTGCATCTTGCCCATCTTACCCTCTACAGTCAAGTCAGCACAGACCTTGACACTCTTGCTGACATTCTAATGCCTTCTCCACAGCAGGAAAGTTGTGCTTTCCTCCCATTCTCTTTTTCTGTATGTCTTCTCAGTTTCTGAGACAGCAGCTGAGGATTCTGATAGGTCTCTGATTCCTAGTGGCTGCTTTTGCAGCACTAACTGTTTGGGTGGGGTGGAGGGGTGTCTGGTTGATTTGGGGTTTTTGACCTAATGCTTTGTCAGGCAGTTACCGTAGCATTATTGTAGTTGCTGCAGCCTGGCAGGCTGTTTGCTGATGCTGGGAGGTAGAGTCAGCCGTTTTTGACAACAATCTGAGCAGCAGGGTACCTTTGAGTTGGGTGGAAACCGGGAATTGTTTTCAAACTGAGTTTGACCTGTGGTTATCTCCAAGCCACCAAGTCAGCCAGCATGGCCAGCCACGCCTTACATCTTACAGTGGTTTGAGTTGGTATGCTGAGGAGAATGCCAGTGCCATTTTCTTGTATTCTGCCCTTTGTGCGGATATCGTGGCTTGCTTCTTGGCTTGACTGCCAGTGGTTTCGTAGGCCAGTTTGGTTTTCAAGAGGTTTGATTTTTTACGTGGGATCTCTCTAGCCTGGAGTGGAAGCTGCTGCTTGCAACAGCAGTAATACTGCGAAAGGAAGAGAAGGTACTATGAAGAGCAGTTCCTGTCCACCCTCATGCCAAAAACTTAGGCATGCTTTAGTGATGCTCCCATGCCATCACACTGCCAATGGCATCTAGTTCTTCATCCTACATGTGTGGCTGTGTTGACACGCAAGTGTGCACACCAGGAAAGAGTGAATGGCCCTTGCAGTGTGTGGGACTGACATGCTTATTCACTTGTCTTTCCCTGAGAAAGGTGAAAGAGTTCTGAAAAATGAGTTGGACCACTCAACTTTAAATCTTTACAAATTGCTCCTTATTTAGAGTGTAATAGTTTTTTAAATGTAAGCTCAGGAAAATATTTACCTTTCAAGCATGAATATCCTTCTGATTTCTCACATCACTGAAAGTGTATTATTCTTTTCAGTCCACTGAATTTTGGGGATCACTCAAGTTAAAAGTCAGTGCAGTTTCCAGTGTCAGAAGACATAAGGTTTTGTATTTATCGTTGGGATCCCTTCTCACTTCTTTTCCTGTGTGATATTAGCTGAATCTTTTTTCAGATTCATATGGCTCAAAAGTATTCAGGTGCTTTCCCAAGGGTAAAAGGTAATTAGATCAAGGAATGGTCTTGGACTGTCACAGACCCAATTCTGGTACTGTTATTTACACAGATAAGGGCTGTGCTACAACTGTGGGAGGATCAGCTGCAAGCCTCAAACAGATGAAATTCATATATTTAAATCAAAAAGAGCATGGGTTTTGTTTCTTTGAACTTGGAATTTCTACATTTTATTGCTGTGTGATTAAAACACTGGAACAGAATTGCTTATTTCCTTTATGGTGCCTTTTTATAGCTACAAGTCCCAATCTGAGTATCATGTACTTTTTATCAGCATTGCACGTACTCACTGCACCTTGCTTGACTTCAGTGACTGTTGACTGCAGTGGAGGTCTGTTTGATAAAGCAGTCCAGGTTTGGATGCAGAAATAGCCCTCTTACTGTTCCAGGTAAATCTTGGTAGTGCCCCAAGACCTTTGTGGCTCTCATTATGTACCCCTGTGCATATTCAGAGACCAGGATATGTAGCCCAAATTGCCTAACAACCAAAACTTTGATTATTTGGAAGTCAGTGGAAAAGCTGCTGGAGCTTCACTGATCCAGAAGACTTAGGAGCCACCATTTGAGATGCTAAGAAACAGATTTGGTTGACTGTCTACCAAAGAAAGTTGCCCTCTGTGTCACTCAGGAGGTTTTTACTAAACTAACATAGAGTTGCTCAAAAAATAGACCACAAAAACAAAGTGGCAGTTCTGCTGTGGTAGGGTTTTAACATCTGTACCTATAGCATGTTGAGTGGGTTTTCTGTAGGATTAGTTGTGTTTGGGAAGAAAAACCTACACTTTTTGAAAGTTTGTCACAGAGATTTATAGATCGCAGTATTTAAGAATGGGCCTTTCCATCACTTCAGGCACATGCATGCTTACAAGTATTAACAAATCCTTTAAAATAAATAAACTTGCCCATTTGGCTGCTTGGGAGTAAACAAAAAATTATCCCCTTTTAACCTAAATCGCTTCCCTCATACTTTTGTCTTGGAGTCCAGGAACACACAGAATCCTTACAGCATGTCCTAATCCTTCACACACCTTGGGCTTTGCTAAATCAGAGCAGAATGAGGTTCTGAGAGTTGGAGAGCTGAACCCTTGAGCCAGCCAGCCCTGCTGAGGTGATGCCAGCTGCATTACTGTATAATGCAAGGTAGCTTACGGAGAAAGGGTTGATTCCTGATGCTAGACCTGTCCAGATCCTGCCAAAGCTGCAATTGTTGGCAGGCACAACCTAAAGCTGTGAATTACCATTGAGGAGCTAGTCTGTAGGACACATCAGGAGAGGTGATAATTCTGCCTTTTCTGTAGGTGATTTCCCCTTAGACGTTGGCATGTGGACCTACAGAGCACCCATCTCTGCTCTGTCATTGCATAGTCAAAGCATGAACCACCCCAACAAGATCCTCACCTGGAATAGTGCATGGTGTGTGTTTCAGATCATGGGAGTGAGGTGCAGACTGGGCCTCACAGTGAGTATGTTTGTGCTGCTTCCCTTGCAGAGGAGCAGAAATGTTCCTCTGTTTTTCCGCTTACTTCCTGTAACCTGCATGTTTACACTTGGTTCAAGTCCTAGGAGCTCTTAGGCCATGGTAAAATGACTTAATAGAGAAAGTGAAGTGGAAAGAAAAGTGGTACCTTCATCCAGACACGGAGGACTCAGATGTAACTTCTCCTTGGGCTCCACCACCAGCCCTGCTTAAACACTAAAAAGGAAAAGTAGGAAAACACACCATTAGGAATCTCCTGGTACGCTCTCATGGCAGAAGAGAGTTCAGCTCCTGCGAACCTACAAGGATCATTTCTGATTCTGCAACACTTCTTGGTTTCACGATTGGTGAGCTAGAAAAAGTAAGAATCTAAACAGTTGCTCCCAACCACAGGTTACAGAAGTGCAGTTCCAGCCTGTTCTAAGTGCAGATCAGTGCACTGGTTATTTCGGGCCTGGAGGTGTTGGAGACCTGTTTGACTGTTCTGTGCATTTGACCACACAGCGAAGGTATACATGATGCTGCAGACCAGATTCCTCTTTCTGTGTCATTAAACCAATTAACAGCATTTGCAGGATGTTTAAAAGCTGTTGGAAATCACCTTGACTACCTTGTCACTCCCTCATGTCTAAGCACTGCGTTCTTTTCTTTGTATTTTAGCTGCGAAAAAATGTAATATAGGGTTAATATCCCATTCCCTGGAGTTAAAAAATTTATGTCAGATCTGAAAGACAGTAATAGAGTCTGCTTTGGCAGAGTGATGTTGGAGCTTTAGCCGTCCCTTATATGCATCGAAGGAGACACTTGCATTAAATCAAGGAGCCAGGTTCTGCAATATCAAAAATGGTCAAAACTCCCTGAAAGGAATGGAAATTGTTATTTTGTCTGTGCATGGGTTTAGTAGGTGAAAATGGTGTGTGATGTCAACTTCATAATGTCTTTTCCATCTCTTGGTAACCAGTGTTGTGTTTAAAAACAGGACAAATTTGGAAGCTGAGCTGCAAATGAAAGTTACTGCAAAAACACAGGATACTGCAGAAATGGAATACTGGTGTTTTTTTAAGAGTGTATTTCTAATTTTCTCATAAGTAGTGGGCTAAACCCAGATGGTGCAGTTTGCTTTCCTTGAATCCTGTTGGATTTGACTGGCTGTCAAAGTCAAGCCTGACCTCATCTTTTTCATTGAACTTCAGGGCTACTAGAAGTCCCCAGAGTCTGCAAGCACCCAGGGCTCAAGTGTGGAGGAGCAGCTCACTTAGGCACAGCTGTGTGATTGCAGGACAGAGTTTAAGCCTCAACTCCATATTCCTTGTTTTTGTGCAGTTGTACTAGATTCATCATGGCTTCTAAAAAACAAGCAATGGCCGTAAACAATATTCTCTTTTAAAAGACCACAGGCTGGTAATACTTTCCACTGAGCAGTAAAATCCAGAACATAGTATTGATGATAAAGGTGTCAGGGGCTCATGGAGCTCCCGCTGTGATTTAGTTTCCCTCCAACTGCCTCAACCACCGATGCATTTTGCTAATTACATCATAGATTTTCCTATTGATGAACAGAATCTGAATTAACACGGGAAGCACTAATGTTACCCTTTCACTATTATTGTTGTACAAGAAGCCCGTGGCAGATGCTGGCAGTTTAGCTACACAAACATTAGTATTAACGATTGGCCATTTGGAATTGGTGACAAATTGCCGGCCGCTGGAATCCTGAGCCTGAAACCAATCAGGAAGTTAATGAGGAGAGAAATTACCACTGCAGCTTCCCCTTAATTATATTCACGGTAGGCAGGAAGGGAGTGTTGGGGGTGGATCTCAACTCATCTGAGGTTAGGAAGGTCAGAGACCCTTTTACTTGGTTTTTGTATCTACTGCAAATTGCAATGTTGCAACCGTTCCTAGTTCTGTATTAGTTTTAAATTCTGTAATATTTGGCCTCAGCCTCGGGCTGCCCGAGGCAGGGCCTTAGGTCTGTTGGCAGGTAACTTTCTTGTGGGTGGAGGGATACAGCCCCCAAACCTGAAGTTGTTTTCCTCCCATCGTTACTCCCGCTGCGTTCACCTTGGAGGGAGGAGGGAGACCAGCACCTCAACATGCACGAGGGAACAGATCCTCGCCCCTCTTCCCCGAGAGGGCAGATCTGCGTGGGTCTCTTCTGGTCGGGGCCAAGGAGTGTCTCAGGCACTGTTTTTTTTCTCTCTTCCTCTCACTCGCAGTGTTTTCGCCGCCCAGCAGCCAGGACTCCGGTCTGGGGTGCCTGTCGAGCAGCAGCGAGAGCACCAAGGGGGACCTGGAGTGCGAGCCGCCCGCGCAGCCCGGCAGCTTCGCGATGAGCCCCGTCCCGGAGGGCGGCGAGTAGCCGCGGCGCGGCGGCCCTCGGCCGGGGCAGGGCGGTACAGCAGCAGCGTTCTCGGTTTGCTTGTTCTGCTTGGGGGTTGCGGGGGACGGGCGGGGGGTGTTTGGTTTCTTCTTCCCAGGTGCGGGGCGGGACGCCAGCTTCCCCGGGGGCGGCTGTGAGGCCTCCCCGCCGCCGCCA
>VZRS01014766.1:423605-426085 GCA_013398055.1 Ifrita kowaldi
GCGGATAATTGCCTTATTCGGGCGAGGTGAACTAATCCTGCCGTTCGCACTCGCTCAACGGTGACCAACATCCCGCGAACGCCCCCTCCCCAAAAGCTTACTTTGGAGCAGTGCAAGCACTAGCAAACACTGCCCCCGGCCCGACCCCCTCCTCCGCCCGCAGCACCCGGGGAACGGCGGGGCACCCCGGCGCAGCAGACCCTGCGGCCGCCCCTGTCCGCCTGCCTGAGACGCGGCTCACGGCGGATTCCAGCAGCTGGGCGGCAGCGCCGTGTCCTCCGGATGGCTCTGCATCGAAAAGTCGCGAAACGCCAGCGGATTCGGGCCGGTTTCCAGACCGCCTCCCGCCCTGCCCGGTCCGTGGGGTTTCTTTGGCCCTTTGGCTGAGCCGGTCCCTTTCCGCTAAACGTTATTTGCAGCATATGTTTCGCACATTCATTCTCTTTCGGTGTATGTTTCTGGGCGCTAACTGCTAACACCTCATAGTCACCTTGAAATTTCCTCTGCTATTTTGCAATTAAAAGCTTAATAGCCCTGGAAACGGAGTTCATGTGGTGCAGTTTACCATCGCCCCTTCGTCTGAAAAGCTTTCTGCTGGAATCCCATTATGTGCTTGAATAAACCTTTTCGGCGAGCAGAAATGGGAACCGGGGTTGTCAGGTGTTGGGTTACAATGGACTTTCAGGCAGGGGACGTTTTGCTAGCATAAATACGAATCTGGCCCTATGGGTAGATGTTGTCAAATACTAGGACATGGAAGCCATTCCCATCAAATATGAGAAAAGGATTACAGCATTATATCAAACGGTTATTTCAGCCTAAACGCCCGATGTGCAGCCAAGCGAGAGAGGGGCCCCCGGCCCTCAGCCAGCCTACCGCCGCGCCGGGCATCTCGGCTCGGGATCCGGCAGCCGCCCGGCCGGCTGCGGTGGCGGAGGCGCCCCGCAGGACCCTCTCCAGCTAGTGGGGAAGTAGGGTTTTCCACCACCACCCCGCAGGCATTTGCACCCCGTTTCTTCGTTTTGAGGGAACGGATTTCCAAGGGTGGGTGCACATCGTCTTTTACGTAATTTTGTGATAGTTGAATGTTTGGCCCGCTTCTTTCTTTTTCTCCCCTCTATGGGGACCCCCGAGTGTGCAAGAGACCCCGCGGGGGAGGCCAGTTGCGAGCTTCAGGGTTCAGTGCATGCACCCCGGCAGCAAAAAAAATCATGTTCTACTAGCGCTGCGGGAAAATGCACTGTTCCCCGTATCTGATCCAATTCACCTCCCCGGCTCAAGTGCGATTTACAGATGGAGTGCTCATCCTCCTCACACCCCGCTCACGGCGCTGGGGAGAAAGATCGGGCTGATTCTCTCTTCCTCTAGAACCAGAAAAGTAATGAGGAAAGAGCCTAGTAATGAAATACCATGCACATACCTCTTCAGCATACATTGTGCCTTTTATTCTCTCCTGCGAAATACTTCCCGAGTTTTAAATCTGGTTTCGTTATTACGTAGCCTCGCTAAAAGCTTTATTTCGTGTAGCGGTTATGGTGGAGAGATAACTAGGAAGAGCAGGGGAGATCTTGAGGCAACGAAATGGGTTCGGGTCCCAGCAGCAGCCCCTGCCCGCCCGCGGACGCTACGCCGCGGGCAGATGAGCACTTGCAGTAATTTGTTTCCCCCAGCCAAAATGCATATAACTTTATCTTTCTTTTTTCTCCCACCAATATATTACATTTGGATTCCAGGTTCTCACTGCCGCACAGGAAATACCCGTGTTTCAGCGAGAAACCCCTCTGCGTACGGAAAAGCAGAACATTACAAGTCCGCCGTATCAGATGTATCATTTAGGTTTCAAGCAACCTGACTTGCCGTGAATTTCACTCTCCTTTCTATAGCCATCGTTTGCGTTTAGGTAGCTGTCTTGCCGCGGAATGCAGGAGAGGCAGCAGAGCCCACGGGGGCAGGTGCCTACCGCGGCTCTCCAGCTCTGCGGCGCGATCCCGCGGGTCCGCGGCCGCAACCCGATTCCGCGCAGTTGTTCTGGGCAGCTCCTGGTCCCGGGCAGATCCTGCTCGGGGCAGCTCTTTGCAGCTGCAAAACTTTGATAAAACTTTGATCTCGACTCCCTGCCACTACGTCGCGGCGCTGGGCCATAGGCGGTAGCAGCCATACCCAGTCGAACCCAGCGTCCCGCGGGCTTTCGAGGCGGGACCGACGGAGAGCCCGGAGAAACCTCCTAGACCCCGCTCATCCCTCAGCCCCGGGTACCTTCGCGGGGTGAGCCGTGCGGAGGCAGGTGGCAACAGCCGCGGTCCCGGTCCTCTCGGGGACGAACCCCTTCGGCACCGCACGGGCATCGCCGCCGCCCCGACGGCGGGGCAGAGGCCCCCCCGCGCCACTTCCCTCCCTCCCTTCCTCCCTCCCTCTGTTCCTCTATCTTTCTCTCCCTCCATTCCCCTGTCGGCGCCGGGGAAGGAGGGTGGCGGTGGGGG
>VZRS01014766.1:426128-443689 GCA_013398055.1 Ifrita kowaldi
GGCCGCCGAGCCGCCTCCCGCGCTCCCGGGGCCGCTCCCCAAGGCAGGTGAGGCCGGGCCGGGCCGGGCACCGTGGTACCGGGGCAGGAGGGAAAGGGAGGGCCGGGATCCCGGCGGTCAGGTCTCGGGGGATGGGGCCGGAACGAGTAAAGGCGAAGGCTTTCCCTTTCTCCCGACGGGCTCCGTGGAAAGGGAATGGACAGGAATTCCGTCGGGTGCACGTTATTGCTCTTAAAAGCATCGAGCTTTTAAGCTCCCGGCCCGCTCCCCAGCCAGAATCGCGTCCACCGAGACTAGTGGAGGGGGCCAGCGAACGTCGCCGCTGCCAACCCGCTCCCCGACGTGCCGCTTCTGGCCCCTTCCCCGGGCCGGCCGGGAACGGGCCGCATCCCGCGCAGATCACAGCCGCATGTCTTTCTGCCGCTCCCGGTCCCGCTTCCGGGCTGGAGTCGCTGCCCGGCTTCCCGCACCCCGGGCATCGGGCTGCGGGACGTCGTCCAGGACAAGACCTGCACAGGGAGCCTCGGACCAAAAGCGGCGCCAGGAGCCGGAAGGCTTCTGCGGAGCTATGACGACCGGGGAAAGCCGGGTGGTGGCAGGGGATGAGCGGGGCAACCCAGTCCTCCTGCGCAGGCCTGTCCCTGGGGCGGCTTGCCACAGGTCGGGGGTGCTGAAACCACCGCCTGCGATGGGCGCCTTTTGTGAGTGCGACCTGTCGGTAATACACGTTTCTGGAGGCAAAACTTGCGCTCCGGAACCGCTGTCGCGTTCCGTCCATTGTCTGAGCGGGAGCTGACAGTCTTCCACGATAGGGATACTCGGCAGGCAGGCCGCTGCCAGCCCACTGCGCTTCGCTGACAAGTTGTGACTAAATTTTACGCCGTGCCCCGGTAGGGGATGGCGAACCCTGGGCTCCCGCCGCGCGGACCCGTGTGCGCTACGGAGCCAGTCCGGCCACGGAGGCGTCCGCCAGGGCCCCGGCATGGCGCTCCGCTCCTCCAGCACCGGAGCAGACGCGCACCGGGCCCGAGGCGGCTGCACGGCTGACTCCGACAGTGTGGCGAGGATGCCGGTGGTTTGGGACCCGCTTTCCCTTTTCCGGCCTTTGGCACCGCTTGCCTGCCCTCCGGCAGTCCCGTCCCCCGCATCTCTGCCCGGTTCCGCCAGCCTCTCCCCAGGGCCGGGCATGGGGGTCTTTGCCCACATTTCCCACTGGTCGTAGCCTCCCGCCAGCGCGGACCCTCTTCGCTCTCCGCAGCCGCGGCGGCTCTTGGCCGGGGCCGCCTCCCTGCGTAGAGGTGACGGGGGTAAGGCCGAGGAGGTGGGGAGAGAAGGGGAAAAACCCGCCTTGCTTCTTCGAGAAAATGAAAGTTCCCATCCGCCAGCACGATATAAATCTGTCGGATAGGAACGATATTAAACTGCACGCTCAACTTTCCGTCACCCTGATATATTAACTTCCCGGCTTAAAAGATTACAGTAATCACGGGAGGAGAGTGTAAAATCGAATCCGATAGCAATAACTTTTGGGGAAGGTCAGGCTCAAGTGAAATGTTACCAAGCAACAGGCATTTTGTTTGCAAAATACAATCAAAGTGTATTGATGAGAAATTCTTCCTTGCCAGCCAGTCAGCACTTTCTGATAACAGCTTTACGGAGAGAAAAAACAAACAAACAAACAACAAAACATAACGGAGATCTCCATAAATCAAGGCCCTCGGCGCTGCCTCTGGCCCTGTCCTCGCCCGCGGTGAGGCCGGGCTGGGGGGACCGGGGCACCCCGGGGCCACCGGGGAGCCTTTCTAGTTACACAGACCTCACCCGCGTGGTCCCCGGTCCCTGATTGTCACCGACGATTTTTTCCCTGCTTTTTATGAACATGACGATGCATGAGAGCAAAGCGGAAAATGTTCTTCTTAGAGGTTCCACCTGTCACCTGCCACCAGACGCTGTTTAACCACACGACTTACTTATTTCCAACTATCCTGCGTGCTCTGAGCGGCAGGGTTTTCTCTTTCTTCTCTCCCTATTAAATGTAAAAGTAGCCGTAAAAGCAGGGGAGAAACCTCCTGTCCACCCGGTTTCTAAAACACACACACAGCCCCTTCCTCCACGAGGACGTTATTCTCGTGGAAAGTTTTTTCACTGCCGAAGGTATATTTTCCGATATCTGGCAAAATCAAATCCGTTTGCTTTTATTCCTGCTGCAATCGGCCATTTCGGTGGGACAGTTGCGAAGCTCTGTTCTAGAAACAATCCCTGTTGCACCTGCCTCTGCTAACCTGGAATGATTCCCCCTCCTGATACCGTGCTCACGAACTTTCCTTGCCCACATGAGTGCGTGTTGCATTTCTCCTAGTAGTAGTTATCAAGATTTGTAAACAATATAATGCTATATTCGGTCTTCTGATATTTTCAGAGCCAGCTTCTTAATGCAGCGCAGCTGTTTCTGTGTTAGTTTGAGAACAGTTATTAGTCTCCTACAGAGTATTTAGACCTTCGAATACAGGGAAGAAAGTCTGAAGTGAAAGTAATAAAAAAAACCCCAAAACCAAAACCAATACCAAAATAAAACCCCAACAACCCAAATCCAACCAACAAACAACCCACATCTCCCGACAGACAGCAGAAGTAGAAAAAAAATCAAACCCACCAGCCAAAAAATTCATCCAAAGCGAACAAAAAAGCTCCCACCAAAAACGTTGCCTTAGCTTTTTGTGCAGTTATACTAGTTGTGGTATCAGTCTTTCCTAATAATACGACTAAGGAAAACAGCAGGTGCTTTTGAGATACAAGAAAATCTGTGTTGTGAAAAGAGCTGTCCTAACAATCAAAGAACAAGATGTTTTAACAGGGAGTCAGCGATGGGAATATCGAAGAAGCAAATTTGGTTCCAAAATATTAGACCAACTTTTCCAGACGAGTTATTAACTTAGGAGAACAGCTTTTCCCTCTCACGTATTTTACTTTAATTTGGCCCCTTTACAACACTTGACTCATGATTGTTAATGTATAAATAGTCAAGAAGAACTGGGGTAAATATTGTGCTAAATTCGTATCAGCTTTATTTATTAATTTGTATTTTACTGTAGATGCATGTACAGTTCTCCCACTGTTCTGTTTCACGTGTATCTGTATTTGCACTGCATCTCCGTAGATCTGGGTTGGTGTCTCTCTCTGCACGCATATTATTTGATGAATACTCCCCATCTTTTATATTAGTAGGAAAACAGTTTCCTTAGTTTTCCCGGGAATCGCAAACTGGATACTTAAATGCAGACAATTTGAAATAGGTGTTGGGAGGAAAAAAACCAACCCAACACGCGCACATACACAGAAAAAAACAAAACAAAACAACCCTCTCCTCCCGCCCCCAAAACCCCAACCCCAGAACCGCACAAAGAAACACACCCCCAAAACAAAAACAAAACCAAAAACAAACAAACAAAAAAATCCCCACAGAACGGCAAAATAAACCCCACNNAAAAAAAAAAAAAAGCAGCAAACCAACCAAATACCACCACCACTAAAAATACAGCAAGAAGTCAAAGCTCACACAGAACAAAATACAACACCCAAACACCCACAAACGTAAAAGATGTCTGAGGACCAGATTTCTTTCTTGAAGTCTAGAACATCCTCATTTGAAACTTACGAATTATGAAAAAAAAAAAAAAAGCTTTGGTGATGAGCAGGAGGTTGTACGTTCTAAATACAAAATAATTTTTGCACCTGAAAATACAAACATTTGCAATTTATACATGTATGCAACATGCCTACAATTCAGTGCCCACGTAGGGACATTTACAATGCATCTTCTCAAATTTTTGTTTATTTGACGATGGCTGTTTTGTGCCAATTTCAAACAAACGAAAATTCGCGGCGGTTCCCATGAAGGGTTGGGGACAGTCCCCGGAGCACGTCTGGTCCTCCCGGAGCCCTCAGCGTAGCGGGCAAGGGGTGTTTCGATGGGGAAAAAGCAGTGAAAGCACAGCCTAAGAGCCAGGGAAGCCCCGGGGCCGGCCAGGTGAGCTGCCGTGCGGCAGGCTCGGGCCCCGGGGTATGACACCGCGCACCGCCCCAGCCCGGGCATGGAGCCGCCTGACACCGGCGGCCAGAAATGCTTTCAAAAAGACAGAGGGAAAAATACAACAACCCTCATGCTCAGTGGTAGCCAACTGAAGGTAATTCTCCATGTGTTGATAGCTGCGCTTCGATTTAAATCGCCGAAATCTCGTTTTCGGGGTCTGTTGCTGCGAGTCTAACAGCCCGGTGAGATACGTCGCTATGACCTGTGCTGTACGAGGAGACTGTCTCTGTGCAAAAGCTAAGAGCCGGCATCTCTGCGGTCTCCTGATGATAAAGATGAAAATTCAGTGGGACAAATTCTCAGAATTTAAAGAAAAAATTTTAGGCAAGCCTCCTAAGGATATTTTTAAAGGTACAGAAAATGAAGCAATTCTGAAATATCTTGAAAATAACATTTTGTAAGGATCAGGGAATATATTAGAGATATCTTACCTGATCTGGGAGTGTGTGTGTGGTTGTTTGTTTGTTTGTTTGTTTTTAAAAAACACGTTTTTTCTCCCCAATAGTACTTGTTCCCATAAAGATACACTGTAAATGCGAGCATGAGGTATTTCTGAAATATGTCCTCCTTGCATTCAGCCCATTTGGTAATACTGGTCACCACAGTGCAATCTATTTACGTGAAAATTAGGGCTATCGTCTCCTTTAACAGCCTCTCTAACTCTGTCAAGACAGGGACAGGGTAGTTGGATGTCCTCAGACTGCCCACTAAGCCTTCAATGTATAAATTGTCCATTCACCAAGATTTGTAATAAATGCATAGTGAAGGGATGAGAAGGGAAAGGTAGGTCTCACGTTTTCTCAACAATGGATGAGCTATGCCAATGCCTTAGCACCTCCTCAAAAGGAGGCATGTGCCAGTTTGCTATCGGCAGCAGTTCCTGCATTCTGCTTCGGCTGCTAAAGCAGGATTGATGCACTGAGTGTGTGAGGAAAAGGAAACATACACGGCCTTGTCTGTAATATGCAACATGCAGGGCTGCTGCTTCTCTGTTTGCACTAGACAGACAGCGTAACCAGTGTAAAAACCGATTCCCAAAACAGGTTATCCTGCTAAAAGGAGTGACGTCTTTGTAAGGGCTTCTGTATTCCTCAGCTACACACTTATCTTCCACAGCCCAAATTAGCAGCATCCCACATCTCTGTAGGATGGCCCATCGTTCCTGCCAGGTACATTCATCCCCATGAGGAAAACCTTCCTTTGCCATGCCCACACTGTCCTGTGCTCTGCCAGGATCTCCTCTTTATTTATAACTCCCATTGTGGCAAGCATAGTGGCTTCTCACTCAGCTCAGGCTTGCTCAGACCCTGGCTTCTTTCTCTCTGGTGGATAAATTGCTTTAATAGTATTTTTTCATGCTGATCTGTTAAACGTTACACTTAGCCCACTAACGGCTGAGGGGATGCCGTGCCAGTTCCTGTGGTGAGAGGAAGGCAGGAGATGGTGAGCACTGAGGCTCAGGTGCTTGCACACTTCTAACTGGTTCCATCTCAGTTGGGCAGGTGGGATCATCAGCACATTTCAGGAACCTTTGCTTGCTTCTTGCAGCTACTTTATCTAGTTGGGGTGTTTGCCAGGGGCTTGGAAAACCAAGCAAACAGTTGGATTGGTTTTTGCAGACAGTCCTTCCCATTCGTGTGTTTAAAAGCACAACCCTGTGCAGTTAAAGTAGATTCTGTCAGCTGCAGTTTGGACAATGATGCTGCCCCCATGCATTGATGCTTCCCAAGAATATCATCATTGCGCTCTTTGAGGAAAGCCAGCAGAACTGTGATCTTGGGCAATAACTATGAACAATTTCAAGCAAGTTTATTGACTCCCTTTTGCATAAGCAAGCATTCTTCCCTTCTTGCTGACAAGGAGTCTTATTTCAAAGGATTCCATACCATAATCAGACATTACCAAAGAGTTTTGAGTGTCCATCTGGAGATGACATGGTCAATGTGCTTGTTTTCAGCTCCATACTCGGCTCTCATCCTTCTTAGTTTAGCACACAGAAAGCAAGATATCTGAAACGATTGCTAAGAGAGCTTGTGGGGTCCCTATCCTTGGAATTATTTAAAACTCAGCTGAGCAGGGACATGAGCAACCTGCTCTTTGTCTAAGATTGCTCTTTCTTTGAAGAGGATGTTGGACCAAATGCCTTCCAGACGTCCTCTCCGAATCAGAATTTTCTAGAATACGTGCTTGAATGGGACAAGGCATCAGCCACACTTAAGTGTTTAGAGGAAAACTTGTGGTTCTTGCTGTGGGAGGAACCAATTTCTATGGGAGGAACCAGTTTCTTCAGAGCCAGAACTGGAACACATTTATTTATTTGAAGATTTTTAAAACTTTCAGCCTGTACTTATAATGGAATGGTTCCACCAGTGCTGTTGGAGCTGCAGAGGGAATTTTCATCTCCTAAGTGCCCTCTTCAGCTCACAATGAGATTGTGCTAGTGAGGAATTATGATGTGAAAGTGCTGAAGTTCTTCTGAGAAAGCTTGCACTTCGTGGTGTGCTGCTGCCTTGTAACCAGTTAGAAAGGATGGATACAGCATTTTTGATGCAGCAGAAAAATGATCACAGCTTCTTTGCTTGCACATGGGAGAATGAGACAGAGTATGCCTAGATCAGGTCACATTATCCTTTTGCAGTTTTAGTCTCACGTGATGTTGCAAAGATACCTTAATTTTGGAAGGATCTCTGAAAAAAACCACTTTTTCTCCCTTAGGATCCTGGTCTGTTCACTTTAAGAAGATAGCATCCTCAAATCTCTGTAAAAGCTTTTGGCCTCAGTTTTCTGTTAACTTCTCTGACTTCTCTTTGCAGACATGAACGAGGAGCGGTTGGGTGATGCAAGTGGAGCAGACAATACTGAGACCTACAGTGACAAAGACACAGACCAAAGGAGTTCCCCAGACATGACTAAAGCCAAAAGTTGTTTCAACCCCGAAAGCCCGGAAATTGTTTCAGTGGATGAGGTCGGTTTTGCAGTTCAGAAAAATGGTGGGAGCACAGAGAACCGTCCAGACAGCCCCAAGTACCACCCAGAGCAGAACCACCTCCTGATAGAAGGTCCTTCCGGGACAGTTTCCCTACCATTCAGTTTGAAAGCAAACAGACCCCCCCTTGAAGTCTTGAAAAAGATCTTCCCTAACCAAAAGCCAACTGTTCTAGAGTTGATCCTGAAGGGGTGTGGCGGTGATCTGGTGAGTGCTGTAGAGGTTCTCCTGTCCAGTCGGTCTTCAGTGGCCAGTGGAGAGAGAACTTCTGCAGAATCTGATGGTCTTGTTTTGCCTTCCAATGGGCATATTTTTGAACACACACTGAGTTCCTATCCTATTTCATCTTCCAAGTGGTCTGTGGGCTCAGCATTTAGGGTTCCTGACACTCTGAGGTTCTCTGCTGATTCCAGTAATGTCGTGCCAAATCCTCTGGCTGTACCTTTGCAGCACCCTTTCCCTCAGCCACCACGCTACCCGCTGATGCTGAGGAACACTTTGGCAAGAAACCAGTCCAGCCCGTTCCTGCCCAACGACGTCACCCTGTGGAACACCATGACGCTGCAGCAGCAGTACCAGCTGCGGT
The DNA here is from genome assembly GCA_013398055.1 of Ifrita kowaldi. Taxonomy (NCBI): domain Eukaryota; kingdom Metazoa; phylum Chordata; class Aves; order Passeriformes; family Cinclosomatidae; genus Ifrita; species Ifrita kowaldi. The sequence continues at coordinate 433,791 of VZRS01014766.1, forward strand.
CCCAGTACGTCAGTCCTTTCTCTAGCAACTCAGCCAGTGTTTTCCGAAGCTCACCTGTCCTTCCTTCCCGCTCGTCAGAAGATCCTAGGATCTCGATTCCTGACGATGGATGTCCTATTGTGTCTAAGCAACCAATTTACACAGAGGATGAATATGAGGAAAGGTCTGATTCTTCAGACTCAAGAATACTCAACACATCTTCTTAGACTGACATTTGACATGTGACAGCTAAGCGATGCTCACAGTGCAGCTGAACTCCTGGCCCCTAAGAGGAGGGACACATACTCTACAAAACTCTTGCAATTGTATTAAAAAGTGATTTTGCTTGGTATTGTACTATAGCAATAAAGACGTAATTTATTTAATTTCTTGCACTTCACTGGATAATGCCAAATAGCAATACTCTGGCTTTAGTGCTGAGTGTGCGTTACAAAGGAAGACTTTATGGCTACCACTTATGGGACTCTAGAAGACTCATAATGGAAATTAAAGCCCAAGGTCTACTTTGTTCCTTAACTCAGAAAAATGGGGATGTTAAACTAGAATACTTGAATGCTGTTTTATAATTGAGAACTCCTCAGGACATAAGAAATCAAACAAACATAGTTCAATTGCAAATGGACTAAAACAAGGACCTTTTAATCTTATGCCAGTGATCATCCTTGCAGTGAAAGAAAAGGCAGAAGAAAGAAATACACACATGCAACTAACATGAGCTGCTTCTGTGCCGTTTGAGCTTGGACACTTTTCAGAGAAATATTATTAAGAGTTATTCTTTTCCCATGGCTAGGTCGAAATGTGTAATGTCAGTGTAAAACCAATTACAGCTGTGAATTGCATGAAGTGTATTGTGAAATGAACACCAGATTAAGCATTGTCAGGTTAATGTAGCATGCTAAGGACTCTAGAAAAATAAACTAAGATGATGATCTTGGTTTATGTCATTTATACTGGGCAAATAACATTCTGAAGATAGAGAGCTGATTAGTTCTCAGGCAGGGTTAAAATGTCCAGCTCCAGCAGCTGTAGTCAGGGGAAACCTCTTTTTCCAAGTCTGGGTTTTGCTTCCCTGCCTTGTAACTTGCAGCTGAGATTAGGCAAAAGCTGTCATCGGGGAAGCTGAGGTCTCTTGCATTTGTACTGCAGACGTTTCCAAGCTCAGCTGAGTAAAGCAGAGCTCGCTGCAATCACAGAAAGCAGAAAACAAAAGGCTCTCCAAATACTTCAGAAGCGTCTTTTTTTCCTATACAGTAGAAGTAGAAAAAAAAAGGAAATAGGATGTAATAGTGGGCATTTCTTTAAAATAATGTTTAGCCAAATGGCAACTTCCCTAAATCTAGAAAAGTAATGGTTTGAACAATTTATTGCATGATTGCATGCATTGATTACACTGCATATCTTATGTGTGTCTGAGTAACATTAGGAATTGCTTCTGATGAGGAATGCCACTAAGTTTAATGTCCACTTAGAAGTTTGTTAAGCTTTTAGTGTCTTTTTTTTAACTGTTCACAAGTGACTGCATATGCTTGACAATTGACTTTTACAAAACACACCTCTGAATGCAGATGAAATGACTCTCTGGTCTTTCAGGTGTAGGGATTAGTCCCACACCTCAAAAAAAAGGTGAGGCCACCCTGAAGTTGGACTCTGAAGCAAATGGGCTTTAAAACTGTTGTATAAATGTATCAGGCATGTTATCTGGTGTCATTGTTGATACGAATGCCTGTGCTCTCATTTGGCATTACATGTTCTGTAAGTCTTGTGCACACAGTGAACCTCGCATTTTATAACGGTACTGAATACGCACAAAAAGGAGAATAAAATAATGACTTTATTTTCCTTAGGGGATAAATTAACTGAAAGATGCTTTATCTTGCATAACTTTCCAGCCTGTTCAGAAAAGCATTTTATTGGTTATGCTACAGAGAAAAGACATAAAAGCAGAAGAAGGGAGGAAAAACAAATTCCCGTATGGAAGTGTAAATCTGCAAGCCTCCGGAGTTTTCCTGAATGCATGGTTTCAGTTGCGTACTGACAGATTTGCTTGCATTCACATGGCACTTGTAAACAAATTCATCTGACAGCCACTCCAGAGAGAAAAGTAATATGCAAAATAGATCTTGTGAACAGAAAGGCAGGAGGTAGTGAAGCGCTGTGCTCCAACACCACAGAGAAATTGTCAAAGGCTAGATAAGAGCAGACAGGCACAGGAGCTCCAGTTTTGAGCAGATTTCCTCCCTGCAAAAATCTTAGGCATCACTGTACAACAAATGAAATCTCAGTGGAGTTTTTTTGTTTGTTTTGCTTCTTTGTTTGTGTGTTTGTTTTGCTACAGTTGTTGAATCATCTTCAGCAGAAAGACCAAACTGTGGTACCTGCAAGAGCTCATGCCCTCTGTGGTCTGTGGGTTTTCAGAGAAGCGAATTTAGGCATCTTGGAACTGGGACATGTCTTTCAAAGAAAGGTGGCCCTTGGCATACATGGAATGAATTATTATCACACTTGTGGTGAAAAATGAAGATTTGACGGTATGATTTTTTAAATTCTATCTCTTTTGACAAGCAGTTTTCTGAGAAAGGAAACAAGTTAAAACAATCCTTGTCTGTGGTGTTATAAAATAACTTTCGACTCAATTGACAAATATTTTTTTTCTTAGATAAAGCAAACATATCCCTGTTCAAAACAAGAATTGCAAATTTTCATGTTGAACAGTAATTTTTGTTCGACCACACAATATTTTAGCTATCCAGAAGATTTTTTTTTTTTTTCCAAAAATATGTATTGGCCTGCAATGAGATCTTTGAGAAACTGCTTTGTTCATCCAATTGTATTGTCCAGGCCGGCACTACTGGCAGATAAAATTTTTAAGGATCTCTTGGCATGTCGGCAGGAATCTCTTTCTGCCCACACAGTGCTGGGATCTGTTCCTCAGACCTCCGCCGTGCTAGTGGGTGTTGCCCACCCAACCCCACCGTCCGAGCAAGGGCAGCCGCGGGGAGAGGGAGCCCCTTTTCTGCTGGAGCCCCATCTAGTCCGGGCCCGCAGCGGCCACCCCAGAGCTGGCAGTGCCCACCGTGGCTGTGCTGTCCCCGAGGTCGGTGACAGCCGTGTCCCCGCAGCTGACGGCAGCGGGACTGCTCCTGAGCCCGCGGAGCGCCCGCGGCGGGGCAGCGTCCTGGGAGCCCCACGGCTCCGGGACCCGGGAGAAGGTCGGCCGGTGCAACCCCTAGAACTTGCGTTTCCCGGCTCCATCTTGTGGCAAACAGGGGTATCTGCTCGTCGGAGGAAGTGCTTTGCTCTGTGGAAGAGAGCACGTTGGGATGAGGAGGGTTGAAGCTGGAAGCATTGAGGCTCAGAACCCCGAGGCAAAAAAAAAAAGAAATCGAGTATCAAGAAAGATGCCTTGAGCCTGGTGAGGTCTCTGTTGGATCTCAGAATCCAACGCGTTGTTTTTTTAGGGTTTTTTTGAGGTCTCTTTTGGGCGCTAGTGCGGCCGTGGCTTTCTTGGAGCAAGAGACATTCAGCCCCGTGCCCTCTGCAGAGCTCCTGCTCCTGTCTGAGCCGCCGCTCAGGAGCTTCTTTGGGGTGCCCCAGGACTGCGTTTTCTCCTGACAGAGAGGCACTGTCAGCTCTCTGGGCAACGCCACAGGAAGCTCTCTCTGCTCACGGCTCTGCTTGTCCAGGTCTCAGGCCCGCCCGACACCGGTGCAGTCGGCTCTGCAGAGGCTGGCTGCTGCCCCAGAGGCACACTGCCAAGCCGCTGCTAGCTGACCTCTAGCTGTGACAAGGTGGTTAAGGCCAACGATGATGTGAACAATGACATTAATAATTTCTCCCTCAAAGGAATGCCATGGAGAGCCCTAATGCGATGCTCATGTTCTCCAGTATCTCTCACACCTGTAGATAAGGGAATAGTCAGAGGGACAGCAGGGGTAAGCACAGCACAATGGGGATGTCCTGTGCCAAACAATCCCTTGCCTTGTCCTTGGTGTTGTGCTGCTTTTCTGGGGGTCTCCGACTTGTCCTCATTATGGGTCTGAAGGGCCACCTCTGCAACATTTGTTGTATGCTTGGTGAACAGGCTCACCTCACATTTGTGCTGACATCTTTGAAAAATGACTTTGATTCTCTCAGTATACTGTTTCAGTGATTCATTCTTTATGTGCATTTACTCAGCGGACGTGAGTGGGGAAATAAGATTGATGCTAAATTTGTATGTTAATTTTAATATTGAAGCTATCCTGTATTTGAAGAATAAGATCAATTCTTCAATTTCATTTCTTACGTGATATTGCATATTGTCATTACTGGAAAATAAAATTATTTCTGAATGCATACTATCTAAACTTCAATTTTAGTGGACACTTAACTTTGACACATCATTCTTCTCCCTTCCCTATAAAAACTAACTTAATAGAGTATTTAACATTTTCACACTAGTCTGCCACCGGAAGACAACAAAGACAAGCCTCTTTACTCTAAATGATGTTTCATTAATGTGCTCCCTGCAGCATTTCTGCACTGTCACAGATTCCATGCATGACTCAGTGTGGCACACATGCTACAATATGAATCTTGGTTGATGGTTGTGTCCCTCACTAGAGATTAATTTCATTAATTTCCACATTAGCAGCAGTGCTTGAGAGCCATAGCCACAGCTACTCACTAAGCATGCCTGTACACAGGCCGAATCCTGACCTTAAGTGAAGAATCCAACCCTTAGATCACTACCAGGAAGCAAATAATGTGGAGGATGGATACAGAGAATCACATGTACGGAAAGATTTGGCCTCTGCAGAGGGAGAGATACTTTAAATAATGTCCTGCTGCCAGAGACTGGGCTCTCCTGAAGCTGCAACAGAAAGAAAATATTTACAGCAGTTGAGGAGTGTGGTTTGCTACTTTATCTCTTTGCAATCTATGCAGGAGATTAAGCTGAGAGATAGATGGGGGGAACTTTGCAGGGTTACATCCTTGCTCTGCCCTATAACCTGAGGAAGAATTTTCCCTCTCCATGAGATAAAGATAACTGCTACAACGATTTAATTGTTTTTATCTGAAAATTCTCAAAGAGTTTAAGTGTTCTGTAAATAAGAGAGTAGAACACAGTGTTTACCAGATTGTGTATGGTAAGATTCTCTTTCTGATTTTTTCTCTGTGAGAGAGAGGCTACAGCTTTTCAACATCCGAACTGTGACTGCCTTCAGCAAGGGTTCTCCTGAAAACCTCAGGATTATCCTTAGATAGTCCTGAGCAAACAACTGTCGTAAAATGGCTAAAAGTTGTGAGACCTGAGGTAAACACTGTTTGAGTTCTTTCGTCGTTCCTCTTCTGAGTTTATGGCCTTTATACATTCCAGCTTTCTCCTCTGTAACACCTAGATAAAACCAGAAACCTTGTGACAAAATTGTCCTAATTGCCTTTTTTTTTTCCTGAAGGCAGTGAATACATGAATCAGCAAAAGTTGGAGGAAGAGTGAGAAAGCAGAATTTAAGACACAATGAAATCTATTCATTCTTCCAAGATTTGTGTGGGTCAGGGAGGTGTGCAGGCTCAGGAGGAGCTGGTCTCCTCCTCCTGTCTCTGGGGAGGGTGAGCACACCCTGGCACTTAGGCCAGCAGTACGACCTCAGCTTGGGGGCTGCAGCCCCTCAGGAGTGGGCGCACGTCAGTGGGAGAAAGGTGGCGTGAAGGGAGCAGTGTGGCAGCAGCGTGTTGTGAAGCTTGGGGTAACTGATAGAAGCTTTCCTGCTTTGTTGCACACAGCAAAGCTCAAACCCACTTTTGCAAACAGCTTTCTTTGGAGCCTAGTCCCTCTGCACATTGCTGACATTCCTTCTTGCCACGGTGAGTATAAACCTGGAAGAGTGAGAGATAAAATTCATCCTATACAGAAAAACATAAAGGAGAAATGGAAATACTTGGAAATACTTCCGTGCTACTTGTCAAATCTAGATGTTTCTATCCCTTATGAGGGCTAAATGACTCATGTGACAAGGGGTGCAGAAACAATCCTGACAGGCCATTGTACCTGAGGGAGCATTGGGATAAAAATTTAAGTTTCTCTGCCTCTGCTTATTAATCTTCTTACTCACTCACTAGGAAAAGGCTCCTGAATGGTGCTTGCAGCTGTTCACACTGTGCAGTTAGTAACTACCCTGGGAACAGAAATCAGTTGGTTGTCACCTTGAATGTGCCTTTTTCTCCAGTAAAATAAGGACAGTGCTTAATGTCTGGTATGGCTACATATTCTATGGATGAAAAAGCAACATGATCTCAAGAGAAATGTTCCTAAACTACAGAAAAGTATTCTACATGGCTCCATCCTTACTGCAAAACCCTATTCAGGAGATTTTAATACCCTTCATAGATTTAACCCAACTCACAGCCCAGTTACTACATTTTAGACTGTGTGTCTTAGTCACTAATACAGTTATGGTCAGCCATGTGTAAGTTATAAATTTTCTTCCCTGCTCTTTCTCCTGTAATTTCTTTTTTTTTCTAGTGATCTGCAGAGATATAAACAAAAGGAATATTTGGCCACATGTATTTTGCTTTTTTTATCTCCATTATCACCAAATAACTAATTTTCAGGAAAAGGGTGGTATGAGGGAGAAGTTAATTTATTTTTAATTTTTCTCAGAAATTTAACAAAACAAAGTGATAGGTTTTCTAAGGCTCCAAAGGGAAGAGAGCATTAGTTTCACTTACGCACACATATCTCCTTCTGCTGTTCTCGCCTATGTTGGTGAGCACAGTACAGGCATCAATCACTACAGCCCTTGCAAACAAGTGGGAATTGGGCTGGATTTGGGGTTGCTTTGCAGAACTTTGAAACACATTAGGAGGGAGAGAGGGAGAGAGGGGNGATTTCTGACCTTCAATGCCTCCTGGGGAGTGGGTCTTTCCCAGACCCAAGCCGGAGCTATCAGACTTTATGCCCACGTTTCTGTTGCCTTGAAAAGGGAACAGAGTGATCTACACCAGAGCCAGGAGCTGGTCAGAGCTGGTCTCCCTGTGCTGTCCTCATGCCTCCCTCCTCTCCCAGAAAGTTCGCCACATGAGTGTTTAGCAGACTTGCACGGTGTATGTGTATGAAAAGCTATGCCTAATTCCCAGGTGATTGGTTTATTTTCTGACATAGAAAGACTCAAGTAAACACCCTGCTTGTTGAATTATTGTTTGGCATTCATGTATTTTCTGAGATGGCCATCACTGCTCTCTGTTGTTTTAACAGTTTTTAACTTTTCTCTGCTGCTCTCTTGTTCTGGCAGTAGGAGAAGTAACTGTGGTGGTGGGTGTGGTGAGAGGCAGTACAATCACCACCAGCCCGTTCGTAGTGGCTCTAGTCTGACCTCTCACCTCCTTTGCAGCGCCACTCCTCCAGTGTTTTTGCACACTTTCTGAGGCCTGAAAGTGCAGGTCAGCTAGTTACTGTGACCTGGTATTAATTCATCTGCAGAGGATTAAGTTGCTGCCTCAAAGAACTCACATCACTTTTTTATTTCACCAGTACCCCAAATAATCACTGATGCTGAAGAACTGGTGACTGCAGTCATTCAGCCCAGGGTTCCCTTCTCCTCCTTAAACTGGAAAAGTGCAAGTTCAGGCGAAAAAGCAAACTGTGTGCACAAGATATTTAAGAGTTCCTTGGGAAACAGGTTGTATTTTCCCTTCCAAATGTCTGGAATTGCAACTGTGTTTGAATTCATCCCTGAGTAGAGATTAGAGGAGGAAAAAGTCAGTTGCAAATGACTGTAACATATATTGCTCAGATCACATAACATATATTATTAAAACAAATACCTAAAGTAAATGTTTTCTTGCATAACGTGGCGTGGACATCAAAAACATGGCCTTGTCTTCACACAAAATAAGGCGGTCTGGCTGCATTTCAGCCAAGTACCGGGCGGATGTGCAAGGGCTAAGGAGTGGTAATTAATTTGGGTCGGGAGGAGAAGAGAGCTCGGCTCTGAGACCCGGCCCTCCTCCCTCTAGCCGATGGCCCCACCTAGTGACAGCGCGGTCACAGCACGGACCCTGGCCTCCAGCCCCCGCCCCGACGGGCGCGTCCCCGCCCGGGAACGGCGCTGCTGCCGGGTGACACTGCGGCTGAGTGATACTGTGGCCGGGTGATACTGTGGCCAGGTGATACTGCGGCCAGGTGATACTGTGGCTGGGTGATGTTATGGCCGGGTGACGCTGCGGCTGTGTGATGTCATGGCCGGGTGACGCTGTGATGGTATACTGAAGAGGGATGGGTCTGCTTCTCCCTGATTCTGCGTGGCTCTGGCAGCTCGGCCAGGGGTCAGTTTGCGCTCCGCTTTGGGGGTCAGCTCCGTGTGGCGAGGAGCGGGTGGCAGGGCGGGTGTCACCAGGACTCCCTCCCCCTCGGGGCTGCTTTTTCAAACCTGAAGACAAGAGGCAGGCACCACGGCAGGCGCCGGCTTCCCTGCAGCCCCTGCCCACTCCTGGGCAGCATGGAGCTCCCACGGCGCAGAGGGAGAGCCGGCGGGTTCCCATATGCCTTGCATGCTTATATGCACAAACAGCTTCTCTCTGAACTCCTCTCTCACAAAAAGTCGAAGATGTCAAAGGTATTTCTATTATCCTGTTTGACTGTGGAAGTGGGCCCAACAAATAAAGGAGGATGCTTGAGGAAGGCTGTCGTGGTTTAACCCCAGCAGTCGATTAAGTGGCATGCAGGCACTCACTCAGCCCCCAGACGCCAGATGGCAAGGAGAACTGGATAAAAAAAGTGACCCTTGAGTGTTGACATAAGAACATTTCAAAAATTCAAACTAAACTAAACTAAACTAAACTAACAATGATGGTAAAACCAATAAAAAAAAATAATAAGACTTGTAATGAAAAGGGCAGGGGGAGAGAGGAATAAAACAAAGAGAAAAAGTGATGCATGGTACAGTTTCTCACCACCCATTGACCAATACCCAACCTGTCCCTCAGCAGCGGTCAGCCCCTCCTGGATGAGTACCCCCCATTTATATACTGAGCATGAAGTTGTTCTGTGGTGTGGAATATTCCCTTGGCCAGTTTGGTTCATGTGTCCCAGCTATGCTCTCTCCCATATCCTTGTGTCTCTGCTCGCTGGCAGAGCACAGGAATCTGAAAAACCTTACTTACGCTAGCACTCCTGAGCAATAACTGAAACATCAATGTGTTATCACTATTCTCCTACTAAATCCAAACCAGAGCACCGTACCAGCTGCCGAGAAGAAAATTAACTCTACCCCAGCTGAAACTAGGACAAAGCAATATGACAAACCTTTTAGTTCAGTGAGTGTATTGAGGTTTCAAGATATTTGATATTGCCTTTGTCATTCAAGAGACTTATTCTTTTCCACAGTATGTAACCAAAATTTTACGTTTTTCTTGCTACTAAGCAGCTGAATGATGTCAGCGGGATAAAGTTAATTAGTGTCTAGTCAGTCCAGAGATGTGCAGCAATGTTAATACAGACGTGGATGATGTGTATGCCCTTTTAACCGAGGTCGTCTGTGCTGGACTACTACCTACTAGCTGCTTTTTGATATGAAGATGTAAACCTTTTCCCAGTTACCTCTGTCTTGGACATCTCAAGCCTCTTTTTTGCTACTTACTATCTTGATCTCTCTTGGTTATAGTCCATACTAGATTATTTCGGTGTGCTGTATCAGAAGATGAACTGTAAGTCTGCTTGGAAAGTAGGACTAATGTCAGATGCAGCAGTTTGTTCCACATTCTCAAATGACAAGTATTTTGTAGTCAAAACAAAGTGCCTGTGGTAATGTCTAGTGTACCTACTGGAAGATTTATCTAGGCTATCTTTCTCTTCACGCCAAACAGTCCCTATTATGTCCTGTCTATGAAGTAGTCCTCCTGAAAGGCTGATAGGATGA
>VZRS01014766.1:444087-455356 GCA_013398055.1 Ifrita kowaldi
CACGGCAGGCGCCGGCTTCCCTGCAGCCCCTGCCCACTCCTGGGCAGCATGGAGCTCCCACGGCGCAGAGGGAGAGCCGGCGGGTTCCCATATGCCTTGCATGCTTATATGCACAAACAGCTTCTCTCTGAACTCCTCTCTCACAAAAAGTCGAAGATGTCAAAGGTATTTCTATTATCCTGTTTGACTGTGGAAGTGGGCCCAACAAATAAAGGAGGATGCTTGAGGAAGGCTGTCGTGGTTTAACCCCAGCAGTCGATTAAGTGGCATGCAGGCACTCACTCAGCCCCCAGACGCCAGATGGCAAGGAGAACTGGATAAAAAAAGTGACCCTTGAGTGTTGACATAAGAACATTTCAAAAATTCAAACTAAACTAAACTAAACTAAACTAACAATGATGGTAAAACCAATAAAAAAAAATAATAAGACTTGTAATGAAAAGGGCAGGGGGAGAGAGGAATAAAACAAAGAGAAAAAGTGATGCATGGTACAGTTTCTCACCACCCATTGACCAATACCCAACCTGTCCCTCAGCAGCGGTCAGCCCCTCCTGGATGAGTACCCCCCATTTATATACTGAGCATGAAGTTGTTCTGTGGTGTGGAATATTCCCTTGGCCAGTTTGGTTCATGTGTCCCAGCTATGCTCTCTCCCATATCCTTGTGTCTCTGCTCGCTGGCAGAGCACAGGAATCTGAAAAACCTTACTTACGCTAGCACTCCTGAGCAATAACTGAAACATCAATGTGTTATCACTATTCTCCTACTAAATCCAAACCAGAGCACCGTACCAGCTGCCGAGAAGAAAATTAACTCTACCCCAGCTGAAACTAGGACAAAGCAATATGACAAACCTTTTAGTTCAGTGAGTGTATTGAGGTTTCAAGATATTTGATATTGCCTTTGTCATTCAAGAGACTTATTCTTTTCCACAGTATGTAACCAAAATTTTACGTTTTTCTTGCTACTAAGCAGCTGAATGATGTCAGCGGGATAAAGTTAATTAGTGTCTAGTCAGTCCAGAGATGTGCAGCAATGTTAATACAGACGTGGATGATGTGTATGCCCTTTTAACCGAGGTCGTCTGTGCTGGACTACTACCTACTAGCTGCTTTTTGATATGAAGATGTAAACCTTTTCCCAGTTACCTCTGTCTTGGACATCTCAAGCCTCTTTTTTGCTACTTACTATCTTGATCTCTCTTGGTTATAGTCCATACTAGATTATTTCGGTGTGCTGTATCAGAAGATGAACTGTAAGTCTGCTTGGAAAGTAGGACTAATGTCAGATGCAGCAGTTTGTTCCACATTCTCAAATGACAAGTATTTTGTAGTCAAAACAAAGTGCCTGTGGTAATGTCTAGTGTACCTACTGGAAGATTTATCTAGGCTATCTTTCTCTTCACGCCAAACAGTCCCTATTATGTCCTGTCTATGAAGTAGTCCTCCTGAAAGGCTGATAGGATGAATTCCATCCCCTTTGCCTTAAAAATATCCTAACTGCCTTGCTATTTGACAATGCTAAGGTCTCAATTCTGAATGAGGGACAGGTTGTGTGGCTTTGATTTGCTGTACTTTTAACTGTCTCTGTGTCTGGAATAAATGTGGGGATTGGCCTGTCAGAAGGCAGGGAGCTGTGAAAACTGCAGGTCACCAACGTTTCTTGTACATCTCTCTCCAGCTAAGCTCTTCACTTCAACAGCATAGGAATTTCAAATTGCCATTACTTTTCTGCTAATTCCTATTGTAACTCCAGATGCTGGAAAAAAAATATTCAGGCAGTTCAGTAACCTTCCTGCAACATGGGAAGCATATGCATTGGAACATTTTCCCTACATTGACACAATTAATATCATGCACTTCAACAAATCTTTGGTGTTGGGAGAGATGGCAGTAATATCTAACACTTTTCACCTTATTTGCTCTGGGTCTTGTACTTTATGCTTAGGAAAAAGGCAGTACAAGGAACAGTGGTCTGTTCTGGCCTTGCTGCCTTTGTAAATCTTTTTTTGTGTGGATGCTCAGGCCACCAGTGTTTTGTGAGACAGTTTCTGTGGAGAAGACGGTTGTCTGTCTCCAGTGTGCAAGATTTTGGAAAGTAGTTAGTTGTGTAAATAAATTCATTTTCTAAACTCATATTTGGTTCCTTCTCAGCAGAGTCAGCCAGTGGTTTTATTTGGTTTTTTTTTTTTTNGAGATACCTTGGTCTGGTTTGTTTTGAGTTTGACTAGGATGTTCATTTTACTTGGTGACTGCTTTGCTTTATGTTTGCATCATTCTGAGGTCCTTGGCTGACCCAGAGACCATCAAGGGTATATTTAATAAAATAGCATTTCATTACAGTGAAGTGAGTTCACTATGTAACACTTTTCAATGGTGCACATAAAATGAAGACTAAACCAAGGACAGTAATACCTTGGATGTGGCCTCAAGTGAATTTCCTTATGAACTTCACTGCTGAGTGTGGTGTTTTCTGATTTTCCCATTAACAATAACATTTTTTGGAACACATCCTCTTTCTCATTCAGTAGTGATATTGAGCTAATGTACAACACAGAGTGAAGTTTATGTTACCAAAATTCATTCCCTGAGATGAGTGCCAGTAGGTTAATATCATTATAGGGATTTTGTGGAGAACTCTAGTGTAGATTATTTTACCACAAGAAGCTTTTCTCAAAATTCTCCTTCATGCTCCCTAAAGTATCTGTGTTCACACAAAATAAATCCCCTTACCTGTGAGTAAAATCCTTTCTTCATAAAATGAGGCCTGTTCTCAAACTGTCTTTCCTGTGCCCTGATTTCTGACTCTCTGTGACTTCCCTATAATAAAGCTGCTGCTTTATAATGCTCATGGTATACCTCAAAAGGATAGTGCTGTGTTTATGACTGAGCACGGTTTGCACTGGTAAAAGTTCTGATTCTTCGTCATGGGCAACTGAAAATCAAACACTGGAAAATGTAATAAACAGACGTTCTGCTTGCCACAGCAGTTCCCAAGTGCTGCAGTATTTATATCCCAGAACTGTCCCTTTCTTCATATGATCAAGGCTCTTGTTTTATTAGAGATGTGCCAAGCCATAAAGTCCACTTCAGCCTCTTTAGCTGTGTCTGTTACCTTTACATGTGAGAAGCAGGAAATGACTACAGAGCACAACATCCTGCAAAGGATTATGATTGGACTTGCCTGCTTGTGTTTTGGCATTGCTTGGAGGGAGGCTGTTGTAAAGTTTTAGGATTGCAGTGTGTAAGGTTCAATGCAGAATGCAAGTTATTAAGTTGGTACTCCTAATATTAAAGAGCTGAAGGATCGTTTGCCCAGCTGCAAGAATGGCTTTGTCTGAGAGCAAGTTGTGAGAGGTGATCGTTGTACTCCTGATTTTGGTCATTCTTGTCTGAGGTACTAGGAGGCGGCAAAGTGATCTGCAGTGCTCAAGTGCCTTGCCACATGCTGATCTGGCTTCTCTGCAACAATAACAAATTGGTCATTTATAGCAGCACTTCTGGCTTGTCCTGGGCATGTTATTTATTGCTCAGATGCTGACATGGTCTGACAGCTGAATGGTAGACAAGCTATGATGACATACTGTATACTGCAGGATGTGACACAGACCTGAAAAATATCTCTTTAGATGCTGTTGTTTCTTGATTATCTTAAGTGACCTCTTAGCTTTGTAGTTGTTGACAGCAGCACTGGCAACACTTATTTTAGTCACTAAAAAAAAAAAATCACAGAAGTATGGAGTATGGTTGCACCAAAACTTGGTTAAAATAATATATTGAAATATTAATATATTGAATATGTTTTTGCATCCACCAAGACACAGAGTGGCCACCTTTAGCTTTCAAGTTAAAGTAACTTTTCTTTTTGACTGCCAGTATGGCAAGATCACCAAGTTTCCCATGGTAATTGTAAATGTGCTGTCCTCATTAGGCCACATATTCTAATCTATAGACAACTGAACGTGGGAGAAAGTGGCTTTGTCTATGGATTAGAATATGTGGCCAGGAAGACACAAACAAATCCAGTTCATGGGTATGAATATTTAACATAAATTGTCTCTGTCAAATTACACAGGCATAACTGACTATAAAATCATGGTCTGTAGAGTGAAAATAATTCAATCTGGAAGTGGTTTTGATGCTTCTTTTCTGATTGTAATCATCCATTTGGGTTCAGACTTCTGGGGTTTGCAACACATATGCTTTAGCACACAAAGCCAACTCAACTCATTACAACTGTAATCACTACTGTTTGCAGACTTGGCTGCACAAGTCATTGGTTTCTAGCTACTGTCAGCCATGCTGAAAAACCAATGAGAAGTACCAGGCCAGCCTCAGGTCCATGACTCTACCAGAGCCCACTCTGCTAATTATTATTTGCTATCCACCGTAACTGGGATGATGAAGGGTAATCCCATGCATACATTCAGAACACAATGTTGTTTTAGGACATTTGCCAAAATCAACACTATAGAATGGCTGCTTAATTAGTGGCTACTGACTGATTTGCTAGAAGGTGAAGATGTCTTTTATTTGTTTGTTTGTTTATTTATTTATGTTGCCATACTTGCAGATTTCTGTGACGAAATTTTTAATATTAATGGTAGGAAAACAAATATTAGCCTGTCAGTCAAGGTTTGAGGTGAGGGAGGTTGGGATAGGGAATAAAAGTATGCGCAAGGAAGACAGCTGTTCCTGAGGCTCCAGAGGTTGCCAGGTAATGAGAAAGAAAGACTGAGCAAAAAGAGGAAATAGAGCGGACGTTGTCTTCTGGATATACCAGTGCTTCATTGGAAGAATTATGTGGGATAAGTGACCTTCTCCCACACTACTGAAGGGCAGGAAACTTCACAGAATTTTTGCAGGGAGGCATGTCATCAGGGAGCAGAGCTAACCGTTTTATGTTATTTGGTGCATAGAAGGATCATTTTGTTGAATTTGGCTATGGAAAAATTGTATTCAGCATCTGTTGCTACCATTTTTCCTTGGCTCTTTGAGAAGGCCTGAGGCTCTTCTGGGATTTTGTCCCCTCCATGCTGATTTGCACCTCCAGACTGCAGAAAGAAAAGTTGTCTTGCTGGCTGGTATGCTGGTATGGTAGCATTTCTTGGGGAGAGAGGTCTGTCAGAGGCAGGGGAAGGCAACAGCCCTGTCTATTCCTCTGCCTTCTCTTCTGTGGAGGAATTGCATTGAGAATTGTGTCTTACACACCTCTCACCAAACTCCCAGCTCATATCTTCTCTACCAGATAGGCCATGGAGAGAAAACATCTGTTTGTCCAGGCTGGTGCTTCTCCATCTCTCATTCCCTTGAGAGATCCTTCAGAGAAGGTTTTGATGTGGGATTCCCAGGGCGACCCCGGGCTGGGCTGGCGCATTGTCCAGCAGAACCTAACTCTTGGGTGGGTGTTCCCCACAGCTCCTATCAGGAATGAAGTAGAATGTTTCATTCTTGTAAGTGATACTTTTTAAAGTAAACATCCCTGGTTCCTGTGATGTGTAACTAATGGAGTGCTAAACTCTCAGGGCTGGTTTAAGACTCAGAAAATACATGTGTTGCCAATCCATCATGTTCCTAATACTAATTAACATAGCAGGGACACAATAAAGCCCCAGAACCTTCACACACTACCCAGCTCACGTTACCACTCTATAACAATCTCTCTATTGACCTAACAAAAGTACACATTGGAAAAATTGGTCTTTTCAGACTCAGCTAGACTTATTCAGCCAAAGAAGAGAGCTGAGGACTCTCATTTATTATTGTCCATTATTATTCTGGTATATCATGGAACAGAGTTCTCAAATAGTGTACAATGACTTTTCTACCTGTGCTAGTATTTGTGTGTGTTGCCTGCTGCCAGGCAGGCAGCCCTAACACAGGCACAGCAGCCACTGACTTGTGGAGTGATGCCTGTGTGTGGCGGGGCACATTCTGCTCTGGCACAAATGAAAAGAAGACCTTCTTTGTTGATTTGCATCCATGTTATTTGCAGTTAAGTTGCAATGAAAATCTTACTGTTCTTAAACCTTTACTAATATGATTGTCCCAGGCTTAAAGTAGCTCCTCAGCAGAAAAGGCAGGAAAAAAAGGTAAACATTTGATTAAAATTCATTCTTGACTAGATGAACATTTATTTTTAGGTCCCAGGAATTTTTTTTCTTGTACTGAAAGACAGTGACATCCCTGCAATTCCCTGCCATGTGCTTGTTTTAATGTATGATAATTCCACTGATTTTAAGAGATGCATGATGTATAGCCAAAGATAATCTGAAAGGAATCTGGACAGCAAGAGGTTATCACAATTGTGTTGCAGTTATCCCTAAGTGGATGCAGTCTGGCTTTGTGGAAGTCGTGGGCAAGTTGCCGTTTACTTCCACAATTTCACGGTTAGGATTTTATGGTGCCTTTGTCTGAACTCAGTAGAGTTCACTCACCAGCACTTGAGGCTAAGGTGTTGCACATCATTTGGTGGGCTGATTATAGATAGTATTAGTTTAATCATTATGGCATGAAAAGCTGGTATGGTGTTGGAGTGATGCCAAGTTTTGCCAGTTAAATACACCGCTACAAATGACTTGGGCCTTGGGTATATTCTCATGTGTTCTTACTTCTCGGTAAAAATTTTGGATGATTAATTTTTTTCCTGAGCCAGTTATTGGTGTGTGTCTCACTATCATAAATGTATTTGAAAGAGTTTTCTCATTACTCTTTAGAAGAGGGAGCCAGTATTTCATAGCTGTATATCCCCCCAGCTGTGTATCATCCAGGTCTCTAGTATGTGGTTAAACCAGATGGGTTCAACTGGATGGACATTCTGGCTGACACGCTAGTGTTTCTGTGCTGCGGTCCAGTACAGGATGGAAAAGGTCCCCTACAGGCCAGGAAAGAGTCCCTAAACAAAATATCCCTTGGCTGAGAATCACAGAGGAGATGGAGATGTGCAGAACAAAGACAGCAAGGTGGTTCAGCCCCAGCTCTGTGGCACAGCAGCTCCTCTCACCTGTACAAGACGAATAGTGGAAGAAGAACTGGCTACAAACTCTTGAAGCCCAGTGTTTTGTGGATCATACTGCCAGTGAACAGGTCATGGAGTGCAGGCAGAATCTCTAAACAGCATGTTGTCTTCTCTTTTAAGGCAAAATTAAATATGGACCTTACCCAATTTCCCTGGCAGCTGGCACAGGAGGTTTTCTATTGACTTCAGCAGAGCTGGTTTTACTCCTAGAATTGGTTAATTTTATGCACTGAGTGGTTCGACACTTTGCATAGTTGATATGATCTTGGATGTCCAGAGACTGTGAATTACCTAAGTGTCACAGATATTAAATCATGAAGTAGATGACAGTGTCCTCTCTGTGTCATACGATCTTAGTGCACTTTGTGGGATAGTCTCTTTTATTATTGCCAGCAATCATAAGTGCTGAAAAAATACCGTAAGTAAAATAGCATTTTAGAGTACAATGCATCCAATGTTCTTAATATATATACACATCTGCAATATGTTAAACTCAGACTTAAGCCCATTTAATCTCAGGGATTTCAATGGGGTGTCTGTATGGAATGAAGGGAAAAGTTTGATCCCAGAATACTTGATGGCTACACCTTTCAGGAAGACTTTATGCCTTAGATTTCACCTAGATTTGTGTTTATAATAATAAACACAGCATTTATTAAATATATATTTATAATAAATTCCATGCTATCAATGGTCTGTCTACTGTAGGAATCATTTCATGTACTGCTTGCCTTCTCTTAGATGATTTCAGAAAACAGTGCATCCAGATAAATCTGACTTGTGGGCATGTTTTGAGCCACAATGCTAAATGCCTGATAAGGGTTCTCTCTGCCTACGGACATGATCAGGATCTATTCCAAGAATCAAATTTAAGCCTATCCATGAGCAGATGCTCTTGTGAGAAGAAACGGGTTTGAACACAGCTCCTGTGTTCCTCTTCATGGATATCAGCCAGAACAAGAATGGAGACTTTGGTTCAGCTCCCTTCTGTCATGGGATAAATTCACAAGATCAGGAAGCTCTCTGCCTGCTAAGAGTGTGTGCAAAACCACTTAGCACTGCATCCAAAAGCAGGGCAAGAGAAGCAGCGAATGAGATTGTCCTAAATGCCCCTTAGCAGGTAGGTGCTGTGTGCAGCCAGGGCACCAGCTTCTCCTGTGGGGGCAATACCACTCCTTCGGAAGCTGACGTTGTTGGCAGCCCTCCATTTGTATTGGCTCTGGGAAGGGCCAGAGGTCCCAACGATGGCTGCTGAGACAGAGTCTGGAAGGAGTCTTATTCATCCCCTCTCCAAAATACTTAGTAGGAATGTTGTAGAGACCAAGTGTGGCATACTGAAAAATTTTGCCAGTCTGCCTGGGGTACTTAAACCACTTCCAATGAAAGGGTTCTATTCACAGAGTCCTAAACAGAAGACGGGAAGAAGTACTAGCCAAAAAAAAAAGAGAAAATAAAAAGTAATTTTAAAAGGGCTCTGATTTTATTTGTATAGTAGCAGAATTCTCTTCTACCTCAAACATCACCTAAAATCTTGTGGAAGGGGACTCTGCACCCATAAATGCTTTCTTTAAATTATGAGAGGAGTTTGTGACACATCAGCATCATGTTTGCTGTATTGGGAGTACATCTTTGCTGTTTTCTCAACTGATGTCCAGGAATCACGAGAGTGAGAGTTCTCAGTACATCCATATATCGTGTGCTGTGGAGACAATCCTCCTTGACCATGGAGTTACAGCACAAGCTTATCCGATTTTCAGTGTTTGTTCTTACAAGGATAGATGGTAAAATCCTTCTGAGGGCTTTGGTGGAAATTTGCATTCACTCTGACATGCTGTGAGTGCTGAGATCCACATCTTCCCCCTCCACCATCTCAGACATCTGTATACTCCACAGCAGACCCACAGTGAGTCAGAGTCTGATATTTGTGTTAGTATGGTACAATATCACAATCTAAAAATGGTTTTACAAGCTTTCTGGCTAATTGGAGAGTAACAAGTGTGGCCTAGATACCCGCATGTATCGTTTGGCCTGAGGCTGGCTGGCTGGTTGGCTTGTTTTACCTGATATATTGCCAGACTTTGATGCTGTTTTTTGTGCTGACTGCTACCTCAGGTCATCCTATTAATTTCAGTCTGCTCAGAGACTGCAATGCTACAATCTGGCTAGTTGCAGTTGTATGATTGAATTTTTACTGCTAAGCACAGCCTAGCCTACCCAACTTATTTGATTTAGCAGGTGTCTTACTGGCATTTAAAATATTTTACATATGATTATAATGCATCCTGAGGGAAGAACAGCAAAACACCACAAACCAGTTTATTAGTAAGACTTCTTGCTGTTCTGCTAAAATATGGCAATCACAAAGACAATTTACGTTGCAGAGACTTGACCTTTACTTTCCAGGACTGTAAAATAAAACTCCAACCCCCCCACTTTCTGCATCTGGTTGACATTTGAATAAAACTGCCGGAGTGCAAACAAATTTTGAGAAAACATGTCCAGCAAACTCTGCATTGACTCTAAAAATATTCTTGGCTAAGTGACGTTTTAAGGCCATATGTTGAAAAAAAAAAAGAAACCCCAAAACTTCACTAGAATTTATTGCAACAAGAGATTTGCCAAACTACTTAAGACGTTTGGGAAGATTATAGTGAAGTACATTAGTTGCTGACTTGACAATTTGCTCTGCTCACTGCTTGCATAGTGGATTCTTGATATTCATGCTGAGAGCTGATCCAACTTTCTAGTGCATTTTAGCAAGAGACCTGCCAAATGTCTACTGGTCTATTAAATGCTGGCAAACCAAAGGTCAGCCTTGTTTATGAGCCACAGCAAAGCTGCTACGAATGGCACACAAACCCTCCTCATGCTTTTTTTTTTTTTTTTTTTTTTTTTTTTTTTATTTATTTNTTTTTTTTTTAATTCAATATTTTAGCACAGGATTGGATGGGAATGGATTTTGATTGGTTTTGACTTATAATCTCTCCAGGTCTGCCCTCACTCGTATCCCCTGGCCATGAATCTGAAGGCTGCAGAAGAGGCAGTTCTGTTTCACTGAGATGTGTTTCTTCTTGCTTCACCGAATGACCACCAGGACTGTGTGGTCCTGTTTGCAGAGGCATGGGCCAAATTATGCCCCCTCGGTACGTCCCCAGGGAGAGGGCAGAGCCTCCAGCTGCAGAGGGCACAACTGCCCTTCCTCTACACTTCATTCCTCTTCCTTTCTGGGAGCTCCTCCGTTCAGCTGCCAGAGTGAGAAGGATTGTGAATGGGAAACTCTGTTGCACCCTGTCTGTGTCCACGTGAATCCTTTAATTGATGACTCTGGACTGCCTGTCAGACTTTCACTAACTGTGTCAGAAGTCGCAGTTCTGCTCTGTTCACCCAAACTGCTTTTGATACCATTCCAGTTTAGTAGGACAGAAGATTATCCTGGTACGATAAGCAAGTCTTCCCATAAAGAGGCTAACCCTTGCCCTCCTTGCCAAAGCAAACATTCTTACCAAGGCAGAGGCATCATTGTCACATACAATAAAAGTTTCTTCCTTTATCGTGCTATAGTGAATGTATTACATCAACGTTTCTTACCTCCTTATAATATGTATTTATGATATTTGCTTTGCTAGCATATAGGAAAAACAGAAAATTCCTCCTCTGACTCTATGCCTCCAAATATGTTCGGCAGCAATATATTTAAAACATAAACAATTAAACGCTCATTTAAAACAGAATATCAAAAACATCCCAAAACCAAAAAACCCCACCCCAAATCCAAACTGAAAAACTTGCTTGTTTAAAACGTTCTAAGGTACATCAGTTTAGAAAGGTCTATGTCATGAATAAAAATCTTATCCAGGTTTATTTTAGTGCTAGCGTTTGCTTAAATGCTATTTACAAGAGACAGAGGTAGTCTAACATATATATATATAAAATCCACATTTAACAAAAAAAAACCTGCAGAAGAAATCACTGTTTGTACAGATTGTATAGCACGGGAAAAGGTGATGACTTGGTGGGGGTTTTTTGGTGTAGGTTTTTTTTTTTTTAATTCTTTTCCCTATCCCCCTCCTCTACTTCCCGCAGCTGAGATAACCCGCGAAATGTCAAACATCTTTGCTGTAGCAAACACACGGTAACTCGCGGGGGAGAACCCCTTCCGTCCGGGCCCGATCCTGGGCTGGATCTGGGCGCAGGCACGGGGGGACCCCCGCCCGGGCACCGGGACCCGGGGAGGGCAAGGAGGGGGCGGGGG
>VZRS01014766.1:458118-561274 GCA_013398055.1 Ifrita kowaldi
ACTTCCCGACGGGGGCGCATTTCGGCGGGGCTGCAGCGGTGCGGGCACCTCGGAAGCCGGGCGTGCTCCGGCTGCCGTTCCGCCGCGGGGGCGGGAGGCCTGACCCCTCTCTTGCAGCTGCGCCGCCGAGGAGCCATGGCTGAAGAACGCGCTGCCGCCGACTGGGAGATCGACGTGGAGAGCCTGGAAGGGGAGCCGGACGAGGCGCCCGGCGCGCCCCGCGGCAGCACCGGCCCGGAGGAGGAAGAGGAGGAGGAGGAAGGCGAGGAGGCGGCGGCGGCTCCGCGGCGGGGCGAACCGCGGAAGCTGAGCCGCACGCCCAAGTGCGCCCGGTGCCGCAACCACGGCGTGGTATCGTGCCTGAAGGGACACAAGCGGTTCTGCCGCTGGCGCGACTGCCAGTGCGCCAATTGCTTGCTGGTGGTGGAGCGGCAGCGCGTCATGGCCGCCCAGGTGGCGCTCCGACGGCAACAGGCCACCGAGGTGAGGGGGGACGGGACGCGACGCGACATGGCGGGACGGGACGGGCGGCCCCGGTCTGATGGCGCCATCCGATCGCTCTCTTAGGACAAGAAGGGGCTGACGGGGAAGCAGGCAAGTCTGGAGCGCAAAGCCGTCTACCAGAGGCACGTCCGAACGCCCAGCCTCTTGGCCAAGAGCATCCTGGAAGGTAAGAGCATCCCCTGCCCCGCCACGGATGCCCTGAGCCCCGCAGCGCCGCTGGCAGCGGGGAAACCCCGCTCTGCCCCGGAGGACCCACACCTCCCGTCCGAGGCGCGTCGGCTCAGGGACGCGCGTCAAACGCAGCGTCCTTTCCCGAAATAGCCATTAAAGCGCGCCCCGCTGCCAGCGCCGGGCGACGGAGGCTCCTGCCCTTCGAGGCTGGAATCGATGTGGCAGAATTTTAGTTCCGTGCCCCCTCCGCTCAAAATAATGCCTGAAATGCTAGCAGCGGTAGTTTGAAATTTGAGAATTACTGTTAAAAGCTGGCAGTCTTTTTACATGGCTACCCGGCAGTGTTTTGCAGTGCAGGATAGTTTATTAGCGGGTATTTTTATCAGCAAAGGAGTAAATTGATTAATTTTTTCTTGTGATCTGAACGCCTAACACAGCAGTACTGTTTGCGACATTATCAAGAGTAGGAGCTGCATAACCGGATGCTTAATTTTTTTACTGTTGAAAATGTTAGCTGTGGAAGAATGAAATTTTAAATATCGGTATTTTAGTGAAAGGGTGTATTTCTTTCCCCACACCTTTTTGGGATTGTACACATATTTATTCCTATGTCTGCTTTAATTACTTTCCAAACCATATCCCTATAAGTCATTGTACTTCTCAATTCCGTTTTTTTTTTTTTCTCAAATAGAAAGCTCTTTTCTTTGTCTGTGCAAACTCTGTTAATATTTGGTCCTTTTAGAAACCTCTAATTTACATCTACAGTTCACTCTTCTGAAAACTCTTCTGTATTCTTTCCTCTAATTTATCTTAACAGTCTTTTTCTTTTCTCCTAGTTCTTCTTGGGATATTCTGCCATCTCTAGCAGTGTGTACATAGTGATTCATCTTTAGAAAATAGAAAAGACACCCGCTGTAGATATAGGTATCTTCCTTGGAAAAGGGGAAACCTTTATGAGAGGAATGAGGATGAAAACAGGTAAAATCCTGTTCTCCTGACTCATATAAATAGTTCAATTAATTCAATGGAATTGCTTGTCTGGGTAGAGCAAACAGGATTGGACCTTATCTGTTATATTAAATTAAGCCAAGAAGCTTGGTAATTGAATACACTGGAAACTGAATTTCTATGTTTTATTGAAGTTCTAGTTCAGAAGAAATAAAATATTTGAATGCTTTGTGTATGTGTTAAAAGTGAATGGTTATCTCTCTCCTTAAGCCTCATGATGGAATATCAGTTATGATACACAGCAGGGCTTTGCCTTTTCTTTTTTATTTTTTTCTCCCTCTTCCATCTGTTTGTTTGGAACCGTTTTTTAAAAAGTTACAAATCAGCTAGCTTTGAGGGATACTACACATGTCAGAAAAGCAGGTCTTGCTTATCTACACCAAGGAACTGAATGTGCCTGATTGCTAAGCCTCTGTGTCATGGTGACTTCTGTAGGAGCTGATGGTGACCAGGGTCTGTTGCAAGTGCTCAGTGCTTGGTGGGACTGGCTCATGGAGCTATTGTACAAACACAGCTTTAATGTTTTTCTCAAGTGGCTTCATTCCTAATACTGCTTTGTTGTTTTAGGTTACCGTCCTATTCCAACAGACTCTTACCTGGGAGGGAATTCACCCTTGCCACCTCCTGTAAGTGACAGGATGAGAAAGAGACGGGCTTTTGCCGATAAAGAGTTGGAGAACATTATGCTAGAGAGAGAGTATAAAGAGAGAGAGATGTTGGAAGCTACACAAGCAGCTGCCCTTTTTCTCCCTAACCGTATGGTGCGTGGAGCTGAATACAATTCATATAAAACAGCTTTCAGCACTTCTCAAGTTGATAATCCAAACAAGGAATTTTCCAATTTTTTACCAACCTGCCTTGATCTAACGATGCAGTATTCAGGACCTAGCAACATGGAACTAATTTCTTCGAATGTCAGTGTAGCTACTACCTACAGGCAGTATCCCCTGTCTTCTAGGTTCTTAGTGTGGCCAAAATGTGGCCCCATTAGCGATGCTCTCCTCTACCAGCAATGCGTGTTAAATGCTACTGCTGTCCAAGCTCTCAAACCTGGGGCAGGTTGGGATGCCAAGGTCTCACAAAGTCAGGACTGTCCAAACACTGAGCATGACATCATGCCTCCAAAACTGGAAAATTCATTTGTTCTGACTCACACACGAGACATTCAGCAGTCACGTAATGAGATACTGTGCCTTCACCAGGAAGCTCGTGAGAGGTCAGCTTTCTCTCCTCCAAAAAGGACTTTCTCCCAAATTTCTGATAAGGGTTCTCTGTCTCCTCAGGAGCAGGCATTAAGCAAGATCAGCAAAAACAGTACCAAACCCCCTCCACCACTCAAGTACAGTGCATTTCAGACACTGTTCCATCAGACATTTCCTGACACTCCAACAGCAGAGTTAAGAATGTCGTTTGTGAAGGAGACTTTTGAAGATGCCTCTAAGAAATACAGGGAGTGTGCTGTTAAAGAGAACCAAAAATACAAGTTTACTGTAGATAAATGTGCAAAAGACTTCTTTGGGGTGAAACAGGCCACAACAAAATTTTCAACAACTGAGCCACTGTCATTTTCAGTTGAATCCATCCTTAAACGACCTTCTTCTGCAGTTACTAATGTCTCTGAGTGAATAAACTTTACTTTCAGAGTAGAGAGTTTCTAAGCTTTGCCTTCTGCAGAATTGCTCCTGCGTGCCTTATCTCTTAAAAGATTTTTAAAGAGGAATTTCTGCAATAAATGGTAATGCTTTCTTTTATTTCAAACTGATGTACATAACTATGCATGTTTTCCGAAAAACAAATTTAATTTTTTAAAATTGAAAATGCATGTACAGACTGTAAAGTGTTGTCATTTTAAACAGCACTTCAAACCATTCAATAAAACCAGTTTACTTACGAGCACAGACTGATCTCTTGCTTGTCTCTAGCATTTTGCAGGCAAGTATGCTTTACTTTCAAAATACACTTTTTATTTTATCTGCCATTATAACTGTACTTACTACTTAGGTTGCTGGGGTAAGCAGTCATTTCTCCTTTGAACCTCCAGTAACTATGAGAAGAGGTAACAACAGTGCATGTGGGCTAGCGTGAATTCACGAGAGTCTTTATTTACTTATGTGAGGTTTGGATCAGATTCCATATGCCTTTCTTATTCTGAGGGGGGAGTGCATGCTAGCATAAAAGACTAGTCTATTCCACACCTCTGTAAAAGCTTCTATTGCTAAAGCCAGGAGAGTTACTGGATTGGTTTTGAGGGAAATGGCTCTAGTGAGCTTTTGAATAAAAAGTCAGCATTTTTTGAAGTTCAGTTTTTGAATAAAAAGTCTGCTTTTTGGAATTAGTTTTAAAAATTTTTTTGATGTTCAATTCACTTTACTTTGAATTTCTACCCCCTTGAATACTTTCCTTCCCAGAACACTTCACTTTTGACCAGCAAGAGCCTGAGATTCTTGTTTTGTAGTAATTGAAATGACCTTCAGGCTGTAAACATGATGCACAGAATCATCACTGCTAATGAGAAATCAAATAATAGTCTCTCAGTTTTTCAATCCCTTATCTGTGTGCAGGGATAGAAAATAAAGATAGAAATAAAAGGGAATATCCAATAGAATTTATCTGAGAACTGAAATGGCCTCAGGGTTATAGGAAAAGGCACTGCTGGATTTCATTATGACAGAGCTTGAAGCTTTCTAAATTAGTGACTTTTAAAGTTTTCCTCTATATGTTGTTGTTAGCACATCTAGTGCTAACAGGTAATCCCTTGGTTACTTTCCTTAGTGTTTTAATCCTGCACACAGTGCTCATCCAATTGAAAGGAGTTGATGTTTGTTTTTAATTTTCATGGTTTTCTAGGGACAATTTCTGTTTGGTATTTGTGGGCAGAATGTAATCTTCTCTAATGTTATTACACTCCCTGCACAGGTTAAATGCTTATTTTGCCTGTGAATTCCAGGTTCTGTAACTAAGTAATCTCTCTAAGTGTTTAGAGTTTCTGTTGGGAGTGGTGTTGCAGAATACAAGGACCATTTTTGTGTTTGGGAGGAGTCACCTGTCCTGAGCGCTTTTCTAAGCCATTTTAAAGCAATAGACAGGTTGGAGAAAGCACATTTTACATAATGTGTAAATTTTTGTGTAACACATCTTACAAAGCTCATAAAAAATTTATGTCAGGAATGCAAAAAAACTTATTGTAATTTAAAAGACTCTTGGGCACTGGCTAAAGTTTCACTTTTCAAAAGAATTCATACCAACATTTTCTTAGTGAAAAATAGGTTTCAAATACAGTGAGATGCTTTTCTTTTTTTCAAAGTTTATCCTTTATCCAGTTGCCATTAGAGGGAGTTTTAACTTGCTTGAGCTGAATCTGCTTGCTAATGTGTTTAGCAGTCAGACCAAGTTAAGCAGCTTTTACTGGGAATAAATGGAGAGAAATTCTTCATAATTCGTATTTGTTTGCTTTCACCACTGTTTCCTTCTTTGGCTTTGTTGAACATTAAATGTTAAAAAGGGAGTTTTACTTAGGCAAGGCTTCCTTTGTTATTAAAAATATGATTTGTTTTGGTTTTTGAGCTGCTGGTATAAACTAGGATCACAGATGAAAGAAAGTTCAACAATCTATATACTGAACCAATATCAGATACTGGAATTAGTCCTGTGTAAATATTTTTTTTTCCTGACAGTGTGTGCATCTAACATTGTTCAATTTTACATCCGAAATATTTTTCCAGGCAATCACTTGTCTTTATTCGTCTCCTGATAAAAAAAACCAGAAAACTAAAGCTTTCTGACAGACTGGTACCTCTTGACCTTTTTGAGAAAAAATTGAACTGAAAAAATTCAAATTCTGCATATATACTGAGCATTTGTATATATATATATATATCTATCTATAGATATTTATGTATACACATACACATGTCATAGTTTTACCCTAGCTGCAAGTATGTACCAGGCAGCTGCTCACTCTCTCCCCCACCCTCTCCACAGTGGAGAGGAGTCAGAAAAAACCCGTGAATCTCATGGCTTGAGATAAGAACAGTGTAATAATTGAAACAAAAGAAAATACAATAACAGTAGCAACAATGACAACTATTCTGTAGTAGTTGTAATGTCATAGTAATGAAAAGGAGAGAGAGAGAGAGGAATAAAACTGAAGAGGGACAGGTGATGCACAATACAATTGCTTACCACCCACTGACTGATGCCCAGTCCATCCCCCAGCAAAAATCAGCCGCTGGCCATGACATTCTGTGGTGTGGAATGGCCCTTTGGCAGTTTGGGTCAGTTGTCCAGGCCATGCACCCTCATGGATTCTGGTGCAGGTGCTCAGTGCTAGAGCATGAGACACTGAGAAGTCCTTGACTTTGGGGAAGAGCTGCTGAGCAAAAACTGAAGCACTGGTGTGTTACCAACATTATTCTCATACTAAAATCAAAATGGAACACTGTACCAGCTTCTGAGAAGAAAATTAACTCTATCCCCCCAGCCAAACCCAGGACAACACACTGTTATATATAATATATGTATGCCCCAGATTTTTTACTCAAATTCCAGTCATCAAAAGAGGAATGACATTTCTGTTACTATTTGAAAAAAAATTGAGGTGACACTTGGACAAACTGTTTGCTTCGATAACAAACAAGTGTCACTGGAGTCAGCATTTGGCTACTGTTTCTCACAGTCACTTGCTCATGCCTTGCTTCAGTTCCATTACATCACCCTGTACTTAGTTTCCTTTTCTTTCATAGACCCTGGGCCCTACTTCTCATTCATCCTGAAAGCTTGTTGCATCCCGATGGTTTTTTTTTTCCTTTCCTTTATTAAAAGTTTGTATAAAGTCGGTTACCCACGGGGAGATGATTAGTGGCTTGAGCAAGACAGCATGTACTCAGACAGCATGTGATTTTCCTCACAAAGTTTTACAGTGGTTCTATAGCACTCTTTAAGCCATAAGCTTCTCTAGAGCAGAAGTAGCCAATTGTCCATGTCTGCTGGTGCAGCTGTGCAAACTCATGGAAAAGAGGAGCAGGCATTGCTCTGAAATTGTCTAGCACTTACTGCGAGTCACTGTCTTGCTGGCAGTTAGTCAGCTGTTAAAGTATCTTATGCTTCCCTATGCTCTCTACTTCTTAAATACAATTTCTGTGGCATTTTTGGGGTGTGTGGGTGTCTCTATCTCCTGTACAGTGTCAAGATTCACATTCATGCTGTAGTTACAGGTGTCAGGTTGCATTTCTCTTCTGATCCCCTTCTGACTTCTACTTCACAGCTTTTTTCATGTGATAGTAGAACATACCTCTTGGGAAGTTCAACTTTTGGGGTTTGGACAGGAGGCCGAGAACCTCTGGTGGCTGTGGTGCACAAAACAGCTGTGGAAAGCAGTATGAAGAACAATTATTCACTAGGTCTGCAAAATAGCATGCCTGGGTGATGGCATAGTCAGAGACAACCAGCTACATGCTGGAAGTATGGGACCTCCATATGTATGCTGAGACAAAAATTTTTACAGGTGCATAGAGGTGTATAAATGCAGACAAATAGTGGATTTCAGAAATAATAGCAGCCCAGGCAGTACCTGGCTTATTGCCTGGCCTTACTCCCCTGGCCCAGGGGAAAGCTGCCTCTTTCTGCCCTGGCATCTTTTGGATGAGAGCAATCCTTGAACATACTCAGTTCTGGAGCTTGACTCCAAATTTTGGAAGTGGGCTCCTGAAAGTGGATGAGAGTACCCTTCCTTGGCAGGGAAAGCACAGCCTTAGTGTTGGTGGTGTAGACTTTAGGCTGCCCTCAGGAGGTAAAGGCAAAGCAGCAGCGTTCTGTACTGCTTGGGCAGGAGCGGGTTCACTTGGAGAGGAGGTAGATTATTGACAGCTGCTGCAGTGGCAGTGCTTGTCCCTCATGAAAACTAGGCACAGGAAAATTCCAATGGGGGCTGTGGAAGGTGGGGGGAGAGACCCTGCTCAGTAGGGTGAGTTGCCAGCTTTCTCCCAGGTATTGGCTTCTCAGAGGTGACTGCACAAGCACTGATACTTAACACAAAGTCTGCCTTAAAATTGTCCTTTGTTTTAGATGTCTTTGAAGCAGCAAGTTGAGATGCTGGGCTTGCAAAGATCAAGGCAAGATGACTGGATAACCAGACACAGGGCACTCAGCCAGTGTCAAGACCCAAAATGCCTTTTCATTCCGCCCTGAGAATAAGATAGCCTTGTGCTGTCTGCTTCTCCTTCTGCTCTGACAAAGACCTCTCCGAGTTTCGCAGTCTGAGCTCCTCATCTCCTTGGGGTCATAAAACTAAGTCACTTTTTGACCAGCTGTGAAGGACTTCCTTGTATAGTTAACAGCTCTGGATCTTTAACATTGACCGGATCCCAGGTGTTACTGTTCTGGAATCAGAGAATTTGTCACTGTCTCAATTTCTTTATTTTAGGTGTAGAACAGGGAGGTATGTTCTCATTTTAATTTGACAGCTTGATTGCATGACCAAGCCTTTCACTTTCTATACCAAACGCTTTCCATTCAGCTGACCTTGATATGAAAGCTGGCACCAGGAGTCATTGCCCATGATATATGAGATTCTCACTGTATCACTGAGTTTCTGCTATGTATTTCTGCTAACTGAACAGAATGTACACATAATGCCTCCTTTAACTCAGATAGTAGTGATCAGCCCTTTTTTGTTTGCTTGCATTGAAACTGGACAAACCGTGGCTTATGCAAGAAGGGCTGCTGGGGGAGCATGTGTGGGCAGGTGGAAACCAGTGACAGGAATGTCAGTGAGACTGGAGAGACAGGAACCAGTTAATAAACAAAACTTCCACAGCGACCAAGAGAAAAAAAGGAGTGGTTCCTCATATTCAGTTATGTTGAGATATGATGTTGGAAGAATTGGAAGAATGAAAAAGTGCAATGTGGAAAAGAGCAATGGCCCTTCCCCCATTTTTAAAAGTAATAATTTCCACCTAAGGAAGAACAAAAAACTGCATAGGCAAGCCTACTGATATGTACACCAACCGGATCCCAGTAGGATATGCACTTATCCATGCAAGATGGAATCTAGAAATAATTTCAGAAGAGATACAAAGGTTTTAGGAATGCTACATTTTACAGTCACATTGTCTGGCTGACAGCCTCTGCATCTATACCTTATTGCATTTGGTCAAATCTGAGCTTAAACTAGTTACTAGATTTTTCACTCATTCCTTGTGAATTCTGTTGGGCAGGAAACAGGTAGGTTGAACTACTACTACTATGTGTGATATAGTTTCTGTATTCATGTCTCAAGAGCTAATAATGGCACCCATTACACCCTTCCTGGTTTTCATCTACCCACAGAACCTCCTTCATGAGTCAGACAGTCTCCACTTTAAAAAGTCAGACAGAAGACATGGGTGAACTGTCCTTCCTCAGAGATGGCTTGCTTCTGGGTTGTGAAAATCACACTGGGAGTTCATCTTCTGTGAGAAGATGCTGTAAGTAGTCACAGAATTTTTGTAAAATAGATTTGGAAAGACCAGAACTATGTATACAGAGAGAAACCCAAAATCTTAGTGTAAACTATGCATAGGTAAATCCAACCCCTTTCAGGAAATTTTAGACATGCAGCAGAATGTGTGAATGGAGAGCTGAATAAAAATCTTCAGAAGATCTTAGTAAGTGTCTTGGAGATGACAAATGTACATGAGCCTTATACTTTAACCCATGTGCAAAACCATATTTTATTTAATCTTTCATTTAATTTAGAAACTTTACACTTATTATCATTTCAACTGCCCTTATCCTGTAAAGCAGTACTGCTTCCTCTAGTATGTCCTCAAACACATTTAGTAGCTGGAACTTAGTGCTGTGTGATAGAACCACAGGGTAGAACTGTGGTGGCACTGAGGCTGGATGGCAGCTCTGGAGCCCAGTGCCACTCCTGCCCATAGCAGGTTGCTCACAGCTACGTTCATACTGGATTGAAGCTATCTTTAAGGATGGAGACTCCACAGCCTTCCTTGGCTGCCTATTCCAGTGTTTGAGCACCTGCACAGGAAAGAAGATTTTTTGGTTTGGGTGGAATCTCCTGTATT
The DNA here is from genome assembly GCA_013398055.1 of Ifrita kowaldi. Taxonomy (NCBI): domain Eukaryota; kingdom Metazoa; phylum Chordata; class Aves; order Passeriformes; family Cinclosomatidae; genus Ifrita; species Ifrita kowaldi. Next base: position 467,865 of record VZRS01014766.1, read on the forward strand.
CCAGTGTGTGCCTGCTGTCTCTATTCTCCTGGACACCTCTATAAGATCTGTCTTCTTTTCTCCCACTATACATATCTACAGTGATAAGGTCCCCCGAGTCCTCTGTTCTCTGGGTTAGAAAGGCCCAGTTTTCTCATTCTTTCCTGACATGAGAGACATTCCAGTGCACTAACAACCTTCAAGGCACCTTTGCTGAACTCACTCCAGTATGTTCTTCTTTACTGATGAATCCAGCACTGGACACAGTACTCCAGATGTGTCTCACGGGGCTGAGTAGAGAGGAGGGGTCAGTTCCCTCCGTGAGGAGGCAACATTGCCAAATGCAGACCAGGATGCTCTCGGACATACTCGCCAAAGAGCGCACTGCTGCCTTCTGGTCAACTCAGTGCCCACCAGGCCACCGTGACTCAGAGCAGCTCATGAAGAACTTGCATGTCCCAATATTTCTATCATTTTCACTGGAATTAAATAAATTCTTCTTAAATCATTGCATACTACATTCATGATGAGCACTGATTCTTGCAAGAGCAAGAAGAAACTGCTTCCTGTGACTTTAATACTGCAAGGTCTGAAAAGAAAGTAAGAAAAGGAATAGTTATGAGATTCTGGAAGCATATCTTCACCCATACTGCATACCTACGCAAACCCGAGTGGTTTAAAGAGATGCTGAAACTTCATCTTGGGCTCAAGATGAGGTAGCTGTGTTACAGCACAACTAAAAAGCCTTATGCTAGGGAGTTCCCTCAGCTTCAAATGCAATGTCCACACCATCTCTCACTGTGCCTTTCCAAATTTCTCTTTTATAAATGGATGGAGAAAACAGGAGTCATAGTTCAAAATAATTTCCATTCTCTGGCAAACCACTCTAGGATTTGAATTCAGGAAGGCCAGTGCTTCGTACTGAAATTGCCTGCCTCTAGGATGTGCACAGAGAGATATGATAGCTAGGTCACGTTGGAAACTGTGCGGTACAAAGGTAACGGGAGAAAATGAGATCAAAACTGACAAGAGCAACTCTCCCTAGTGGCTGGTGGGTGTGCCCTGCCTGACCTCCACCTTCTTCCTGGCCCTTGAGAAGGTGGGGAAGGGCAACAGGGCTCTGCTAGTGGTCCAGCACCCGCACACTTCCCGCAGTGCCTGCTCCTGCTGGCCAGGGAGAGCACAGCCACAGCCTGGGTGCTGGCCTGACTGCAGGGGGACAGCCAGCTGCTGCCACAGCCTGTGGGTGGGTGGCAGCCAGTTTTGGAGCATGATGATGGAGATTTTTCCATCAAAAAGCTTTAGTTTTTTCAGGCACTGGATTACTCCCTCCATGCAAAACCACTAGGTTACAAAGCTGCTATGTCCTGCATGAGCAGCAACTCTGGACTACAAATTTGCAGATGTAATAGTGAGGGAGCATGCTCTGCTGGGTATGGAGGCTTTAGTCAGAGGCTCTACAATGCAAAGAAGTGAGAGGAAAAAGATTTTTGGGCTAAAACTCTTCTTCAGTCCGATAAATTACCTACTCAGGATTAGAGGAGAGTGACTCAGGGATTTTGAATGAAGAACAGTAGAGAATAAAGCCGTGGGGCAGTGAGCATTACATGAAATAATTTAACCTCAAAGCCATGATGGTGTAGCTAACCATAAAGGGTTTGTGTCTAACAGAGGATACGAGCCGGAGGTTATGCTGAGTGCATGATCTTCTGTAATTTATGGCAGCCGGTAACAAGTCCAGGCTTACAGAAAGGAAAGCACACATATGTTAACAACCAGCTCCTTGTAGCAGTGTCTTAATTCAGCTTCTGGTGTTACTCCCAAGCACTGGGACAGAGCAACACGGAGTTGTCTTGCTTGTGGGGGCAAGATGGGAAGGGGAAGGGGGAACCTCTGCAATGCAGTAGTGAAAGGCAGCTAATCTTTGTGCTCCACCACTTCTTACTGCTTACAGCACAGCAGCTCACACTTCAGCACTAAAGCACATGGTTGATATGGCTTAATACCATTCCAGCAGACACAGAACAGGTGGAAGACTGGCATGTGTTTTCTTAGCTGTTTTTGCTTTAGTTTTTGCTTGGCACTCACTTTGACACCTGCAAATGCAAATCAAGCCTTTCCACAAGACACACATTGGTTGAAGCCAGAGTCCCAGACAACAGAAGGTTGTCTTTGAGCTGGATTCTCTGTAACAGAACTAATAAGAGTGCCTCCTACTATTTTTTCTCCTGGCATGGAGACATCTGTGTGATGTATCCTTATGCAACATACTATATATGTGGAACTTGTTGAATTTGCTGTCCTTGAGAATGCTGCTGTCTGCAAATGAACTGAAATAGTTTCCAAAGCAAAGTAGATGTGAAATGGTTTGGGAAACTGTGTTAAAACCACATTTGTTCTCATGTGCTTTCCCTGTCATCATCTCCCATGCAGTTAATCTCATGTACCTTCCTAAGCTCCTTCCCTTCCTGCCACACATGATATTTCCTTCTGTCTCCTCCAACATAAATGCTTGGTTCCTTGCTTCCCTTTGGAAGTGGCAGGAGCTGTGTATCAGCACCACTTGTTCTTAGGACTGGGCTCTCGTGCTACAAAACAGCCTACTCCAGAGTGACTTGAAAGGCTTTCTGCAAAGCAACCAGATCAGCACGCTTGTGCGGAAGCTGCAAAACAAACAAGGAGTAATAACATATCTCCTAGAGCTGCAAAATACCACATGTGGATGAGGATAATCCCTTCATTAGGTTCTGAACACAAAATCCCACCACAGAGTATCATAAACCATATGATGTCCTTGAATGCTGGATTTTTCATTTGGGCGTATGAAGAAACTGAAAAATGTGTAAAATGAAAATCACATGTACTGCAAAGCAGCTCCATAATGCTGGAAGCTGGTAACATCTGAAAGTGAGTAACAAAACTGACACATAAAGATGTGCTCTGAGCCAATTTACAGCAAAGGGTAAAGATCATACTGCATCTGAGTCAAAACAGGGCAGGTACTACTCCCTAGTGATTGTACATCCAAAGAGTCTCTTGTGTACTGATTGTACCAGAAAATGTATGGAATACATTACAATTGTAAACGTTCCTCTGACATGTTATTTCAGAAAACACCATGAGAGTGAGATAAAATATAGGGCTTAGTCTTTCAACCTGCAATCATAACCGTCCCAATTTCCATTGCTGTCAAAGATGAAGCAGAGATGCTCATCTCCGCACAGCCACCTTTTAGAAGACGTAAGTATTCTGACAGAATGAAGGTTTTCAGCAGAAGAATTTTTGAGCTTTTCTGGAACACTGTGCTTTCTGGTGCTTGTTTGGACCTAACAGCTGAGCCCAGAAGGTGGGTCTCCAAAATGTTTGTATGGTGCATTCTGCAGTTGCTTACTGTGCTTGCTTAAATGGAAGTGGTTATCTTGAAACTGCTGTGCCGCTGGTTTGCTCAAGAGCTTCCAAATGTGGCTTAACTCTTCAAAGCAATAAAAACCCCCCAAAACCCAAAAACCAGAACCAAAGCCAAAAAACCAAAAACAAAACCAAAAAAGCCAAGACTCAGTCCCATGTCTGGTATTTTATTAAGCAGCTGATCCAGTTAATTCCTTCCTACAGTTATTCTGAACTGTTCTCTCCTTGCTGTTGTTTTATATGGAGGAAATGTATTCTTATGTTAAGCAAATACAACTATAGTGTTTGGGAGATTAAAACCACGAGGCAAAAAGCTGAGGTAGATGCAGAAGCTCGTATTTGAAGTTCAGATAAAATGAAGGCCATCTGCAGTGCCATCCATAGCATCATACTGCTAAAAATGTCTATGAAAAGAAGATACAGTGAATGAGACTGATATTTGGACCAAAAGGAAGGCCAGGAATCCTGTGTTCCACAAATCCAGGAGACAGTACGTGCATGTAAGGCAAAGTCAGCTAACTTCTGCCAAGACGTCATTAGAGAACGTTGATATTGAAAATATCCGCTTGTTAAATTCTTCTAGATTTTCAATTGCTGAATAAGATGTGTCATTGGTGTGGAAACTATCATGTTTTCCAGCACTGATTGACAACTCCTTGCTTTGACAGGGAGACTGGTGACTAGTTAAACTGAGTGAGAAGTAAATATAGGCAATCTGCTCCTAAGAAAAAGGCAGAGAAATTCTGAAGGAGCTGGCAAAGGCCTCCTTTGGTCTCTGCCAGCTGAAGAGTTCCAATTCATGGACCCAGGGACAGAGAGAATCTGGTATGATAATGCATGGGAGCACCAAGGTGTGTTGTAATTTCTTGAGAAAAACTTTTACCAAGAGAAGGGTTGCACGTTAGGGAGCCATCCAGGGTCAATATTTGGTGATCTATTGCTAGTCATTCCAGATCTGGGTAGATTGTGTAAAACTTTGCTTAGACAACAAAGAGATGGCTTCCATATTTCAGCCTGGTTTTCACAGACTGCAGGAGGAAAATATCCTGTGCAAGCAGGATTGCTGTCTCTGCTTCAGACAACTCTGTGGTGGGTTTGTGGGCTGGTCCTTTGGCTTTTTGTTATGGGGAGTTTGGAAAAAATGGCAAGAGCTTCCAGAGATCTGGATCAATGTGGGGGGGGGTCTGAAATGACCTGAGTGCTCAGTTCGGTTCCCACCAAAGCTGCTGGTGAAACTTTTCTCTCCAACCCTCACCTGAAAGGTGGGAGAAGAGCACTCCACAAACAAGGACAATTTGATGTGGTAATGCTCTGGTGTCAGGAGCCTTGGTGCCATGAAACCTTTACCCAAGGCTTAGTAAATGTACTGACGTCTATGTGTGGAGAGGAAAGGGTGAATCTGCGAATGCAGCCGCTGTGTCTGAGCGTCTGCTTGCCAGGCTAGCAGCCTGAGGTCCTACTTCTTCCTACTGGGAAGAAGCACATGCAGACTAATAAATTCTTAAAAATGGGCAACCTCACCTCTATCTGTATAGGTCGCTGTATTAACAAAGTGATGCAAGACCCTCACAGTTCACCCAGCACATACACAGATTTCCAGAGCACTGATACTCCTCCTAGGCAGAGGCAGCATGGTGCGCTGTGTCCTGCCTGACAGGAGAGACCTCCCTGTGGGATGTGCTTTGGGAAAGCTTGTTCACCTCCTTGGTCTCTCCTCTACAGCCCCCTGCTGAGGGTAGAGCCACCTTGCTAAGACTGATGGACTTCAGTAATAAACACTGTGTATCCTTTTTTGCTCTGGTAACTCAGAGAACTTCATAAGGACAGTAGGCAGTTCCATCCCATGAGAAGGTTCTCCCGCAGTTTGAGGGGAGATTAGGGACTTTTGGTGGGCTTGTTGGGACAACAGGGTAAAGCAGGCTGTAGTAGGGTCTAGAAGAGATCCCTTAGCCTTTGCTGTTCTCAGCTGGCGCCAGGAGTGCCTCAGCAGTGAGGTGTGGAGGTTGGTCTCACAATCTGCCCAGCACCACACCTGGGGGCAAAGCCACATCCAGACACCTAACTTTTCAACTCTCTTCTCTCACTGCTAACCCACACTTTCTGTGGTAAAGTAACCTTAACCAAATGTAATAGAAACAAGCTTCCACATGCTGTAATTGCTAGACATGTTCCCTCTCAAAAGGGACATGTACATGAAGAGAGTGAAGGACAAGCCAGGGATGAGAAAAGAGCCATGTAAAATCACTTTAGCATGTGGTTGCTAACACCAAAATCCTCAGCATTTATTGGGTGATGCTTGGTGAAGTAGTTTGGCCTTCAAATGCTTTGCAGAGTTAGCAGAGTCCAACCAGGCCCCCTGGTAAGAAGCATGGCTTGGAGCTGACTGGAACATGTGCAGTGCTCAGTGAAATTTCTTCAGGACTCACCTTAAAAGCAATAAGCTGAATAGTGAACCCTGAATGAACTTTGACTGAAGTGTTTACTTCAGTACAATCAAGTGACTGGAATAATAATAATGATAATCATCGTCTTTACTGTTGCAATATAATTGCAATGAAAGCTAGCTAGATACTCTCAAAGCTTCTTGGAAGGACTTCCTTGTAATTTACGCCCCATAGCTGAAATACAGATCCTGATACACTCCTACCATACATCTGTTCTCCTGACTTTTTAACCATAGAGTGCTAGTTTATTACTGAGCTTAAGGATAAAAGAAGCAAGAAATGAAAGTAAAAAAAAAGTTTCCTCTCCACTAAGTACATTCAGATGTCAGCCTCCAAGAGCCCTGTACAATGTTTCATTCCTGGATTATTTTACCTTCTTATGAGGCAACGTTGTTATCAAATAGGTTTAATCACAAAAGGCTTGGGTTTTAAAATGGGGAAATATTATCTGAAGATGTTATCAATAAAGTAAATTAAAATTAGCTGCAGTGTATCAGTATGTCAAGACTTCCGAAAGGACAGAATAGTGAAATAACTGGTATTGAGTCTACCATCAGTCCTTGTTTGATGAAAGTTGTCAAGAATGCCCAGGCTGGAGCTGGGAAGTCCAGCAGTGACTCGTGCTACACGTGAACATACACCTGTTCCAAAGAAATACTGCCGCTGTCAGTTGTTGTCTTGAGGGAAATCTAACTGACCACTGGACAGCATTTAGAGTTTGTGCCATCCCACAGAGTTAAAGAGAATAACCTTTTCAAGAGCTCCCAAGAAAACTATTTACATTTCCATATCTAGCTTTGGCAAGGATCCTTTCTAGCAGCGTGCAGGAGCTTCCCACTGTTCACATTCCCAGCCCAGAAGGTGTGCAAATATGGCATTTACCTGTACGCACAACAGATCCGCGCTACACAAGAGAACATGAGTACTTTTGTCTTGTTGGGCAACACTTCATTGGAAGCGATAACGTTAACCTTCCTCCGATGGCTTTGGTTTAGCCAAAAGAGCATTTCAGCTAAATCAAACCTCCTTCTACCAGTTTCAGACACAGACAGGATTTTAATGACTTTGCATTTTTACAACACCTTGCAGTTACTTCTGATTCTGTAGGCGGTCTGGAACAACAGCATTTGGCTTCTTCTGTGGAGAACTTGAACATTGCAGCAGAAGTCTTGTGGACTCGTGGAAGACTTAGTGTGGTAACAGGAAGGGTGTATCGATGCTTACGTTTAAAACTGAATTTGAAAAGCCTAGATACTGATCTGTGGACTCCTTTTTAGTATGCAGAGCATCTTCTTTCTGCTCTCAGCTCCCTACTCACTTTCCTGAATATCTTTTCTCTGAGGATACAGGAATTGCTGAAGCCACTTTCTTTTCTACAGCCTCCTACATTTCTTGGAAGAGGCTGACAAGACAAATCCCTCTTCCATGCTCCACTTTGTGCAGCAGAGGTAGCCTTGAAAGAAAAAGATGAAATCTAAAGGCTCTTTATTACAGAGCTACATTCAGAAATAGGTTAGTTGCTCAGAACATGATAACAGCCAAAGCATAAAGATGGGGCTAGAGACCACTAAACTGTCTTGTGCCCAAAAGTAACTCTTAAGGGCTCTTGAGGGAGGTGGTGCAACGGGTTGCCTTCTGGGTGAGAGACTGGGAGGTGTTTAAAAGCACTTCTAGGAAAGCTGTATACACACATACTCTATCAAGGCATGAAGGGTACCCTCAAGCTTCCCCTGCGTGAGCTGGCCAGCAGTAAGACAGTAGCAAGTAATCTCTCTAAGATTAGAGTCACAAATGAAATGTCTGTGCTAGGAATTTAACTTTATGATGCCTGTTAGCACAAGTAGCAGGCTGTGGGCTGTAATTACTTGCTTCATTTCTCCCATGGTATACACAAATTGTGCTTCCAAGGTGCCACAGCATGTGACTAGATGGCTACAGGGAGAGAAAGTTAAATAGGTCTGAAGTGTAGCAAACTTTTAAGTTAAGATGAAGGTATAACACAACTAGGAGAGCATCCCTGCTGTTCCCACCCCATTACTGCCTAATAAGGAGTTACATGTAAACTCCTCATGGTCTCTCCTTCAACGTCTTCCTGGTCCTGCAAGTCTCTTCCACATGTTGTCAGAGATTGTCTAAACCTGCTGCTTCCCTCTCCAACCTGAAATACTCACAGGTTCCTTGCTGGGGGCACACACCTTCTCTGGTTCCCCTACTTGAAGCAAATGATTTAGTGGTTCTCTTTAGAGTGATCACCAGCAAACTAGGCAAAGGAACTGACATATAAATTGTAGTAATTTGGGCTTGTAGCTGGCACCTGTGGATACGGCCCTGGCAGCTAATAAATCACAGATGGACTGATGAGCCTCTGACTCTTCTATGTTCTGCAGGCAGTCAGCACCAGAGCAGGGTCTGTCTCTCAGGTGCCCCCCCTGCTCACAGTGCTCACACTGCCTTGGCTGACAGAGCAGGGAAATGTCAAGCAGCCAGAGATGGGATGTGTAAAGCTGACCTCTTAGGCAAACTTGAAGCTGTGTGCTCTGTATAACACAAGGCTAATGCTGCTGGTCAGGGAGAGAGAAGAAGGAGCACACCCACCTTCCCGAGAGCTGTCTTTCCTGACAGTTTAGGTGTGCTTGAGGAATTGCTATGACAGCAGTTGGTGGGCAGGAGTTCCTTGCTGCTGATCACTTCCTCTGCCAGTACCTGGTTCAGGCACCATGCATTCCCTTCATTGCTACTACCCTAAAAATTCTGTCCCCCTTCTAGTCCTGCAGCCACTCCTTCATCAGCTGTGCCCTCCCTCTAACACCGCCTTCCAGTTCTCCTCAGGCACATTTTGTCACATCCATGTGTTTCATGCATCAAGCTTCTTCATCACAGACATCTTAAAACCATTTTTTGTGGGGGTTCCTAGTGCAAGGGCTTCTGTGCTGTGGCAAAAGGTGCTCCTCTACATCTGCTTGTATGCTGTCTATAGGCTGCCTGACTAATACTGTCCTTAGCAAATCTTTTTATTTCCCCCTGTGATGTATGCACTCAGCAGCCTTTAGACGCAAGCACTTGCTGAAGTCTGAGACTATGACTGAGCCTTGCAATAGCTAAGTCCCATCAGCAGTTTGGAATATAAGGGGTCCACTCTGAATTTCATGACTCAGTGGAAGGGTCTCCATAGCCCTTCTGTGTTTCTGGTGTAAATAATTCTAAATTTATTCTAATTCGATGTGCCTTTGTATGTTTCATCCATGTAGTAAATAATAGAATGGACCCTGCCATCAAACTTCGGTAAGTTGCATTTTTGCAAATTCATATTAAAACCATTTTTGCTAATAGCTCTGACAGTGATTCTCTAAGTGACACAACCTACTCCTTTGCAACACTCCTGGTAAGGTATTTATTTACTCACTCAAAGGCTGCTTCTACCTCTTCTCAACTCAGCAAGTTGTGCTCAACTGAGCTGCAACTGAGCCTTAAGCCTACTAAAAAGCCTGTCGTATTCCCTGACACACACTTTCTTCTGTTTGGTAGTATGACTCTGGTTCAAGTTTGATAATGTATGTCTTTTATAACTCAGGCTGTAGGACTTGCGTTCATTCTATTATCATCCTACTGTGAGTTTTTCATGCTAGTTGTGAGTGAGCCTCCTCTACATCACCAATAATCTAACTTTAGCAAACAGAGTGCTTCCATGTGGATGGGCATGGGTCATGAGGATACATGAAGGCATGATTTTTAGGCTGGTACTGCTAGCTCTGCATCTGTTTCTTGTGTTCCTGCCCAGTGAATTTGCCCTCACCCTTTACAGCTGCTGTTGTGAACCAGGAGGTCACACTGAATGGACTGGTCTGTGTGAGCACTGCAGACACATTCCCAGCCTGATGGCATCCACACGGCTGCTTAAAACTCATGTTTTATGCAGGGGCACAGTTATTACGTGTGTAAAGCCAGCTTACAGCCCACACCCCCTTCTCTACAGTGGCATTTTCTCATGGTGATTAGTACCACAATCAGCTTTGCTTGCTGCTGTAATAAAGCTCAAATTTGGGAACAGAGAGGCTGCTTCCCTCTGCTAATAACTGAGAGCTGAAGGCATAGCCATCTGAATCTTATGCTGATCTTTGGCTAGGTCTTAAAATATTTTCTGCTATTGCCGTCCAATATAACTGTATTATGAATAATGTTGCTGTGATGCTTGAGGGGACACAGATTTGAAAGACAATACATAACTGCAAATGAAGTCACCCTTTATTGTGCACAAATACAAACACTGAAAGAATTGATTACTTTTCTTTCAAACATAAGTAGTTTGTTTAGGTGATGATCCACTCTGAGAAGCATTGCTTTCTCCGCATCTGCTCACCATTTGTGCATTCATAAAACAACAAACCACTAATTCTCAGCAACCGTGGAGAGGTAGAATAGTGGTTTCCTCTCTTACATTCTTTTTGAAGACACCATCCAAATCTGATTTTTTTTCCCAGGTTCATGTGTTCTCAGTCTTACATCAATTGTGAATTAGGGCTGACTCCTTATCACCCTCGCAGTTCAAATCAGAGAATCGTGTCCGTTTTGCGGCAGCTCCCGGGTGCTTGGGATAGATGTGACCGGGCTGCAGCACAGCTCTCAGACCCTCTGTCCTCGCTGCCCTCCTCCGCTGGCCGCGAAGCGGTACTGCCTGCACCCCTGCTCCGACCCTCTGCTTACCCCTTCCTGAGGCATCCACCAGCCGCCTGCCGCATCCCTATTTCTCCCAGTGCCCACTAGATGACGCCTCTGATTTTAACAGGAGCTCGTAACCGTAAGAGTGGAAGATTTCACAGCTTTGCTCTTAATTTTCCACATTGTACGTGTGTATGTGTGTGTGTGTATGTGTGTGTGTGTGTGATGCAAAGAAGACTCGAGATCAAGTAAAACAGGAAAACATCTTCACTGGGGTATATTTTCAAGGACTCTGAGGTGGAAGAGATGTATTTTGTGCTTTCACATCCTGTCTCTTCCTGGCTTGTGGAATATCAGATTGTAAAGAGACATTGTTAAAAAACCTACTGCAAATACAATACTGTTGACACGTGCAACCTGAGACCAAACTCAAAAAGAAAATTAAAAATCAGCAACAACATCAGCAAACAGGTACATTACAGGCACTCTGTGTTGTAGTGTACACCTTGTGTATATACGCAGGAATAAAGGAAATGGACAACCGAGTTCTCAGTTGCCAAAGTCCTCTAGCTGCTGATATGCCTCAGAAATGCCTGCAGCAGAGCTAAGTCAATGCCCTAGTTAAAGAATAGCAAGGGACGCTCCTTTTCACCTACCTGCCTTTTTAGCATAAATATATTCGAGTCTATAAAATCAAGACAGGATTTTATTTTAATGTTACACAGTGCAGTTAAGACTAATGTTAAATACAGACCATAAAAATAGATTGACCAGTCATTGTTACTAGTTACAACAAGTTCATTTATTTAAATTATCTTGATTGGTTTACAACAGGCAATTACAACTTCTTCCTCTAGGAGCAGGTGCTCCTGCTTCATTTTGTTATTTCTATTCTGCAAGTGACATTGTAAACGTAGGTGGGGAAAAATAAAAGTCTTATACAGCAACATGTTCCTATGTTTGGACAATACAGCCTCCAGTTTGCCAAAGGCTGAGGGTGGAATCCTGTCGCTTGCAGCTTCAAGTGTGTGCTGGCCATGGGAGGACTCTGTAGTGAGAAACACAGCACAAACGGAATGTGGCTGTTTTCTCTGACAGACGTGGGCCAGCCCCTGCAGTGTTTCAAAAAGAACAGACACAGGGGAAAAGTGAGTTCTAATCAGGAGGAAGTAAGTGATCGTGATGATAGTTACAACAAGCAGTCACATATACCATTGTGTGAAAAATATTTTCTGAAAGATATTTCTTTCCAATGTATTCAGAGAAACTGAAACTGTTTACAGATTGACCTTCCATGGCTTTTCTTTTTTAACCCTGGGACTCTTGAGACTGCCAAGTGATTCCTGTCCTGATTTCATTGTCAGTCTTCCTGAGAACTTCAGAGATGTCAGATAGGACCTCTGTTGGCCAGTAGTTGAAGGAGCAACTGTGCTGTGTCATTACCTAGATGTCTTTTCTTTTCCATATGTGTGAATACTAAAAATGCCTAGAGAATTTTAGATTAACCCAGTTTCACCCTTTATGCTACCAATTATTGCTACTGATCAGCACTTCTGTTGCTGTTTACAGCCTCTTCTGTAGTGCACAAAACTGTTTCTTAATGTGAAAAGAGTAACAAGCAGGCAAATTGCCTTACATCTCTCCAAATGGCAGAAGTGTTCAGGACTTCCTTGTGCATTAGTAAGACTGGGCGTACGTCCAGCATTTTTTCCTGTCCACAAATGCATCCAAGCAGCTCAGGTCACCGCATCGCTTCGTACCTTCTGAGTACTGTAAAACATCACAATACCCTTACATTCATAGTGTAGGCAGGCTCTGACTTGCGACTCCTCAGGTCTGTCTGAAAAACTTTACTTCTAAACAGTGCTATGCACCTTTCCCTGCAATAAGGCCTCAGTGATTCCAGCGTTAATAAAGGGGAGGAGATGTCTAGACTATGGCCTGAATTGCTTTTCTTTCCCCTTAGCTGGGTAGAAAATGGATAGAAATGAATGTGATATATCAACATTCACTCCTTTTGCTCACTGTCCTGGAACATGACATGGGCAAAGTAACATTCCAGTCTGCAGTTGTTAAAACATGCTGTCTAATACATTGCTTGACACAGCTTGCTTTCTTTGGTTAAACAAGACCTACAAGCAAGCCTGCTAGACATGATTTTCCCCATAATTTTTTTTTTTTTTTTACATTTTTCTGCAATAGCATTTAAAGTATTTTTGCCTCTGGCTAAAGAGACAAGTTGAATTTCTTGGTCTCAAGCTGGTGTCTAAAATACAGCTGGATAGTAATAAACCTGTTTAAAGGTTTGAATTCAGTCATGCAACACAGGAAGCAAGTTGCATAGACTTTCCTTTGCTTCCAGTTCAGGGCCTGAGTGCCCTGTAGCCACGTGCAGCCCACAGGTGATGTGGAGAAGTGATCCTCTTTCTTGCCAGGCATGAGAGATTTGGGTGCTGCGTTGGTTTTGAGGTTGAACAGGAGCTGAACAGCAGCTGAATAGCAGCTCTGCTTTGGGTCAGTTATTTGTCATCTCATTGCCAAGCATGAGCAAGCCTGAGCACGAAAAGCCTGGTAAGGTTGCTACATATAGGCCAAAGATGGTGCATAAACTCTGTCAGAAAGCTCTTCATGGGGCTGTGGTGTGACTCCAAAGAAAATGGTGCTTTGTTGAACCAGACTTCTCTGAAAAAAGAATCAGGTCCAAGATGAAAGGACAGCAACTTCTCATTATCATTTTTATGACAAGTTGTTATGGAAAGGATTTCTGCTGTGGATCGGCACGAAAATGACTTATTCTTTGTCTTCGTCCTTTCTGGGACAGTCACACTTTTACTGACGTGCTTGGTGATTTAAATTTCCACAAATAAAAGGCTGTTCCTCTTCAGCAGGCCTGTTCATAGCGTATAGGGCTGGTAAATCCCAAATGTGTAACCCTAACCAGTAAATTTGAGAGCCCATCCTGGAAGTATTGATTAGGAGGCCTTGTACTTGGATGTTCCTCAGACCATCTTTCAGATCATGTCCACAAAACCTCTTCCAGAAGCTTGATGGTCTCTTTCCAGTTTCACTGCATTCGTGTCCGTTCTCTCATTGAACCTAGAAAGAAAAATAGGAGGAATGCTCTTGATTCATGTTGAATATGTTCTTATATGCTTAAGCTCTTTGAAATCAATAGGAGTGTTTGTATGGGAAAGTGTTGTTCAGCACAGACAAGGAACACAGAATAAGGCAAATAAGATGAGTTGAAGTGTTTGTTGCATATCTGCTTCCGTCTGCAATGACATTCAATCAGAAAGCATTTAAAGAGGCTCTAAAAACTTCAGTTTGGTCAGAAATGCCAAACATGTCCCCTACAATACTTTTAAGCAAATGTTATTTGCAAGGGAAGTATAAAAGCTACCATCTAATGCACAGCAACTTTCATGGGGCAGAACCCTCCCACATCTGTTGCAAAGAACTTTTCTGTCCCTTTTTTGCTTATTATCTAACCACAAGACTCTACCTGTGCTTCACAAAGAGCAACTTTTGCAGTGTTTACACAGGTGGGCTAGGCAAGGGGGTGTGAAGGCTTTTGGCAGCTGTGCAAAAAGCTGATGTGAAACTATGAGAACATGTACATTTCTAGGGTTGAATTATTTAAAATACACATTTTTGAAAGTGCAGTGAATTGAATTCCATAGTTGCAAAAGATAGCTATAATGCTAACAGAACAGATCAGAGACTGAAGCCTGGTATTCACTCCGAGTGGCTCTTTAAACCTTTCCACAGCATCTGCAGCCACCGTACCTCCACCATGGTCTGGAAGGATTACTTGTGGAGGGTGAGAGCTTAGCTCATTTCCTCTGCCCTTGCAGGCCTTGGTCTTTCTGTTGAGGCTGCTGCTTATGTGATAGCCTGAACAGCTGGTGTGTAGTGGGAATATTGTTGAGGAATTCAAATTGGGGAGTTAGATACGGAGGGGCTGCATCCCCTGCAGGAATTACTAGAGTTGCAGTGGTAGGAAGTGAATTTTGGGGGTTCTCTCTGAAAAGAGAAAGGAGAACCACAACATGGAGGCAGGGAGGGAAGTATGGCACCTTATGGCCATCTTGAATCTCCTGGGCTGCAGTGCTGGTGGGTCAAGGTGAGCAGCAGCAGAGGGCCAGTTATGGCGTTCCAGTGGAGCAGAAGTGGAGGCAAGCTGCATGTAAAGCTGGGCAAAAGGCTGTGCTTGGTGAGCCTTTCTATCCTCCAGGATCGGGGTGGGCACAGAGGGAGTTGATAATCACCATCACTCCCACTCAGAGTGTATTTGAGTTTATTGTGTGCTCCTCCATTCACGCATAAAGTGAAACACAGGGAAGGAGGCAGACAGAGGAAAAACTGACCAGGGAGAAGGTGGCTGAAATGGAGATGTGCCTCTTGGAATGCAGAGCTAAATTCATGGACAGTATTCCTGGAGCTGCATGTGGTTCAGGGTGGCATTCAGTGGTTGTTCTACTGTATATCCTTCTTTGGAACAGATGGACACGCAGTGAGCAACAGCTGTCCTGGTGAAGGGCTGATGCTCTTTGTGCTTTGTGCAGTAAGAGTTTCTCTGAGGTAGCTCAGGCTGTTTTTCATGCATCAGGCATCTAATGTAACACGGATTGCTGCCATGTGTGAACTACAGACAGACTGGTCTCAGCTCCACCAAAGCTTGCAAGGGCCCTGGAGAGAGATGCTTTCCTTGTCTGCCCTAGCTTTGGGTCCACATAGATTTCAGTGCCTTAGGATCTTCCCTAGGGATTGAGGTGAGGGCATCCCTGCTCCCTGTTCAATGGTGAGTAACGATGCCACTTGCCACTCTCTGCTGCCCTGCCGTGGGTTGGATATGTTCTTTCTACACGAGATGTGATCATCAGTGAGCTCTCTGGTTGAAGCAAACATGCTGAGAAAGGAAGTCTAACTGAGCAAGCCAAAGCCATGAGATCAATTCATCTCAGGGTACCAACATAGGACTGAGGATTTCCTGGCCCCCAGTTCTGTGCTCCAGCTACAAAGATGCATTTCTCACATCTCACATGCATCTCTCTCTCTAGTCATAGAATATCATCATCATCATCACTTCAAGATGAAAGTGTGGAATAACAGCAACTAGAGTTCATCATACCTCCCCCCATACCCGTTACCTTTGTTTTCCATTTTCTGTACCTGTTTAAGCTCAGCTTCACAAAAACTTTCAAACCTCCTCTCCCTGCATTTCCCCAAGCTGTTGTGGTGCTTGGGGGTGGGGGGGATGCTGAAGTATTTTAGCTCATGAATAGCATGAAAAATTTACTTTCCATGCAGAGCTTCTCGAGAGAATAACCCAGTTTCTGCCCAGTCCCTCCCAGCATTGCTCGGCCTCTGAGATGGATGGGCAGGGGAGTGGGAATCTCCTGCGGCATCCTGGTGCCTGCACCCCTGCCAGCAGGGAAGCTGGCAGCTGGGGACCAGGGCTGGGGTTGCCTGGGCTGTCCCCTCTGAGGTGTTTGCAACAGGCACTCATTAACCATGGTTGGGCTGCTTAGCGTCAGGACCTTTATTGTGCCAGTTCTGCTACCTTTATAGGCTGTGCTACTTAAGCTAACAAAAGGTTTGTAAGGGAATAGGATATGAAACACATAAATAAAAGTATCAGGTATCCCTAAAACATGTGTGGATTAAGCTGGTGAAAAGGTGAAATTTCTCTTCCCCATGAGTTAATGTCTATTTTTCTTGGAAACTGTAGTTTGAGGGCTGCCCCTGCTTTTGCTGAAGTGATAAAAGATACCTTTTCTTATCTGAATGCAATGACATTTTAAAAGGCTTCCTTTGTTGTTTCTAAACCTCCTTGTCAACAGTTATACCTCTCATACAATTTTCTTCATATTTACTTAATATAACTCTACATTGTGTTGATATAAAACTAGACAGCATACTTTTAACTTCTCAGTACTTTTGTTGGATGAAAATCTTTACAATGCCAGACTAATCTTTCAGGAGTGACAGCATATTGGCATGGCATGACAATTTAAATCCATGCTGGAATATGTTTATCCGTCACCTGGCATTATGATACATTTTTTTCTTTAATTCTGGCTTCTAGACGCTGTAACTTTTGTTTCAAGCTGAGTGTTTTTAAAGGTCAGGTGTCTCACTTCTAGCTCTTCTTTACAAAAGAGTTTTGAAACTGTTTATTCATAGATATCAGGAAGGTATTCTCAAATGAAAAAGAAAACCTTTTGGACGCAACTTTTATTTTTCTAGCCTTTGTTAGGTATTTTCTCTGTTAATAATTTACTTGTGAAGTTGAAGGTTTATTCTATGGATGTGAGGATGAAAAATTCAATTGTTACTTTCTAGTAAATATAAAAGGAACTACTTTTTCAGAAAAAGAAGCATTAAGATTAGCTGCATTTTGGGCAGAAAGGAGGGAGACATTCTAGTGTGGGTAGAGAAACTAAATTCAAATTAAAATTCCTCCAAAACCATTTTTTTTTCGGCAGTAACCATCAGCAGAAATTATGTCTGCAATTCTGCAAAACAATACCTGAGAATCCCAACCCTGATAGTCAGACACTTCCTGCATTTATTAGAAGACGACTAACACATGACCTGCTTTGTTTCATTTAAAACTTGTTTAGAAAATACCACACTTCCTGCTCTTCTGAGGACATTTGAATGAGGCAATTTGCAAATTGGGTCTACTCATCAGTTTAAAGCTCCTTCTGAGGATGGTTATAATGACGCACTGCCTGGCACCCCTTGCCATGAGCGGCAGAGTGAATAAGCTGTGGTCAGAAAGGGACAATAGGTTTAGCCTGTGACTAGATGGAACAGAAGGAGAGACCATGAGTGGTAATGAATGTTATATGGAAGATGCAGAAGGAAAATTCTGCGTGGATGCCAGACTTCATTGAAGAGCTGACTCACCTTTTGTTCTCTACTTCTCCTATGTTCTCACTCAGCTCCTGGAAAAAGAGCAGACCTACTGAGACCCTGTTACTTTTCATCCTCCACTAATCCACTGCTGCTGTGTGTTTATTTGTGACAGAGCAAAGCTAGGATTTTGCTTTTTCCTCTTTCTTCACTATGAAGACTCAAGGTGCTGGAAAATAACTTGGGTAGTAGTTTTGAAGAAACAAGCCAGCTAAAAATCATCACCAAGCAGAATTTTCCACAGAAATCACGGATTCATGATCACACAGAAAAGAATATGGACTGAAAATTCTTAAAATGGAAAATATTATGTAGCTATCAACAAGGGTGCATACTGAAAGAACAATTAAAAGGAGAATACAATTCTTCCTTTACAATAGTGTAAAGGAAGAAAGGGGGAAAATACAGAAAAAGTTATTAGATAAATTCCCATGCTATGAGCTGCCTAAAGATGAAGTCAAAGTGCTATTAGGATTTGTTTTGACAATAGCCAGTATGAACTTTACTCACCAATATAATAATGGAAAACAATTTGTGGGTGTCACTTTTGCTTGCACATTTTCAGGGATAGGTTCCTGCTGGATTAGTCTACACTGTGATTTCTGCTGTCACTGTTGACTGAAAACAAAGCAAAGCGAAGTTAAAATCCTGCTATTTACAGCCAGCCTGGAAAAACACTACCAAAAGCAGCTAATCCTGGGTTTGAGTGTTCAGTCAAAGCCTACATGTGAACTGAACCACAGATAGAAAAACCCACCTGCATCTATCCCATACTTCCAAGTGGCAGTCCTTGACCTTGGGCTCTTTTAACTGAGAAATGAGCTTGTTAAAGACTTTGAATGTCTTTAATGCCTCAACAAGCGACATCCTTGCTCCTGGCTTTAAGATATTTTAAGTACTGATCTTGGAAGTAGCCCAGGGAACTCAATCATACAGATCTACATGAGCCATGCTTGTTTGATGAATGATATTTCACAGGAAAATAAATTCTAGTAATGTGAACAGAAAATAAGCAAATGTTTCTGTTTTCTCATTGTCAATGCTCCTGGAAAAGAGCAAGAAAGGGTGTGTATAGTCAGAGGAGGAAAATGCCCAGAGTGGAAGGGAAAAGAGAACAGAGATGACTTAAAATGATTTCAGGTGTTACTAAAAAAATCCTCTGGAAATAAAACGTTCCAAAGCTGTGATGTGCAAGCGTCACAGCTGGAGACTTGAAGGACCTCTCAGGTCACAGAGATCAGCTTCCCAAAAAGTCTCTGCCATGATTTAGGATGTATCAGATGTGCAGCTAGAGGTTAATTAGAGAAATAGCTCTCTGCAGGCACACTAAGAAACCACTGTAGCCAATGTCTGTTGAACTTAACAGTGTTCACTGTTGCAAGAGCGACCTGAACAACCTCAGCCTTCCTGGCTTGTCAGCTTCGAAGGGTGTTTAACAGGTCATCCGTTGCAGCAGTGGATCTGTGGAGGATGAAACACGTATTGTTTCAGTTCTTCTCTCCCAGCAGCAAGCAGCTGATGCCATGGCATGTTAAACATCTTTATTCAAGCAAACTCTGTTCCTTTTACTTTTGCTGAATAAGTGCAAGTTCACCTCCATGATATGTAAGTGTTGCTAGCACACTGACTGCTGTAAAAGAAATGTGTATTGTTGTCTGGGATTGAATGGCTGTTTAGCACAGTGGTGAAAACAGAGAGCTGTGTAAAAGTTCTTAGAGGTAATGGATTTTCAGTAGCCATTCTTGAGTTCTCCTTTCTAGCTGCTCGTGTTACATAGGGGATGATATTTACATTTGTGATCAGCAAAGTGACCACCCATCTAAAACCTTATTCAGCTGGGATGGTTCGAATGGCTCACCCAGGTATGCTGTGATAGTTCAGTGGGAGCCTTGACTTGCTGTGAAGTTTTTAATCACTCATTACAAAGGGGTTTTGAAGGTAGGAGGTTCTATGACTTCTTGCATGCTTCACAAAGCAGGCTGTGGCTAACTCAGTGTTCTGGGTACAAACAGGAAACAAACTCACTCCACCACTTGGACTCAGTAAAGCATGGGCTATTCCAGGTCCGGCAAAGACAGCTTTTTTGCTGTTCTCCTCCTACTTTTGCCTGGTTTGGGCAATGGTTGTGGTTTCAGAGTGGTGTAATGATGATTTTGATCCAAAGCAGCAATATTTACTCATACCTTCCTCAAAATTTGCTCCAAAGTACATCTCAGAAAGGAAATGTGTTTTCTGCAAGCAGTTTTAATATGTTATAGACTATTTAAAAATTGTTAATCCCAAAATTGCAAGTAATTTACTCATTATTTTTCACAACCATCTTTATTTATTTACCTGGTTCCTGTTCAGTCTGTAATTCTCTTTGTCATGAGTGACATTGCAAAAGATTGCAGTTAACTCCATCTGTGGTGCCCATCACGTGTAGGCCACTGGAAATACACAACTCACAGTTCCTTTCCAGTGCCTGTTGACTATATCAAATCCATGGGGATCCCCTGGAAATTATATCTGAGATACAGTGCACCTGTGTAAAGTACCTGGATGACCCCTTTTCGTGTATTGCTAATAGAAAACACAATAATTATTTTTGCAATTTGAAAAATCTCCCTTGAGATGTATATTTTAACAATAGTTTCAATTGCATTTTATAGAAAGGAACAGAATATAGAGGCAGAAAATTTAAAGATAGCTCTTGTGATGGCATTGACACTTTTATTTTTTCTGCCTCAATGGTGTTGATGAAGTATTGAGATGGTGGTGGTGAGACAGAGAGCTATGCTCCTTGAAGTCTGGTGTCACTGGGATTGCATTGCTTGCCCTTTCATTTTAAAATGGTAAGAAAAAACCCCAGCAAGACTATGACTTTTTTCTGCCTATGATTGCTAAAAAGAAGAAAAGCCCTTGGTATTGAGGGAACTTTTTGTGCATGTGAAAATTTGGATTCTCATGTCCACAAAAGAATGAAAAACACCCAGAAACTGCAGACTTGTACCCAGTACCAAATGAATTACATTTGTGATAAAACTCACATCCTTCAGTGGCATGATAGGGAACCAATATTTTCAGGAATCCCTACACTAATGAGCTGCAATAATACATGCCTTGGAGCTTTTGCCAGGTATCTTGATTCCAGCCAGGGCAGGGTTAATTTTTGCAGTAGCGAGGAGGAGCATGGTTAGGACCCAGAGACTTTTCTATACCATGTCACATCATTGCCAAGGACAGCGGGAAGGGAGTCCCTTCCATGGAGAAGGGTTTTCTTCTGGTCAAGTAAGCATGACAGAGGGAGAGGTGGAGTAGCATTGATTCCAAGCTGGAAGGAGTGGTTGGATAACGCAGGTTCCAGTCCAGAGGGAAAGGTTGAATAATGCCGTTTCCAAGCTGGATGGAGCAGTAGAGGTGGTGTGGCTGTGGTTAGGTCAAGCTCTGCAGTGAGTATTTTTGCAAGTGAATCACCCTCTCTTTTGTACCGTTTGTTATGAATATTGTTGCTGTCAGTGTTTGTTTTCTTATCTCATTGCTGTTTCCAGTAAATTGTTCTTATCTAAACCCGTGGTCTTCACCTGTTGTGCCTCCAGTTCTCCTCTATCCCACTGCAGGAGGAGGGGGAGTGAGTGAGCAGCAGCGTGTTTTGGAGAGTCTCAGGGGGAGCACTAAACTGGGGAGTACCCTTTCTAAACTATGACACCAAGCTTTGCCTGAGCTGTGCTTATGGTGCTGAAAGCCTCCTGACCAAAGGTGTCCAGGATGGCTGATGCCCTGGACTGATCCCAGAGAAAAGAAGAGGGAAAGGAAGGATGAACAAGGAGCTGTGTGGCTTTGACAGCAGGAGCTGTGACAACTTGCCAGGCATGTTCCAGACAGATCATCCTTTCACCTACAAAACATGGACAAAAAGTGGACAACATCCAGCAGGAGCAGTGAGGAACTCCACTTCTTGTCAGTCAGTTTCCTGACCAGAAAGAAAAGCAAGTGGCCCCTTGAAGGAAATGAATGTCTTTCCTAACTTGGCATCCCTTCAGGCTCCCAGACCTTCCATATAACATCTCTGGAAGCAGAACAAGTGGCAACACAGAGTATGTTAATGAAGACCAAATCCCATCCTGAAGCAGAGGTTTTGGTTCCTGAAGGGAGAAGTGCCAGCATCTTCAAGGAGTCCATAGTGACAACCTCATGCTGCATACTGGCTCTGGGTGGCACACAGGTGTACTAGTGAAGGGCATCGGCATTAACTTCCGAGGTAAAATTCTATTTAATTAGCTTGCCTCTTTAAAGAATTATTATCTTAATTTTGGTTGATTTCTAATTTCTCCATAGCTTGAAACGACCCAGGTTTCTTTTCTTTTTTTCTTTCTTTTTTTTGCGCTCTTTTGTTCTGCCCGAACACTTCATTTCGCAAGAAAAAGATGGCCTGATCAAACTTGCCTCGGTAGATGTCTGACTCACTTCTGTTGAGCTCTCTCCACTTTGGCAAAAGGCTCCAAAACCTTTATGCACACTGTAGACATGAAAAGAGCAGGTGAGGTGTTTAATATGAGAGACAGTTTCCTTGCAGGGCAACAAGGTGGTGAGAAGGAGTCTGTGTGTTTAAGGAACACCAGAGTGGTGGAACTGACACTCTGAAGGTGGTACTTGTATGCTGAATTTCTTTCAAAACTAATGAGTTGTGTAACTCTTTCTGTTGTAACTGTATAAATATTTGAATTCAAGGCTTTTTGGTGTTCAGACATAGAGTAGGAACAATAGAGAAGAGGAAATAACATTAGCAAATGTTTTTCTCAGACTTTGATGCTGTGACAGAAAAGCTCATGAATGATCTATGGTCCATTGAACCTTTTCCAATACTACTTGTAACTTTTAATGACTATGAAGTGTACTCCACGGGTTTCAAAGTGAAAATTGCTGAAAAGAAAATTCTTTGATTTGAAAGGGAAAGAAAGTCATAATTCCACAGGGAGTCTCAATAAACTTAAGTGAGACAATAGAGGTGGAAGATTCAAACTCAACTGTTTGTATAGCTGAATGTATATTATTTTTCTCAGATGTATTGACTTTATTTCCAGTCTGGAATAGCTTAACTTTTAGAACATTAGTATAACAAATGTACAAATTTATATCTTTGCTAAAAATCTTTCCATATATTATGCCTCAAAACCAAAAAAAGAGTATTTAGTATTTTATTATTCAACATTAATAATTGACAGTTATCTTTTAGAAGTGGCATTCAGATAAATAAGCAATATATCACACATGGAGTCTCCATGGAAGAGAAAATGGTTGACGTTCATATTAGAAAGATTTTTCTGATGACAAGTGATTAAGTCATTCCACCTAAAAGATTTCTTTGCCTTGGCTCTGGACATGATACCATAAAAAGTCAGTCCTTATCTTGAGGGCTTTCTTTCCCCTCTCTACTCTTGCACTGAAGCAGAACCTTGCCAACATAGGAGTTTTCATCATTAGCATGAGTCTTTGGTTTCCTGAAACACAACAGAAGAGAGTGCTGTCAATGGGAGAGCAGGGGATGAGTGGTGAAGACAAGGCATGGCTTCTGTGTGATTTGCCGAAACAAATGCAAGCAAGAAGGAGACAGGTTGCTTACTCCACGTGGCAGAACCATGTGGTTTTGTTCCTGCCCAGTTATCTGGTGACTGGTGATCACCTGGTGATCATGTCTCCTTACCAAAATCCTTTGAGATCAAATTGTACTTGGCATGTTACCGAGAGTGTATTGATACAGGTTCTACTTGATAGAAAGTGTTTTGCCCTTGTTTTGTTTGCTTTTCAGAAAAAAAGGATGTCTGCTGCTCTCAAAAGACACTTTCCACTATCCAGTTTAATATGTGGTAGTGAAAACTGTCCTAACACTCATAATATCTTTCTGCAGTGTCCCTCTCAAGGCTGACATTTTTTGCTTGCATAAATTGCCATCACTCTTTTAAAGAAAAAACATTTTACTCCTCTGACCTTAAAACCTGGCCCTTAAAACACCTCCTTAGCTGCTTTATTTTTCTGCTAGGTCTGTTCCTAATTTTCACTTGCGAGTGACTATTCAAGGATATGATCCAAGCAGAACTTCAAGAAGTTACCACCCACCAGATGAGACACTGTGACGTCCATGGACATGTCCCAAGTCTGCCCCCACTGCAATCTAATTGGACATAACCGACACTGCCTCCCATTGCATCTTACTTGTGATGTGATATTCCACGACAGGCAGCATCTTCCCGATATCCTTCAGCGCCCTTGACCTTATCTAGTAATATGTCAGTGTGATCCAGAAAGCAAGCACATGCGGTTCTCTTTGATTTCTCCCCTCTTCCATTTGGGTGTACGCAGTTACAGTTTCAAGCCTTAACTACTGAGCTGCCCTTGTGAAACAGGCGGGCACAACCATGTGTTACATGTACGAGCTAGGTAAGTAAATGACACTTGTCATAGTGGTATACACTAGCAAACACTGAAAAATCCCTTCTACCACGAGGTATTCAACTGCTAAATTCTTTGGCTTTACCCATGCCAAATTTGCTCCTTTCTATATGAATTTTTTCTTCCCAGGGATATTCTACTCATCAAATTTTATTGGCACACGTGTATGTGTGGAGAACACTGTACATGTAAATATTCACTGAGACTGAATTTTTGATGTGTAGAAGTACTTACGTGAGTTGTAGGTGCGGGATCATTCAACTCCTAAGTGTCAGATCCTCAGGAGTGTTTGCCTGGTGCCTTGTATGTTTCAAAGGAAGGCAATCTTTGTGAAAGCAGCTCAGAGACAGTCTTTTAGCTCCTTGGAACTTTGAATTAGTGAATGCCAATACAATCCCAAAGAGCAAAAAGATTGTCAGGCTACTAGACCTGCAAGTCATCTTACATCTCAAATTATTTCTGCTCTAGTCAAATCAAAAGGGTAAGAAAAGGCACAAGAGAACTCCTTGAACTTGTGGTAACTCCTGCTAGTATCCAGCTGTGCCACTTGAAAGTGTTTATTTTGTGGTATGTGCTTTTCCCCCTGGAAGCTTGTCAAGTGGCAAAGTGGGATCTTTGCTTTCTAGGATAAGTATTTTTTGGGTGATAAAATTAAACACTGTCACTCACTCCTCTTCCAGAACATTATTGTAACGACCAGTTTTTCCAAGACAGAATTTTGATGGCTACTTTGTCCATCAGTTTAAAAAAAAAATTACAAGTTTTAAAAGCTTGTGATTATGCTTAAAAAATGTGTAAGAATGACAGCCCTTCAAAAACATTGAAGTAAAACCTAATGCAACTGTATGTTGCTTTATTTGAAAAATGATCTGCTCTTTTTTGCTATGAAACCACAGACTAGTCCTCTTCCATGACCCATTTTTTTGTGATGTAAAGATGCCATATTGCTTCATGCATGAAAGTTCCTGATACTGTAGCTAACATCCAGGGTATTGGCTTGGACTTGCTTTGCCATAATTGATTTACTGCCTTTGGTGAGAAACCACATGGAACAGCCTCTGAGCATAATTATGACCAATTGCACCTGCACTCCACAAGGCAAATGCTACCAAAATCTCAACTCAGCATAATTCTACTCTCTGTGGTACCTGAAAAGAATAAATCACTGAACGACTTCATGGAAAGAATTTTATTTCTTAGAGGAAATCAACATTTTTCATAAACTGCTCCACAGTTCAGGGAAATATGGGAGCCGAGAAATTAAAGAGCCCATGTGAGGCGGTGGGCTTGAGCTATGCTATTTTATTTGTCTCACTGTGGTCACACCTCTGTTGCTCAGAGGAGCCTTTGGAAGTGTAACAGGACCCTTCATTGTGGTGTGAAGTCTATCATGTTGAAGCAGAGAAGATATATCAAAAGGTAATTTTTCCTCTACTTTTTTTTTTTTTAAAAACTATTTTAAGAAATGTTTTGAATTACAAGGCAACTAATTTTGTTTCCTAACCTAAATCTGTATCCTTATGTGCCTTTTGGGACAGTGGTAGTTACATTTCCTAAGGATGTTTTTCTAGATTCAAAGTGTAGCTTATTTTTGCTTATATTTAATTGCAAAATTCACTGTGCTGTTTTCATAAATTTGAAAGTAAGTAAGAAGTACATATTGCAGTTAAACACTATTTGTTAAAGATGTCATTAAAAAATTTTGTTGAAATATTTCCTAGGGAAAAAGTCTTTCCAGTGAAACTTAAATCTTCCTCAAAATGCTTGTTATTTTTTGAGAAATAAAGCATCATCTCATCCCAAAATACATTCTTCTTTTCTTAATTTTTGGTAACCAGACAAATATCTTTTTTGAAAAAGATGACAATGTTGAAAAAATTCAGGCAGATATAATTTTTTTTTGGGGGGGGGGGGGGGGGGAATAAGGAAAAAAAGAGTTTTATGAGCAGCTGTGTTTCTTACTGACCTACCGTAATAAATCAGCATTTGTCAGTAATCAAAGAAAAGAATGTATCAAGTATCCGACATATTCTAGTTTCAAGCTTCCATGGGATTATTATAAGCAACAGCAAGCAAAAATACAGCCAAAATGTATTAAAATACCTGAGGACCTTTCTTAAGTGAAAAGTAAACCTAGCCTTCTCTTTGCTGTTTGCTTTTCAGTCTTTGCCAAGGCAACCCCATGAAAGTGTTGTTTGGCCGTTCTGGTTGCACCTTCAGGTAGTGTGCACGGACCCTGGGCTCCTCGGGCCGGGGAGAGCACTCGGGTGTTTCAGTGGAAATTCACGGGGAAGCACAGAACAGAGGATGGGCTTGGCTGTCCCTGGCTTGCCCAAGCTTGGCCCAGCCTGCGTGCAGTGCTGCGCTCGCCCGGCTCAGGAAGGTTGTGCCACAGAGCTCTGTATTTCCCTTGTCTTCCTTGCCTCTCTGGAGACCTGCAACAGCTTTTGCCTGCCCCTACAAGCTGCAAGCCAGCTCCATTTTTCACGAACATTTTGCTACCAACAATTGTGTGTGTGTCAGTAAAGATGCCTGGATATATTGTTCCAAATTTTCAGCTGGATATTGCCATATGCTTCAATTTTCACTTAGAAAATGATAAGATGTTTCTGCTTTAGAGTTCTTCTGACATCTTACAGCATCCTTCTGAGCCACTCCTGCATTTCTGCTGACACATTCAGCACATAGGTGTATCACAAAGATTTTATGCTGGCTGCACATAATAAAGATATGGGTAAATTAGGGACTCAGCTTTTCCAGCAGAAAATGTGGTAAAAAAACCCCAGCCTAAATGATGCAATAGCTCTTTCTCAGGTAGACACACAAAGATTGAATGTATTTAACCTGAGGTTAATTTTAACTACATCAGTTAACAGAAAAAAATTAATTTTTCTTCTGAAATCTCTCTTAGTCTCTTCTCATTTGCAGGTGGTGTTCTGTTGTTGTTTTTTGTTTGTTTGTTTGTTTTCTGTAAAGTCTGGAAAGAAGGTGAATAGAAAATCAGTGATTTCAGGATTCAGTTTTGGATGTGAGTGCTCTCCATTGCCGTTGAAAGCCTGGGCAACTTTTGAAGTGGCTTGACACAGTGAAGTCTATGTTTTGTTGTACTGGCAGCATGATGCTGACTTTTTGTGCTGCAGAGAAGGAGTCCGGGTTTGCTTCCTGACAGGACTTTCAAGAATGTACCTAACATCTGTTGATTCTAGTCCGAGGTCCCAGAAGTTGTTTTGTTGGAGTGTTTACATAGTGTAGAAAGGAATGTGACTAAAGTTATTACATTTTCGGATCTGAGTGACAACTTGGACGCACCTGATGCGTTGTCTTTCCTCTTGCCTCTTGCTCCTCAATGTGTAGACGACTTAACGAGCCAAGACTTACTCTCTTGTGAAAATCATGGAATCACAGAATGGCTTGGGTTGGAAGGGATCTTAGAGAGATTCACCCTCTCTGTCCTCTGTGGTCAAGAACATCTTTCACTTGACCAGGTTGCTCAGAGCCCTTATTGCATCTAGAAAAAAATATTGTCATGAATTGCTGCAGGAAAACCATTCAGCAGCCCAGCACTGTGCTTTTCTTTCACAAGTAATCCCCGTCAGAGATGTAACACCAGACTGTCATCCTTGTGAGGCAACCACTGCAGGGCCCAGTTGGCAGTGGCCTGCTGCACAGCCCAGGAGAAAAACCTCCAAAATCATTTCCCATAAACTCTAGCTGAACCTAGTAAAATATGGGCCACTCTGCATGCTGCAGTAAATGAATGTGACCTCCATTTATCTTTCATATTATAAATATTTTCTGTGGTTTAAGGCATTCATTGCTTCCTTTTGCTGTCAAGGAAATGAAGGAAATACATTTCAGTAGCACTTTACAGAACGTACTTACCTTCAGTCATTGCTGTAAATATGCAGTGATCATATTTTGCCTGTGCAAAATAAATCAGAATGTTTTGCCAGTTAGCTCACTCAAGTCTCAACTGAAGTTATAACTAGCGTCAGTTTTCCCCTTGTTAGTAAACTTCTTTGCTACATCACATTTTTAATGCATTTGACTATTTCACAGTTATAGTTAATGATGTGTTGGAATAAAATCAAGGTCTGCTGAGTATAATTTTTCGTGTTTTGTTTAGAACAGCATGAATAGAACCCATAAATAATAGTGGGATTTGTAGAGTGCCCCATCTTTGCAGAGCTTAAAGTATGAGCTTAAAGGAATGAATGCAGGATTAGAGGTGCCAGTCATTGGCATATAATGACAAAATAAAAAAATGAAACATGATCGTATGACACCTAGGGAGAACAAGAAGAAAAATAATAATGAAAGACCACAGAAGCAGCATGTGGGAAATAGCTTAGAAGACAAGCAGAACTAGAAGGATGGTCTTTGAAAGTGGAAAGGGGTGAAAGAAGACCAAAGAAAGGCATGAACATGCCAAGTATTCTGTTTCAGTAAAAGCAAGACAAACTGCAGGTCTCAGGCACTGCAGAGGTATGTAGACACAAGCACACTCACTTACATGTTCTGGGGATTACTCCAGACCTTTGGTACCCTTAACTTGCTGGGATGACATTAAGAAAGAAGTCATTAAAATATCAGGGCCTCATTAGGGCTACTTAGCAAATGTATAGCCTTCAGTGTTGTCTGTGACTTTCAAAGCCCAGGTTGATGCCAAAGGCAAGCACTAATATCTCTGGCTAGCTGGCCTTGAGGCTGCTTGCCTGCTGTTGACCCTTTACAACCAGGCCAATGTGACCATATGGTAAGGCCTAAAGGCCTAAAGGCCTTTAAGGCCTAAATTTCTGCTGGGTTTTTTTTCCTTTTTTTTTTTTTTTGCTTCCTACTCCTTCTGTTCAGCTTTTTGTCCTTGCTCCCTCTTTTGAGTCTGTCATCATCCCTTTCCCCTTCTGAGAACACCATTTCATCCTCCTCTCTTCTGCCTCTGTCACAGCTTTCTTTCAGCATGCTACTTTCACAAATCCTTTTCTTAAACTTTGCTTTCACTTTTCAACCACCAGAAAATGTCACCCATGCAATGCCTTGTTGCTTCCCCAGCCCGTCTGGCTCTGGGTGCTGATGTGCAGTTTTCCTTGTCCTGTTGCTCCCTCCCATGAACCCCACAGGGATCAGCTCTCCCCCCGCTCACGCTGCCAGCCATGCAGCAGAAAGCCTGGGCACGAGTCCCTAACCTTTTCTACTTTCTTGGCTCCTCTGCCATGGCGAGCACTGCTGTGTGGAAGCACAAAGCACATGGTGATGGTGACAGCTGTGGTGAGGGACTGGCTGGAGAAAAAGCACCCAGGTGAAAACTGCTCCCTTATCACATTGCTGCAGTGAAGCCTTGAACCAGAACATACATGGTGAACTGGCTAATTTGAATGCAACTGGTTTAAGTGGGTTTAGATTTCAACTAAAAATACTCACTCAGCCTTGGCCACAATCCTTCATATTGTGTCTGTAGAGTTTATGGAAACACAAAGTTAATTGCTTGTGTGTTTCCAGAACTTCTATGGTATTTAATTCAAGATAACACATGAGGAAGTGTGTTTGCAGTTGAACTTAAGTTCTTTTTTACCTCCCCAGTTTATAGTACACAAATGTTATTTTTACAACAAATTCTTCCTGGTCACTACAGAGTAACCGACAGATCTGATGCAGACTGAACACAGAGGTTGCTCCTCTTGACGTCAGTCACTCTCCTGGCTGGCGCACTGCTGTGACAGCCTTGCTAGTTGCAGTATAATTGTTCTAAGGCAAAGCAGAAGGCTGTACTGCCCGGGGCTACTGGTTTGACATCGTTATCAGTAACACACTGTTGCATATTAAAGAAAAGCACGGCCCAAGCAAATCAAAACTGAGAGACTAAGGTGCTAGCGAATTCTGGAAAAATCATGCAGAATGCTCCTTCATTTAAATGTAATGAATCCGCAAAATTGACAGCCCTGATTCACCTCCCTGAACTTATAATATCAGTGTTGCCAAGATCATGGTATGTTTTTGGCTGTTTTATAAAGGTACCACGTCAACGATTGAAGTGAATAGCCTGACAGTGTAGCTAACTTGTGCAGTGAAAATAACCCCAACTAACCCCCCAAACTTGGAAACAGCAGAGGAAGAGAAGCAACATTTTTTGGCTGATCTTGAAAAGAAGGAGTAAAAATGAGATGAGCTTAGATGAATCTGATTATTTGCTGAACTCTGGCTGGAGACAAACCATAGCACTGCCTAGGAGGAGTGAAAAGGACTGCCTCAGAGGTGGTGTATCTCAGAAAAGTAAGTGCAAACCTTCTAATATGACCTAAGAATTACTTGTTTATACTTCTGTAGGAGTAATACCTGAGATGTCAGGCAAAATGCATTAGCTGTGCCTTTATCTGTGTTTCTTGTCAAGAAGGATCAGGCATTTTTAATCCATAGGTTTCTCAGAGAAGTGATGAAATCTCTGTCACTGGAGATACAACAAACTCCGTAGGGCCAAGCAGTCTGACTTCACTTCAAAATTGGCCCTGCTCTTAGCAGAGTATCAGACCACAAGTAGCTAGGGTCCCATCCAACCTATATTATTCCATGTCTCTCCATATTGGCCCTACCTACTTTCTGATGTATGGTTTCAAGGATAAAAACAAAAAAACCCCCAAACAATTCCACATTAAAAATAGCACTGGGCTTTTCTTAGAATTATTTTTTAATGTGTTGAATTATTTACTTGTTTCAACTGTGGAAAATTCCAATGCACAGTTATGTCTGGCTTCTATCACACTGAGATTTTGTATTTAAAAAGTATAAACTATGAATTAGCAGGTTGTAAATCATGTAAGAATTCATACACAGAGACAAAATACACATTGTTTATTAATTGTTGGTATTGATTATCTCTTTTAAAACAGATCGGGAGGCAAATAGCATGGTAATATAATATGTTGGTTCTTCCCCTTTCCATTGGTGTATGGAGCAGAAAAGCAGCAGCTGAGTTTATGGAAGTAGTACCTCTATCTATGCAGTACCTTCAAAAATCTGGAATGAGTGTCTTCAGCCAGAAGAGGAAAAGGAGGCATTAGGTTTTTCATAGGTACAACCCCTAGACCATACCTTGACAATCACTTTCTTGCCCATTGGACAGAAGACGCTGAAGGCCAAGGAACCTTCTCACAGAGATCTGTAACAATGTTTAACTAGTTTATTGATAGTGATTGGTATTGACTCCTGCTTTTTCAATCTCTGCTGTGAGACTTCAAAAGGTAATATTATTTTGTTTTCTTCATGTATGTATGCTAATGGAATCCATATATCTCAAGCCCTGTATTTTCCAACTTCCCTTAAACACAGTCCTTGAGGAGTAAATACATGCTGTGTGATGGAAAATTTAAAATGCCTTGAAACTTTTGAGGTTGCTGTTTGAATATTTCTTTTAAGCTGTTCATCTACAGTTGCCTCCTCTCTTTTGATATGCCTGACCAACAACAGTTTTCAGTAATGCTAGTTAATCACTCTTTAAAACACCAAGCTTCCCAAAATGGAAACAGTTTAGCTTTAAAAATATCCTATATAAACCTTCTGTTCTGTCTTGAATCTCTTCTGTTTTGTCCATCATCCCCTTCTACAGGCTGGATCTGAATGATATTGCTTGGTATGGGTGCAATTCTCATTACAGACTTTTCACTCCTGGTTTCTCCATTTCCATGTAAATCTTATGAACATGCGTATTTGCAGCCTGTGGGGTGTTATAAATCCCCCGCCCCGAGCAGAACCAGAAAGTAGTTCAGCTCTATTGTTTCATAGGAAATTACAAAGCTCACATTAAAAGCATGTACTTATCTTAAAGAGGTCAACGGCAAGTTGTGACTGCTGATGGTATTGGAAACAGCAGATAAAACGCATTTCATTTTATGAAGAAGACAAACAGCAAGCATAATGCAAGTGAAGACAGATAGCCTTTCCTTCACCAAAGTATCTATTACCTCTAGACAGACTACTTAAGAAAACTTTAAATCTAACCTACGGTTTCGTATTACCTTTAAAAGGAAAAATAAACTCTGGAAAGTAACATAAAACACTCTCTAATCAAAACTATTTTATCACAGTCAAAC
This sequence comes from Ifrita kowaldi, assembly GCA_013398055.1. Taxonomy (NCBI): domain Eukaryota; kingdom Metazoa; phylum Chordata; class Aves; order Passeriformes; family Cinclosomatidae; genus Ifrita; species Ifrita kowaldi. The sequence goes on from VZRS01014766.1 coordinate 499,783, forward strand.
AACTCAAAGTGGTTAACAAAAGCTTTTCATTTCACTTAATGATGACAAGCAGAAAGTACAAGTTTGTTCTTGGAAGGGTAGAAGGTAACTAACAAAACCCACAGATGACAAAGGAAGTTTGTCAGACACAAACTAGGAATTGTTTTATGAACTGTTCCAAGCAGAACCTTAATCATTTGACTCATCGGTTAGCCCTGAGAACTCTGTTTTGCCCAAGCGTATTTTCCAATACGTGTTTGAAGTCAGAATCTTGTTTAACTTTTAACCTCAACACAAGCAATCTGCACTACAACTGTTCCAGTAAGTACCTGAAGAGATCTCTGGAGATTGGTTGCCCTCAGTGAAAGCAGCATTCTCCGTTTTCTGTCATGTATAATAAAGAAAGAGAAGAAGCCAAGAAAATGCAACATTCAGCCTTTAGTCTGTTTCCCACATAGTCTATCTTGTTAAGTACTTCCTCTGAAGAGAGTTTTCATGTTACCATATGTATTATCTTCTGCCTCCTCTTTCAGGAAGCTGTCCATCATAACAGCTTTTTGCCACATTCATTTGAGATACCAAAATTTACTACAAATATCCATGGCCTTCTAACCTCGTTAGCATTTTACTTGTGCTCCTTACGTCTGATGTCATCAGTCAACTAATGCAAAATGTTCCAAAATCATATTTCTTTCTGCACAGTCACCACTCCCTCACCTTATTTATTTGTGAGTTAATTTATTTTCGTGTATTTTCACCTTCTGTGCAGGAGGCATGGGTGATGTAATGGGTGCTAGTCTTGTGATGACAGCAGGTTGTCATCACAAAGTGTTTTTTCTGCACCTGTGGTTTCATGACAGCCTATCCTAAGAGAGTCTGCTTTCTTATCAGCTGGGGTTCTGCTGAGTGTGTTTCACAATGGTACTCGTCTCTCCACCCTGCATGTCAATGGTTAGGATTTAGCACTGGGGACAGGAAATTCATTGGTAATGTCACATTGAGACACAGTGATCCATCATTGTAGTGCTGTGATTTATGTATTTGCATAGATAGTCCTGCATAATTTGCTTGTAAAAGGATCTCCCAGCTTTACTTCTGTGAAGACTTCAGCTCATTTTCATAACTTTCTTTGGCTCTGCATATTTGTTTGTCTCTCTGTGTCCTAGTTTCGACCAGAACAGAGTTAATTTTTCCACATTCGCTGTGACGGAGTGGAGTCTGGAGCCATGTGGGAGTGCCTGTAGTTGTTGCTATTCTATACCATGCACATCACTGCTGGAGGTGGAACTCAGGGACTCTCACTTTGGAGAATATGGGTGTGGTTTCTGGTTGTGGTAAAATGTGGTGGGCATAGGGTCTGTCCACCATTGTCTCTTGTCTCAGGCTGGTGATGCAGTTCACCTTTTCCTTCGTACACTGTTGTAATTACTATTGTTGCTGTTACTGTTTGGTTTTTCATCTCATTGCTGTTTCCTGTAAATTGTTCTTATCTTAAACCATAATCACATAATTCACCTTTTGTTTCTCCCACTGGAGCAGTGAGTGTAATGCTTTGAGGTGCTCTTTTCAGAACACCACAAGCATTACCTTTTCAGAGGGTAATGGTTTGTGGTGTTCAGTAAGTACTGAACTGGGGAATACTGTTACTAAACTACGGCAGTCTGATATTTCTTCTGATATATTTTGGCCCTTGAATGTCTGCAATGTGGTAAAAATGGAATGTGGATGGAGCCCTTCTCTGCTGCACTGCACAAACTGTCCTCAGGTAAAAGATGTCTGCCTTGCCTTGGTTCCTGCGCTGCTGAGTGGTTCCACGCTTTCTGTCTGTGAGCAGCATAGGCTATTGTCACTGGCCAGCAGTCTGAGTAACTGTTTTGTGAAAAGGAAGCAGTTCGTGATGGTAGAGGTCTTTCCAATGTCAGCCAATACCTGTCATTGCTGCTCTATGTTCCCACTGTCTCCGTCTATAGCTTATCTGTCTCCACCTTTTCCCTCACAGGTCCATTTTCAGACCTATGGTTGTCCAGTTTGATGTATTCTTGTGGAAGGCTGAATATCAAGAGTTAAGGGCTTTTATACAGAATGTTATTCTTATTTATCTTCTATACAGGGATACTACCCTATATTCTCTTTTCCCTCTGCAGGTGTGATATACTTACAAGAAACCCTCTAGTATCTGCCCATTTCAATAAAATGTAAAATGATAGAATTGCATATTTGCAAATCTTTGCTTCATACAAGTTTGCCCTCAGATTCTTGCTAGCCCATCATTTACATCCTTTGTCTTTCATTTATCCATTTCCTTCTGCAGAGTTACAGGGACCCATTCCCTTTGTGATTTCTACTCTGTACTGTTATTCTTGAGAATTAGGGGAGTGCCAGCTTTGCTTAGGTTTAGCAGTTGGGTGTGAGTAATATAAACACTCTAGTCTGATCCAGAGTTCCTCGCTGCATGCAGACAAGTCTGCTGAAGCACTATCCTTGGAGCAGCTGTATCCTTTATTCTGACTCCAGAAGAAGAGCTGGGTCCCGTGGAATCTGCTTGTTGCAGAAGTCAGTCGTTTTTATGCAGTTTGGTAATGCACAGGCCTGTCGTTTTGTCAGACACTTGATTATAAGTCTTGAAAAGTAAGCTCTTGAAAACAGCGATTTTTTCTGTATTTAAAATATGTCCAGATCTTTTCTAGGAAGTAATTGATTCTTCTAGCTGGCTGCTGATGAAAAGTGCTGTTGTAGCATATGTGATGGCATGGGTACACAATGGTTAAGATGTAGACAGCTCTGTTTTTGGATTTCACTCTTACTGAGGCACAGAGTCATTTTGCAGCTGTTTTGGTGCAACCTGAAGAACGTGCAGCTGCTGAATACATTATATTTCATGTCCAAGAGCTGGTGTGATTATGGTTTAAATTTTGGATTTGTTTCCTTCAGTGTTCTCAGTTTTGAATTTCATGTATCAGCAATAATGAACCTGTTCCTAACTCCACGTCCAGTCCTGAGTGTAGACAAAGAGAGGACAACCTCCGTGTCTGGCATAGATTCTACTTCTTTGTTCCGTGTACCCTGTCCTTTGTAACCTTGAAAATAGTGTTCCGGGATTCCTGGCTATTACTATGCACATGTTTGATTGTAAGATTTTAGGGTGATGTGGTGATGACCAGAAACAATCCCAACCAAAAGAAACTCAAAAACAATTGTAAAAGAGGCAGTTATAGAAAGGTAAGTTTTTCAGGTCTCGATCAGCAGCACCAAAAGTCTTCGAAATCTGAGCAAAACTGGGTTTGGTGACATCACCCTGGTTTCCAATGAACAGGTGTCAGTGTCCACGCAGAGTTAGCATTAATTGGTGTGTCTGAGGCAGCCCCAGGAGGGTCAGGATTAAATACACAGGCACAGAGTTATGCTCTTCCCCGTGCAGCTGGTTCAGTGAGCTCCAGATGAAGGTCCAAGGTAGGACCAACACTAACAAAGGCACCATGTTTCCTGCTTTGAAAGTAGATGCTTTCCAGCACTGTTAATCCACTATCAGCTGCTACACCTACATTCATAAGCCTAGTGAAAGCTCTTTTGGTGCAGTTGGATATGTCACATTGTTCACTCCATTTCTGACGTCACTTTCATTGATAATCTGAGAAAATCCCATCAGATTTCTCAAGGCTGAAATTAAGTTCTGCTTACAAGTTAAAAAAATTTTAAAAAAGTTATGCTGAACATTATTCTGTACTGAGACAAAGGAATGAATGTTCAAATATGTTTTCTGTAATTCTTTAGGTTTTAGTCAAGAAAATGTGATGATTTTTCTCATTAGTGAAGTCTACTCTGCAGCCTCCTGCAGTCCAAACAGGACAGTTTTATGACAAAATCAGACTAGACTGGGGGTCTTCTGGCAGGTATTTGTGCTACCTTTTAGAGATTATCGTTCCTTTGCCAAAGCTCACAATTTGCTTGCAAAATTTTCTGAAGACTTGAATGCCATCATTGCTACAATGACCTCTCAGGAGACCTAATTGCCATCCCAGAACACTCAGCTCAGATGTTCTCACTGTTCACCCACAGAAGATTAACTCTTTCCGCTGGGAGACAGCTTAGGATATGTGAAGGTGTCTGCCATGCATGACAGGGTTTATTTTCCTGCTGACTTGTCTGGGAGCAGACATAGAACCTGAACCCAAAAGAACAGCAAATGTGGAGGCAACAGAATTAATTTAAAACGCAGTTGACTGAAGCGTTCTACATTGACTCACCAGAAAATTATTTTGGCAACTGAGCCGCTGCCTGCTTCTGCTTCTGAAAACCTTTGCTTCCATCATATATGACAGACTGAATTGCTACCTGTTGCCAGATTTCAGCCAGTTCAGGGAAAAGCATGAAGCTGACTGAGGGATCTGGTCATAATTCACCGAATTACATTTTTCAGTAGACAATCCTGATGCTGCAGTCAGTGTCTAGGACTGCTTTGAAATATGTCAGCCAAGGAGAACAGTCTAAAGTATCTCCTGATCTCACTCCTCCTATCATCTCATTGACATGAATGTAGGGACATGGCAGAGGAATACCCTCCTGAGGGGCTCTCACAGAGGGTGAGAGGCTGCCGCAGAAGTTGCTTCTCAGAAACCATTTCACCTAAAAATATGATGTTAGCAGCACATGCTAACAAATAATTCAAGAACACTTCAAGGGTTTTCACCTGTGGTTGAAGGGAATGGTTGATGGCAGAGAGCAGAAGAGAGAAGAAAAAAGGGATATGGGTTTTGTAGGTTTCCTGTCAGAAATGATGGATGCTGTAAGAACATATTGCCTTTTATTGCATGTACATTTCTGATGGTTCTGTTTTTTGTTGCCGAGTGCGTTGAAAAGTGAGATCTCATGTGTAACTCTAAAAGCTAGCTTTTTTCTCAGGGCTGCCTTTTTTTTGTCAGCAGTCAGGGGTCTACTTCCCAGCAAACAGGACCTGACTATTGTCTTTCTTTGGAAGAAGCTGCATGCAGTTTTGGTGGTTATGACAGCAGGGGGACTAACTGCATTCACTAGAGTCAAAAATAAACCGTGTCTAAGGACTAATTCTAGGCTGCAAAGATTATCTGTGAAAGAAATCCTCTCTCCCCTCTTCAAAGTGACATTGTCCCAGGTGAAGGAAAGCAAGCACACTGGAAACCAAACCGATGATTTACTTTTTTTTTCCCCAGTAGAAATGGTATTTAAAATTTAGGACACATTTGTCTTAGATTCTGACCTTTTTTCCCAGATATTTTAATGCATACACTAAAAAAGCCAACTAGTCTTGAAGGCAAACACCTCCATCAGAGGTAGGAGAAGAGTATGTGAATTTATTATCTTGTCACAGTGTTAAATGGGACAGCTTCTTGGCATTCTGGTAAAGAGGAGTTGACAAAGAACTATTGTGTGGCATATTGTTCTGGGGGACTGAATCTAATATTCTGAAATGTGTGGCTATGGTTTGCGTGGTGATGGGAATCTGGATGAGGAAACCATTCTTTCTTCAATGAGATCATATTCCCTTGCTCCTCATATACCTCACAGAGGAGATATGTGGGCAAATAAATTGCTACTTGTAGAAGTGCATTTTTTGTTCAAGGCTTCTGCTTTCCTGAATTTGGACAGGTATATTTTGTTGTATTATATCTATATATAAAACATTGTGCAAAGAGAATTTACCACTGTTCCTACTGCTCTATGATGTCTCTCACGAATCCTATGTCTATACATAGAAACACTTAGAAATACAATTTTAATTAAAAATGAGAAGTAAAATATTGCTTGACTATGAATAAAGTATCAGGTCAGTTGTATTTCATCTATGGCCAGAATAAGATTCCTTTGGGATCACTCCAGTCCTCAAAATGCAGTTTTCTTATCCTATTCAAGGCATCTTACTAGATTCCTTGTTAAATGGAGAGATTGAATTTCATTGGGATTCTCAGTCTGCTCTGACCTTTTTAAGTAAACCATAATAAAAAGCACAAGTAGAATCTGACACCATAAGGGTATGCCATATTTGGGCCAGCAGGTGATATTCTTTGATATTTGTGGTGACCATCAATCTATCATTTCTCTGCATTGTATGTGCCAGTATCAGAGACATTAGACAAACCAAAATGATCTCAGACTCTCTCAAATATTTGTAAAATTTCCCACCCTTCTAAAAAATTAAAAGAAAAAGTAAAAACTTTTCCTGCCAACAAAGAATAATTTTTTTATTTCAAAGATCAAAGACTGATACCCTATGCGGATCTGGCACAAACACCTACATCTTCTTAAAATGTTAAATATTTATTTGCTTCCATTCAAATGTCGGACATAATAAGTTAGAGATTCTTCCAGGCTTCGATGGCTGTGGAAGATCTTCATGACAATCATATCTCTTCCAGGCTACGGCTAGGTTGCTATGTGACATGATTTCATAAGTTTATTTTGGGTTTTGTCCTGCTTGTCCTGGAACCTGTTACAGTTTTGGCATGGATTTTAACAAAAGCAAAACTGGTCATTCTTTGTATTTCATGACAAGGCTGAAACAAAAAACATAGCTGAAAGCAGAGACCAGAGCATTTAATGGTAAATGATAGCAGATTCATCACCAGGTTAGACACTTGAAATATGGCAGTCCACTTTGAAAAGTTACAAAACCCACTGCCTACCATTATTCTCTGCAGAGGATCTATTGCATCTGTGTGTCAGTTCACATGTAACTTGAATCTCTTGACACAAGGAAAAGGTAAAATAAAACGCTGTGTAAAAATCACAGTGCACTTGCAATGTACCCAAATATGATACTCTAGTTCAAAGAATGGTGTTTGAACCAGACTACTGTTACTGGCAAACATGTTATTAATGTTCAGCCATCAAATGCTTTTGATTAAAGAGAAAAATCCTGTAGCACTAGAGAAAACTATTTCTCTTTTTTTCCCCTTATGCTATACTGGAAGTACTTAAAGAAAGGTAAAATGTCTTTTATAAAAAAAAGATTAATTGCACCTGCACTGTATTTTTATCCTCTTTGGAAATCAAGAAAAAGGAGAAACTGACTTGACTTGATAGTATTTTATCTATAAATGACACAGAAAAATACTCCTTATCTACAGGAGCTAAGTGAACAATATATAATGCTACATGAAGCATTGCACTGAGAATCCCAGCTATGTTCCAGATGTCCTTAGAACAATTTTAGAAAAAAACTCCAACCAAAAAAAACAACAAAAAAAGAGAAAATAAGATTTGGCCCTGCTTGTCAAAACTAGAAGTGTTTTGAATGTTCTCAGTAATGGGACTCGATGTTCCACAGACCCCAGATGTTAAGGGTCAGATTTTCAGAGGTACTTACAGACCTCAAGAGATAAACAGATGCTTCTGAATTTTCAGAGGCAGGAAGGCAAATTAGATGTTTAAGACCCAGGATAATCTGATGCCAGACATCTATCCATTCTGCTCAGACTGGTTTGAAAATCCAGTCTATGTCTATGCTTGGATCCATAGAACACATTTATAACTAATTTGAGTATCCCAGCATTGTCAACCCTGGCCCAGAACTCATGGAAAGTTGAATGTTTGCAGGGGTTATACACCATTCTACATACCCTTGAGCCTGGTGTGTCCTTTTACTAGCTGCAGCTCAAGATTTTGTATGTTGACATTGGCCTGCCCCTTTTGCATGTCACCTTGTGCTCTCTCATGTTTTGGGTCCCTAACGCTGGATCTAATCCTTGCTAGCTCACATGTTCTATGTTTCCACCTTCAGTTCTCTGTCCGGATGTGTCTCCCAGTATATGCCTCAATGCCTGAAATTCATTGTCGTCAGCCAGCACACAAGCAGAGTTTAGTGGAGGGCATCAGTTACGAAGAAAAAACAAAGGAAAGAGGGTTTGCCTTATGCAGACCTGCTGAAGGTAGATCTGTCAGTGAACTCCCTGTGCATGTGTTTGTGCGTGTGTGTTGGTGCGGCTCAGGTCCTCCAAGGGCATAAGGCTGTGATGCATGAAAAGATAAAGCGTACATATGCTGCAGCTCCTGGACACTCCTGAACAAATTTCCACTATTGTGTCTTGGAAAGTAGTTGGGTCACCAGTGTTAAGCCAGACCACTGGCTGAAAATCCACAGTCTGCTGGGGGTGGAAAGGTAGAGATGAAGGTCATGCTCTTGTTCTCATTTTGCCTGTAATCAGGCAGATAAAGATCAAACTGCATCATACAAAATCAAGATGCCAGTCATGCATGAAGAGACATAATTACAGACCTCTGTACCTGTGCAGGATTTGGTTGTAATTTTACTCTTCCAGGATGATCCTGTAAGAGAACTGGCATGTTAGAGAAGGAGCAAATGTCACTTATTCTTGCAGATGCTGGTTGCAGTGACAGAATGCAAGAGATTAATATATTCGGTGAAGTTGTTTTTTCCACATGAAATAGAGTGCTTTTTCTTGAGTTACACTTTGGCTGAGCCGAGCACTTCCTCTGAGGGTTGGATGTATTCATGCTCAGGCCCTGATCCTGCAATCTGATCTAACTGAGGGAGTTACATCTTGTGCAAAGATGAAAAGCCCTCACAGGATCTCTGCCTAGGTGAAAAGGTCTGCCAGGGTAGAACTGATTGCAGAACTGGAACCAGCAGCTGTAAACCAAAACTGATTCAGAATAAAATACATAGGTAGAACTGTTCCCTCCTCCTCTCCAGTCTTCAGCAGACTTTGAAAACCCACTGTGCTCACAGGGAAATAATTTTTCAATGGATTGTTCCAACAAACTGTTCAAAGTTTTCTACCTTTTCAGGCTGACTTACTGGTTTTTTATTACTTTTTTTTTTTCAGTTTTAACTTGGGCAGTGTTCCCCAAACTGCAGACAAAGCTGCAATTTGAGAAGTTATTTTCCCTCTGCAAAACAGTTTGCAATTTTTCATTTTGTAAGGAGTTGTAGGCAATCCTAAGGTGGCTTGTGGAGAATATGATAAATTTGCAAGGCATACTGTACTTAGAGAAAAAAGATGGAAAAGTTCCTCCACGCTTATTTTCTCCCCCATTTATAATCATTAGGGTTTAAATGCCCCATACATCTCTGTCATTTGGATAAGAGGCATTGATTGCTTAACTGCTGCACAGACATTTCATACACCTGGTTTTAGATGACATTTCAGGGATAGAAAGAGAAGGAAGTGCTGTAAAAAGTGTTCACAGTTTGCGATGTCAAACTTTATTACATAAAGTCATAAACAACCCTAATTAGTAGAAAGTGTGCTCATAGCCAGGGTTTTAAGCCAGTTCATTAAATGTTTCCTGCAGTTGGGCAAGGCATCGGGATAAATAAACTGACCCCTGATTTATAATAAAACACAGCAAAGTTTTAGAAAAGCTTTGCTTTCCTACTGATTGATTTCTTGTTAACGTCCAGCAAAGCCTGGGGAAGGGGTTAAGTAGAGGTCTTGAGGGACCACTTGACATCTGCTACACTTGTGACTTTTTGATCTTGGTTTTTTTTCCTTGCTTTGAGGGATGCCTTACAGTAAAGGCCATGTGTGCCTGCGTGTGTTTCCCAGAGATGGCCAGAGTGGGAGGGGCAGAGTGGCCAGGGGAGCAAAGAAAACAGCTCCTTGCTGACAGATCAAATGAAGGGAAAAAAAGAGGAGAAAGGGGATTACATGCTCTGTATTCATGATAATAGGAAGGAAAACACTGGGGGTCTCAAGTGTGAAAGCCTTTGTCCAGAGGAATGTAAGCGTCGAGGATGGTTTGATACTATCAACCAAAACTCCCTGAGCACCCTGGGAGTGGCCCTTGCCCTCTCCTCCATGTGCAAACGGGAACCCCCAGACTGATGGTGCATTTCTCCTCCTGGGCACTGCAGGCCACTCTGTGGAGGCCTGGGATCCTGAGTAACCCTGGGGTCCTAGCAGAGGCCTGGGCACCCAGTGAGGTGGGTGGCAAGTTTAGGGCAGGTAGTGTGAGGCCACGTGTCTCCTGGAGAAAGCCACTGAGCTGGCCTTCTGTTCTGACCATTTTTAGAGTGGGACATCTAGATTCTCTTGTACTTCTTCCTCTTGGCCTGTTTTTTTTCCTGCACCCCCTGTGGTGTTTCACCCTTAGAGCGATGGAATTTTGGTAAATGCTTGTGGTCAAAAGGACCAACCAAAAGCCCCCCAAAAAATCACCAAGTTTTATTAGTAAATTGCACACTTGGCATGGAAATTGGTATGTTAGTCCCTGATGTACTATGTAAGCACACAGCAATGGGCTTTGGATGAAGGGGTAGACTGAAAAGGAAGAGAAAAAGGAAAAGAAGAATTAAAGAATGAGAGAGAAAGAGAGAAAGAGAACAAGAAAGAGAGCAAGAGAGCAAGAGAGCAAGAGAGCAAGAGAGAGAGAAAGAAAGAGAGAAAGAAGGAGAGAGAAAGAGAAAGAGAGAGAGAAAGAGAGGAAGAGAGAAAAAAGGAGAGAAAGGAGAGAAAGGAGAGAAAGGAGAGAAAGGAGAGAAAGAGAAAGAGAGAGAGAAAGAGAGGAAGAGAGAAAGAAGGAGAGAAAGGAGACAAAGAAGGAGAGAGAGAACGAGGAAGAGAGAACGAGAGAAAGAGAAAGAGAGAAAGGGAGAGACAGAAAAAGAAAGAGAGAAAGGAAGAAAGAAAGAAAGAAAGAAAAAGAGAAAGAAGGAAAGAAAGAAAGGAAAGAAAGAAAGGAAGAAAGGAAGGAAGAAAGAAAGAAAGAAAGAAAGAAAGAAGGAAAGAAAGAAAGAAAAAGAAAAAGAAAGAAAGAAGGATCCCTTTCCTTCTCACAGTTTGTTATTACCAACCACCCTTGTTTGGTTCCACAGCCATCCTGCTATCAGCGTTTCGGGCACACACATTAGCCCCTCATCTTTTGGGCTTCTACACACCCTCACTGGCCCCACCAGCTTGTGGCTCCAATAGTTTACAAAAGGTTGTTTACAAGAAGGTAATTCAGCTGTTTGGTGGCTGAACATCATCACAGTGGCGGTAGCTGGTAGCATGGCATTTTCTGTCTTGGAGGCACCTGCTTTGTGACATGGGCTCTGAGATCTCTGAGGTCCATGAGGAGACTTCAGTGCATGGCACAGCCTCCTCCAGCCATGGCCTCAGGGCACCATGGCAGCAGTCTTTCCCCAAGGGCCCTGGGGTGCCACTGAAGGGTGCTGCTGCTAGGCAGCTGCAGTGCCTGTGGACAGCCACACCTGGAAGAAAGCAGTGCTTACTTTGCTCACTGAGCCACACTCATCTTCTTGGGTCACTTTTTCATCTTATGTACTTCCCTGGGGAAAAAGGAGCTAACTTGCTTCCTCAGTCAAGTTCATTGTCTGTTGTGATATTTTGTGAACGACCAACCTGTTTAACTCATTGTTTATCCATCCCTCGAAGACATTTTTCTCCTACTCCTTTCCTTCCACCTCCTTTAGCTGACTGACCTCCATTCCCAAGCTATGTCTCAGTGATGAACTTAGTCTCTAGCCTCTAGAATCCCACAAATTTGGATGTTTGAAATGGAACTCAGGTTTTAACCCAACAACATGGCTTCATCTCCGGGTCCGTGACATTAGGATTTACAAAATAAGGAGCAATAAGGCCACCTGCATGTGAGCAAAAGGGTCAATTTCCTTCTGGTGATCCCACTTTTTCTTTTGAAACAGCTATTTCCTAGGAATGGGTGTATCACAGCTCCTTGTAATGTGGAATTTCCCCAGCCCTCCTTGCTGCAGCTGTGACAGATAGTTGTGCAAAATCTGCTGGCTGATGTGCCGGCATCTGGAAGTTGCACGGTGACAAGCTCAAATGAGAAGTCATCTTGCTTTCATGTGGCATGGTTTCCGTAAAGCTGGGGTCTCCAGTGAGGACTTAAACTAATCTCACATAGTTTATGAGTGAAAATCCATTTACAATGAGAATGACCCCCGCTGACCAAAAGTTTAAACAAATGCCCTCTGTATGCATTTCCTACAGTGGGGATCAAGTTCCATAGGTATGATGTAAGCAGGCCTCAAACAAGCCTCTCACCTACACACGGAACAGAAATCATTTGCAAAGAAAACTGAAATGACAGCCATATGCATGGAATGTTTTATATGCTACGGCCAGGCTTGCAGACTCCAAGGAGGAGGATCTTCTGATCTGTCGACGCAATTGAAAACATGTGTCTGACATGCTGCACATAAAGAAGTATACAGGCAATTTGGGAGTCCTCCGGAGATTCTTTCAACTTTTGGAAATATGGAGACAACTTCCCAGCCCCCAATCCCATCTTTCCCTCTTCCCATATTTCCCATCCTCCCCCTCCTCCCAGAAATGAGGAAACTGCTAGGCCATGGTGATGCTGCCCCATTTAGTGAAAGAAAATGTGAAAAAGATTAAGGAGAATCCATCAAAATGTCAGCCCAATCTTGAACTGCTGGAAAAAAAAGCTTTTCTTAATTCAAGTGTCTGTCACAAAGACCTGTGTGACCTTGTTCTGCAAGAGAAAGCCTTTGACTGTGACCCAGGCATGCTTCCTGTGTCCAACTCCTATTTAGCAAATAAACTAAAAGTACTGCCCATATTTATGGTAAACACCTGATTAGGTTCTACCAGAAGAAAAAAATACAGCTGGATAATACAGGACCAGATTAGGTTTCTTTTTTATTTGTTGTCATCAAATGTTCCCAATCTTTTTGAGCTCTAAGGCTCGTTAAGTAGATGTTTTAAAATGGTGCAACAGACAACGCAGCTGTATTTCATTTATAGATAATGGATGCAATACATGTAATAACCCAGCTAGATATGTTGACTCATGAGCTAATTTAGGTGTAGATGTTACAGCACTTGTGCAGCTGGAAATGTTGCCATCACACAAATCAGTTGCAGATTAATGGAGTCAGGTCCTTGTCTGCACTAGGAAGAGATAAAAGGCCACGGTCAAATATAAAAACAAGTTCTCAAGAGTTACTGTAAGTTTAAGCAGTATTTGAAAATATTTTTCCAACCACAATGCAAACTGTAATATGAACCTGGAATTGCTTAACTATATGGTGATTTGGCAATTTTATATATAATGGATTCATAAAGCTGAGAACATGGATAAGCATAAAAGAGCACAGCCTATTGTTTAGAAGGTGCGACAAAGGTGAGCATTTTCACTCCTGTTATTTACTCTGATACTGAGTTATGTCAGTAAAGCCGTCCGGTTCTCTGTTTCCCAGTATAGTTCTCAGGTAATAGTATATCTATTAATTATTACTACAATTGTTCCTACTGTTTTTGTAGTAGTTACTACTACTAGTAACTCCAGGACCTGCTGTCATTTGGTGACATAACTGAATAGAAGGTAGAAGAAATCTCTTTTCATCTCTTTTCATCTCTTTTCATCTCTTTTCATCTCTTTTCATCTCTTCACGTCTACACATAAACTTCTTGCCCCCTTTGCCTCCTTGGAAGAGGAATAAAATTTTTTATGCATTTTCTGAATCTTTCCTGTAATCTCTGGTAAAAAGCAAAAACATGAGCAATTTTGAAGTACTATTAAGACAGTTCTTATTACTAACAGTGTAGCAACATTTAAAAGCTGTGTAGGAGTGTATTCCCAACCATTAACCGGTGAGTCACTTTGTACATGCCTCTGTGTTCATTGTAGTGAACTCAATGCTAGTGATCAGCTTTCCTGAAGATACTTAATGGATGGACCAAAAAGTAGTTCCATAAAAACCAGGAAAAATAGGGGACCTGTGAATTTATGCCTCAAAGCTGAGTTGTCTGATGCCTTCTGAAGCATAAACACTGACCAAGGCTTTTTTCTCTCTTTGGGATATACATATCTTTGGGATATATATATCTGACTCCTTGAGGACAGATCAGGGTTAAATAAAGCCTGCAGCCTCTGCCTCGTTGCTTTCTCCCCACTATTTTACTGTCTCTTTACAGAAGATGCATGAAAGTATTTTGCACTATGTCCTCTGCACATTGGCTAAAACTGACAAGCAGTGGTAAGGTAGCAGTACTCAGAGGTACAGACAGGCAGATGAACAGAGGCACAGAAAAGTACGTTTCCTCAGGAAACAGGCTAAAACTGTTTCCTTGACTTGTTTCTACCAATCCATCTGTCTTCACTGGATTTGCCTTCTGTCTCATGCTGGTTGTTTCAATAATCATTGAGAAGGACAGTGCTGAAAATAGTAATGAGTTAGACAACATTTTTAAAGATTTTATTTTTTTTATATGAACCGTTTATATAAAGTAATTTGGGATCTCTCTGAATGTTATTTACTAGAGAAAAAGTCACAATTTTTAAAGTATCACTTCAGGCTGAGTATTTCCAGACTGGCAAGAAAATGCTAGCCAGACCCTTTTCTTGTGAAAATGGAGACATTTCTGTGACTGGTATTTGATTCAGCAATTTCACAGCAATGGGTCTAATGCAATTTATCTATGGTTTTAGAGCATCCAATTTCAGTTACTGCTAAAGAATGCCATCATGAGTTTATTATGCGGTTGATATAATTTTCTCTGTGAACACAGGAATAGGAAATTCTTGGCCAGAGAGAAAGTATAGGAAATTAGAATTAGCATTAGAATCCACAGAATGACACATGTAAATGCATGTACTTAGACATATATTTGGCCTTTGTTGCTTAGTTTGCTTCTATTGACTTGTGTTTGGGTTACTGGAATGGTTGCTGATTGAATATGTATACTTAATTGCTGATTGCTGGTAGAATGAGCAGAAAACCTTACTCAGTAATATGTAGTAAAGGTAGGACATCTCAGAGTTAAACGCTTTGGAAGTGGAAGCTGCAACATACAAGCTATTATTTGAGGAAACCCTGCTTCTTTGGCTATAACCAAATGTGACCTTAGGAACACATGGAAAGCACAGCTGACAGCAAAACCATCCCATTCCATCCACAGGACTAGTGTTGAACTGCTTCTCACATTTCTTTGCAGTGTGAAGAAACCAGGCTTTTCCTTGGGTATCCTATCTTATTTTAAGGTGGACATGAGTACAGATTTTTGTAGGTTTATAACCTCCTTTTTCTTAAATCTTGTCCTTCTGTTTAATATAAGCTGTACGTTGACTGCAATTGCCCAGTTGTTTTTATATTTATTGCTGATGTTACGGGAAGGAAAAGCAGCGTTTGCTTAAGCATGGCTGTACTTTACTGAGAATGCCTAGCTGACCAACGAGACGAAGCACAAGAGCAGAGATTTGAAGGAGCACTTCAGAGAGGTTAAAAGGGTGGGTAAAACTGTGAGTTATAGATATGCAGCAACTGGCCTTAACCTGAAACCCTGTTAGGATGAGTGGTGTGTGTAGAATCACATCAGTTCCAGAACATGGAGTTCAAACCCATGATGCTTCAAAGCAATGGTTTCTATTTCAATGCAAATTTGACAATGATAGATGTTAATCACACTCCTTAACGAAGAACCAGAGGCATAAAAGTGAGTAGTGGGGCATATGAATCCCATAAAATAGAAAAGAACCACATGCAGTAGACATACCTAACTTCTCAGGAAACCAATCAACACCTCTAAAATGTGGCTACATGGTAGCATACAATACTTCAAAGTTAGCAGATTCTGCAGTTAAAACAAGAACCTGGTTTTACAAAAAACGCCAATTGCAACTGCAGGAAAAATAGAGCAGGATTAGTCTCTGCACTGAAATAGTTTGCTTGATAACAGAAGTGTCAAGAAAGTCTGAAAATCAGACTTTTTTTCATTCACCACTATTAAGGGGAAAAACTGTCTGCTTTAACCCTGATCCTGAAAGAGTTTAATTTACTTGCCCAATTTCAGACATGAGTAGTCTCACTGACTTCAGACAGAGGGTAGTCCTGCTGAGATCAATGGTGGTACTCACATATATAATGTTAAGTACACGCATGCATCTTTTCAGCACCCAGATCTCAAATGCCTACCAGAGAAATAAGTACACCTGGAAATAAATATCAAAGTGCAAAGAGAATTTTTTTTCCGGACTGGGATGGGTATTCAGGAAACGGACACAATAGCTCACATGTGATACATTTTATCACTTCTGAAAAGCGTAAGTGGAATCACTTGTGGAAAGTGCAAGAATCACTGTAGTGCAAGATTTAGGGAAATTGCAGCCTATGAGTCTCCCTCTCTCACCAATCACACGTTTGCTGGGATCATCAAAGTTTTCCCAAATGTCTTTGTGAGTGGGATTGTAGGTGAAGTTGAACATTTATAGGCTCAGAAATTTGTCCAAGGTTCTCATTTTATTTCAATATGAACTCATGTTACTTCTGTTGAAAATTCTACTGACAGCCTCATATGTGTAATTTATGACATTTCCTATCAAGATGTTTAGCTGAATTAGAAACACTTGTGAAGAAGCCCGTCTGCAGCCAGTTAAAGAGCGTTTTTGTAGCAGAGGTGAGGGCTGTTGAGGCAACAAAGGAGGACTCGTCTTACTTTTATTCCACTGGCTGTTGATCAAGCAATTGCAGCATAAACTGCTTACAGCTGTGGCTTTTGTTACGGTGACAAAGAACGTGTTTAAGAGTAGACAGAAAGTTATGCTGTATGCTAGTTTACAATGACCACGCAGTTTACACACCAAACAGCCCAAAGCACATTTCTGCAACTTCCAGATTTCTTGGTGAAGTGGCACTGGTTTGTTCTCTCTTCTTTTTCATTTGTTTTACTGAGCTGGTTACCTGTGTGTCTCTCCTGCTTTCCCAGATTAACACCATGCTATGCCTCTTAGCTCACAGATTTGGTTTTAGACATGTGAGTAATAATATTTAAATAAATAAAACTAAAATTAAAGATGCCTGTAGGTTTGAAGGTCATTGTTGCTTATCCAGTGCAGGGAATGTAATTGACACCAAATAAGAGCATTTCAATTGCTAAAATTAATTGTTCTGAGCCCTCTTTAAAGATAAGATATTTTATTTATCTGTGCAAACCAGAGATTCAGCTCTCTGTTTTTATACAGTTGCCTTTTAGCTGGGTTCTGTACTTTTTTCAGAGACACGATACTTTCACAAGAAAATGTTGAGAACTGTCTTCCTCACAAAGTTGAATCGTTGCCTGCCTTCAACTTGTCCTCTCCTGGGTGCAGAAGCCGGGGTGTGAACACTCAGCCCTTTGTCCCTGCTGTATTACCTGGGTGCACAGTGGGACACAGGCCAAATTTACTTCATGTTTAGCTGCCTGAAACATAGCTCTCTGTTGTAAGTCAGTAGTCCACTCTGCCTTCATGGTTAGTAGATAAGCAGCTCCAGAGTTTACCTGTCTTCGGATGAGATTTACTGCCCTCTTGAGGTATTTATCTTCCTCCTCCAAGAACAGAAGTAGCTTAAAAGACCTTGTGCCCTTGTGTAGGAAGTTTGTATCAACAACAGCCAGCTGACATAACTTGTTGCACTAAGGCACAGGGGCTGCAATCCTCAGAAGAAAACCTCACCACGTTCTGCACAGACAGCTTAGAAACTGTAGAAGAAACAGGCAAAATCAGCCGAAAACAGTTTGGATTATCCCGTAACAATGTGGCTATATGGCATTTCCTTGTGTCATGGTGCTCTGCTATTTGGTAGGATGCTGCAATGAAGGGTCCAAGAAATGACTCATGGAATGCAAGATCCATGTTTGTTCTTACTAGAACAGCATTGGCAAGCACTGCCTCTTCAGACTTCAGGTAGCAAGTCTTCTTGAAAATGCAGCACAATGAGTTGGAATAAATGGGGTCCCGGCCAAAATTACTAATTTCATTTACTAATTTCATTTTTCCTCGAGCTGGTCAAATTGGCTTCAGTCTGGCTCTCGTCTCATACGCTCCTGGGTTACTGCCTGATAACATTACTTTGAATACCTGCTTACTGGTGTTGCCTGGGTTTATTCTACCTGTGTTGTAAAGACAGCAGCTGGGCTAGATGCACTCAACTGTTTGAAGGCCCACGAAATTCTCAAAAGGGTTTTGAAAATCATGGCCACTGGAGTGATAGTAACCTATCATAGGGGAAATAAGCTGTCATGCCTTTCTGCAAAGACTCTATTGTCTCTGAGACTTCTGCTTTTGATTTTCTGTTAGTTAGAGAGTTTTTTTCGAAGTTCATTTCCAGATTAAAAATGTCATACTTTGATTTACAAAAGCCTTTATTTCACAGGAGTAATTTCGTTTACCCCATTTAGATACAATCATACATGCCTGATCTTCGATATCAGGCAAGTTACAATCTATGTATACAGGAGAGACACTTGCTGCTTATGTATTTTATTTTCTATGAGAGAAATATATTAAACTGGAGAGAAAAGACACATTTTTAGTGAATAATAATAAGAAAGCAATTGCTTAAAACCCCCTGTTAGGACCCCTAATTAGTACCCCTTGGGAAAAAAAACCAATCACGTGCAGAAAACCATACAGGAAAGATACTATGAGATAAAGATATCATGGGAATCTTACACTAATCGAAATCTTCTGTGACTACCTTATTAAGATACTCGCTTTAAGAACAAAACATATGGTACAAGCTTCAAGGAGATAGACCCTTTAGCTCACCTCCACCAAAAGTGTAAAATGCTCCCAGCTCCTTCAAAGATTTAAGTAATGCTTGCTTAGGGTGTTTCATTCACCAGCAAACATGGTGATTTGTGAAGCACAACTAATGTGTCCCTGGGAAGTTCCAGCATGAAATAAGACTAGGTGTGAAAGCCTGTCAGGGTCCAAAGAGATTTGATTTAAGGGGAAGCACTCCTTGAAAATGTGAGGATGAGTGTTACTAACTTAATCCATATGATAATTTCTCCCCACAAAATGTATGACAGAACATAGGGCAGAAATGCATGAGACAGACATTAGTCATTGTCTGCAGGTCATATTTTTCCCACGAATTTATCAACAAGGGTTGCCATGCTGTGTTTAAAACATATGTAAAACAGATTAGTATGCAAAGACGAAAGGTAAAGGAGCCACCCTATGTTTACTTGCAGATGCACACACACTTGGAAAATTTCAAAGAACTTGTTTTCTTACAAATATATCTCTGCAGTCTTAAACAGTAATAGGAATAACTGAAAGCTAGGTGTCTGGGCAGATACAGAAGGGAAATAATGTGGGTTTTTGCCACTGATGCTGTTATGTGTACAAGTAGATGCATGATATAATTTTCTGGGTTTTTTCTCTTTCTTTTGTAGCACGAGGACTGCCAGAAACAGAATGCTCTGATTTTGTGCAGGTGATCCTAGGTTTGCTATTATCAGCACAAAACCATAATATATATATATAACTTTCAATTTAATCTAATATTAAGCTGTACACAATACATCTGTACAAGCACAGAAAGAAAATACGACCTCCATTCAACACATAATCTTGGGAGACAGCTAGACCTGCGAAGAGGTGTGAAATCATCTAGTTAACCCCTCTAAACTGCAAGGCCTAATTTTGGTAGTGAAAAGCATATGGGATATTAGTTTGTGGCACAACTGAAAGAATATATCCTGGTTTTGGGACATCGTACGAGATGTACTAGAGAAGCCTTTGCATTGTCAGGTTGACACTACACCTTGGACAGAAGTACCTGAAAAAGGGACAGAGGAGTGCAACAGGGAGTCTTAACTCCGCTGTCTCAGTCCTCATCTGCTCCCTGCCACACTTGGTCTGTCTGACAGGAAAAGAGGTGACTTTTGAGCAAGTCTGACACAGCTCTGTGAAAGGTAGTTATGGCTGGAGTAGGTGGACCAGAAACACCACTGCACTGACCCAGTGCTCCTGGGACACACGTACTCTGTGCACGTAAAGCAAAAGTGCCTCTGTCAGCTGCTACTCCAGCTAATGTGGCTTACCCAAGGCAAAGGCACTAATCACTTCCTTCCAAGAAACACAGGTAGGCACTGAGAAATATTTATGCAAAGTGTCAAGTGACTTGTTCCTGTGTTCTAGCTAATACAAGCAGCTTGAATCTCAAAGAAAGCCTCTAAATAAGTCACAAATGCAACAGACAAATTGCACCTGGCTATAACAAGCTAACATATTACATATTTTTTAGAGCTAAAGCGAATTGGTATGACAGTAGATGAACTCCCTTAAAGTGCAAGCCAAGAATTTCTAAGTAAGTCTAAAATATTTCTGCTGCTGTTCTTCCTCTTATGACCTGAAAAATCTAATTCACTGCAGTCTTCTTAAAAACATCAAAATAAAATTCAAGTACTTACTGCATGTCAGACCTTAGACCTTGCTGCTCTCTCCCTGCCTGAAACTGGATACATTTCTAATCCAAAAGTGTAAAGACCTTTCTGTGGTTTGTAGAACAGGGAGTAGCACCTTCACAGTGCTGTTTCCATTTTTCCTCTGTGTGCTGTTTTCTTTGATATTGCCATTTTATTTGTTTTAAACTAAAGAACAACTGAAATAAACTGTGCAGCACTGTGCCAGCAATTTGTAGCAGCCTCACAAGACTCAATGCAAAGGGCAGTGGCTGTATAGAATCAGCTATATTTAAGAATATGCCATGCTGACAGTATTTTTTTGCTGTTTGTACTGTGAAACAAGAACAGACAAAACATCTGCTTCCTCATCCACTGATATTTCCTTGTTTTATATAGTTGAAATAACTTCACCTAAAATGGTGAACTGCGCTGCTATGTTGCATCAAGCTGTGACTGTGCCACATCTTACAATATTGTGATTCAGTGTGAAAACACACATTGTGTACTAGTATGGAGAAAAAGATGTAATACTTTTATTGTAGGGAAAAAACCACTTCAGGACTTAGGAGAGTAGTCACAACATACTGAAAAGGGGGAATGAAGGGTACATGTGGTCAAGTTGCTTTGATATTTGACTTCCTTTGAAAGTCACACATCTTGAAATTTTCTTCTGAAGTGAAGAGCTCTAACAGTAAATAAAGCTGCTTCTCTCAGGCAATCACAGGTTGCTTAGGTCCAAGTGTAATATAGAAAACATGCTAAAAACAATGTGTAGTGGCTTGACCCTGGCCGGATGCCAGGCACTCACCAAAGCCACTAACTCACTCCCCTCTGCAGCTGGACAGAGGAGAGATAATTTAACAAAGGTTTCCATTTAACAATGGGTTGAGATAAAGACAGGGAGACATCCCTCATCAAATACCATCCCGGGCAAAACAGTCTCTAATTAGAGACATTAATTGAATTTATTACTAGCAAAATCAGAGCAAGATAATGAGAAAACACCTTTCCCCACCCTTCCCTCCTTCCCAGCTCTGCCTCCTACCCCAGTGGCACAGGGAGACAGGGAATGGGGGTTATGGTCAGTTCATGACCCACAGCTTCTCCCACTGCTCAGGGAGAGGAGTCCTTCCCCTGCTGCACCGTGGGGTCCCTCCCATGGGAGACAGTTCTCCATGAACTTCTCCAGCCTGAGTCCATCCCATGGTCAACAGCCCTCCCCAGAGTGCTGCAGTGTGGGTCACTCTTGCACAGGGTGCAGTCCTGCAGGGACAGGCTGCTCCAGCCTGGGAGCAGGGCCCCTCTCCCCATGCATCTCCCACTGGGTCACAGCCTCCTCTCAGACATCCACCTGCTCCAGTGTGAGTCTCCTCCATGGGCTGGGGGTGGATCTCTGCATTCCCCATGGATCTCCATGGGCTGCAGGGGCACAGCTGCTTCACCGTGGTCTGCACCAGGGGCTGCAGGGGAATCTCTGCTCCAGCGCCTGCAGCAACTCCTCCCTTTTCTTCTTTACTGACCCCAGTGTCTGCAGGGTTGTTCTCATGTTTTCACTCTGCCCTTCTATGGCTGCAGTTACAACTTTTCAACTTTTTTATTTCTTCTTAGATCTGTTATCACAGAGGCGTTAGCACCATCTCTAATCAGCCCAGCCTTGGCCAGCTGCACGTCTGTCTTTGGAGCCATCGGGGACAGGCATGGAGGAAGCTTCCAGCAGCTTCTCATAGAATCCACCCCTGTATCCTCTGTCCTCCAAAAAACTAGGCCATGCAAACCCAACACATAATGGAAAATACTTCATAAAAACAAGAATCTGTAATGAGCTGCTCCTGAAATGGGACTATAATAGCCATGATGTTTTGGAAATGTCAAATACAGTAGATACACGTCCCAAGGATTTATAAAGAAAATTTTTCCCTTTGGGTCATACTTGAACTGCTACTTCTGTGAGTTACTAAAAAGCACTGCACAGGTGAAGGTGCTGGCTATGGGGTTTGCTAATTCTGCCCTCTGCTTTTGAAAGTACTTCTATTCCTCACCTTTGCTATGAATTGTGAGAATAAACTGTACAGCATATTTGTATGCTGAATTAAAAACTACTTGGCTTTGTTTCCTCTAAACCTGGTAGCTTGTCCCTGTGTTATGTTAAAAAAAATAATTCCCAATAATTCCCTCAAACTATTCCTGATATTTATTATCAGACCTGGACCATCTCCCACCTTGAGCATTCCCTCATTTTCACCAAGGAGTCTAAGCATATTTAGTTTTTCCTCATATAGAAGCTGTCCCATGTCTTTGATCACACATGCTGCTGTTTTCAGGCTGTATATCTTGAGGCACAAATGGCCATTTAAACAAAAGGGCATCATCTGTGAGGGGCTTCTCCCCTCTCTGGCAGCAGGTGAATAACATCAAGTCACAACAAACTGCTAATATGTTCCACCTTGGCTCTGACAGAGCATTGACGGCTTTCTATTTCCTCTAGCATCTCCATGCTGGACCAAACGAACAGTGTTTCTTGTGTGTGGTTAGTGTTTAAGGCCTCATTGTGTACACGGCCTTGAAAGATATATTTTTATAGGTAAGCACCTCATAAAATATTTTTCTGAAGACATTTATCAAGAGAGACTTCGAGGAACTGTAAGGAAAGGGGAAGGAGAAGGTGGGGGAAGCACAACACGTGCTTTTCAGCTGCCACAAAGTCCTGCAGCAGCAACCTTCATGTGAGAGGCGACACTTTGCACATTACAACAGGGAATCAAAAGATTTATACTCAACACTCCATATATATGACTCCCTATGGCATCATTTTGAAAGGGTGATTATTGGTTTGACATGAGGGAATTTTTTACATTAAATGCTGAAAGTTCTCTACGTACATAGCCATAATCACCTGATGCTGCTTTTTCTTGCTGCATAGCTTTTAATAATAAATAATCATAATAATGATACTTAGGTTCTCCATAATTATCTCATTTGTTTCCCAAGAACCCCCAGGGGCTGTTATTTATCACTTGCTATGAATGCTCCCTGCCCCTCTCTCTCCACTTACACATGCATATAAAAGAAGTGCAGACATATGGGAAGTGCCTTACATAATTTGATGGCGGGTCTGTTTATTATTATCTCCCTCAGCTGTGGTAATTGTAGTTCAGTTGTTGAGTAATTATAAAACCAGAAGCCTTAGGTCCCTTGCTCGGCGTCTCCGTGGGATCTCCCATTTTCTACCCTCAAAGGTACAATGTGTTCAAAAGAAATGCACTGACTGTGGAAAAGATGTCAGGCAACACCTCTTAAATCCTTGTATAAGTCAAGGGTTGAAGCACTCATGGAGTTTAGACAGGACCACTTACTAAATACATTCTTTATGCTTGAGTTTACGTGGTAACTTCGGCTAATGAGGGTCTTCCAGCACATGCAAGGTGGGAGGACAGGGAGAAGGACACAAAAACTAGACATGGACTTACCACAATTAAAGAGAAAGGTCTGATTGTGGGAGGTATTACAGCAAAACACCTGTGAAGTGTAATCCTTTTTCATGTCTGTTTTCTGAAGAAAAGTTGCCTTTTTATAATTGTTAATTTGAGGTACACACAATATAATAATTTCTCCTCTTGGCCTGCTCTCTTCATATTATTAATCTTATACGTGAATAAGCTGATTTGGGATACAAAAACAACTGGGCTCAACTAGACTTGTTTTGTGAACTACTAGTTTCAGTAGTGTGTTTCTGTCTAAAATTTGCACTTTCTGCTTTTTTTTTTCCTGTCATCTTATTGTCCAAACTGTTCAAAAGGAAAGAAGTCAGCAGTTCTGAAATAGCACCTGAAAAATGAAGTGCAGAAGTACATGTAAGCAAAGATTTAAGTTTTCCAGAAACCGACAATGGTAGATAAAAGCCTGTCCAGCTTCCTGCAGCGGCTTCTGTAAAAGATTTGGCTGGTAAAGGCAAGACTTAGAGAAGACATGACATGTGCCCCAGCTGTGAGCAAACGTTCACTGAATGAAGCTCTGGTCGTGCAAGACTCCTGCTGCTGTAGCTGTCATGCCCTCCCCCATCCATGCAGCCTGCAGTAAGGGTTATTTCACAACTTCAGCAAGCAGAAAGCAGCAGGAAGTCTTCTGACTTGCTTTCTCCCCATCTCATTTTATTCTAGTTCTTACAGGTTTTTGGCCTTGCTTTGACCCAGCCTGGCCCATTGGAGAAGACCAGCCTCACCTGATGGCAGCTGTCAAAGAATTTTTCTTTTCCCTGCTTTCTTCATCAAAATTAATCTAGAATGTAAATCACTGGCTTCTCTTGTTAAAAAATCCAGGGACAGCATTTCTAGTATCTCACTGGGACAAGCACAAAGTACGAGGGAGTTATGTTCTGTTACTAGGGATTTCCTCAGGTCAACAATCAATATCAGAAAAAGAGATAATGATAGCGTCAAATCTGATATGCATTCACTGTATACCAGATACAAATACAATTGAACACGACCTTTCCTTTCCTACCACATTTTCCTTCTATGTACCTTTCTGTTCTTATATGTTTTTTCACTGTACATATGTTTCCTTTCTTCTTTTCTTCTTTTTTCTCTTGCATCTCTATTTTTCCCTCATGCCTTCTGCAGTTCACTCTATACCTGTGCCTTTCTTGTAAAGTTACTCTGCTCTCCCAGAATCCTGTCAACCTTTTGTCTTCCATTTGACAGTTCCCTCCATTTGCACATCTCGTTCAGTTGTGAGGGGAAGCTGTATGACAATCAGCTGAGGTCACTCGGCTTGCTCATCCCTGAGGAGACTGAGGCGGGACCACATCGCAGTTACAGCTTCTTCATGAGGGGAAGTGAAGGCACAGGCACTGATCTCCTCTCTGGTGAGTGACATGACCTGAGGGAATGCATTGGGGGGGGTTCTAGCTGGATATCAGGAAAAAGTTCTTCACTCAGAGGGTGGCTGGGCACTGGAATAGACCCCCCTGGGCAGTGGTCACAGCACCAGCCTGACAGAGTTCAAGAAGCATTTGGACAACGCTCTTGCGTATGTGTTGTGTTTCTTGGGGTGTCTTGTGCAGGGCCAGGAGTTGGACTTGATGATCCTCATAGATCCTTTCCTACTCAGNGTCACTCGGCTTGCTCATCCCTGAGGAGACTGAGGCGGGACCACATCGCAGTTACAGCTTCTTCATGAGGGGAAGTGAAGGCACAGGCACTGATCTCCTCTCTGGTGAGTGACATGACCTGAGGGAATGCATTGGGGGGGGTTCTAGCTGGATATCAGGAAAAAGTTCTTCACTCAGAGGGTGGCTGGGCACTGGAATAGACCCCCCTGGGCAGTGGTCACAGCACCAGCCTGACAGAGTTCAAGAAGCATTTGGACAACGCTCTTGCGTATGTGTTGTGTTTCTTGGGGTGTCTTGTGCAGGGCCAGGAGTTGGACTTGATGATCCTCATAGATCCTTTCCTACTCAGGGTGTTCTGTGATTCTGTGACTTGCATCTTTGCAGGTATGTTCTGTGCATTCAGAGATGAGAAGTTTTCTTGTGCATCTATTTTTAATTTCACTCTGCGAAACCAACTGAGTGGTGTTGGCACCACTGTGTTCCTCTGTGAAATTTGGGGGGAGAGCTAATAAGTCAAGCAATAGTGAAAATCCTAGCTCAGACCACAGAAGTCCTCCAGGTTTTATTAATTATCCCATGATCCCACAGGTAGGACTGACCCTCTGGGTAGAGGCTAGGAGCATTCTTTGCATGAATCACTATACTACTGCCTGCCCAGCTAGCGAGTGAGTTATGAGCAGTGCTGGCCAGAGCAAGTGCTTTTCAGGATGAGATGCTGATCGCAGCAGTCTCAGCAGATCGTTTTAGATATATGCTGACATAGCAGAGTTCAGATGATCCAGGAGCCAATGCCGTACAAGCCTCTTTAAATAAAAGTTGTAACCCAACAGCATATGCTTGGACGCAAACTTAAACCGAAGTGTTGAGCCTTGCTGTGTTCCCCTGCTGACTAAGTTATGTAGCAGCTTGCAGGTAACAGAGAAACTGTTTCTTTTTTCCTGCTGGATCAGAGGTAACCAGGCTCAGCAATCGCAATGAATCTCTCCAGCCACATGCACGTGTCCCTCCAGACTCCTGAGCTGGTTCAGTATTTCGTTCCTTTAAAGAACAAAGCAGTGGGAACAGAAACCTTTTACTGACACCAAACTACCTTGAATTGCAGACAGCTTCAGGATCAGGATCAGGGTTTGTCTTCAGGATCACAATAAGCACGAGAGCATTCCTAAACCCATTGCCTCACTCCCGCAACATCCACTCTCCTGCACTTAGGAAAATGTACGGCGATATGCGAACAAACATGAGTTTAAAAACAAGCTTTATTTTTTGCCTTTGAGTTCTGGGAAATTCACAGAGGTTATGAAACAGAACCTTCCATGAATTCATGCACCTCTCTATGAAGTCTCATTTGCATTTCTCTTTACTAAGGTAGTGCTCTTGCTTTTGTTGCCATTACCGATAGTACAGACATGGTTTTCTAAGACTACTTTCCAAGACAAAGTCATAATAGAAAAGCTCATTCAGCTCCTGGTTTGCAGGTGATGGTACTTTGTGTTTTGCTTCTGCTCCCATGTCATAACAATGTTAAGACCAGGAGAAAAGGAAATCATCTGTACGAGAAAAGGCATTTTCCCTTCCTTCACTTGACCACTTTCAGTTACTACACACTGACACAGTCTCGTCAATGATGATGAAAATAACTGCTTGCAATTAAAAACTATCTGTTTTGGCCTGTCTGACAAAGGTGAGGTGAGTCCAGTTTTTGAGGTCTTACTTGTGATACCCTGAGATTTGCAGAATGCACCCCTGGACTGAAAACTCACAGACTTGTTGATGTAATTGTCTACAGAGGGGTGTAAGCTGCTGTGACTTGCATGCCCAGCCATACTGATTTTAGTTGCACTGAAACATGCCAAAATAAAGAATGGATGGTGGCCCAAAATTATAATTGCTTGTTTAAGAGAGGTTTCTCATTGCAAGTAATCTGAGAGCACTTCCTGAGTAGCCCTAGGTGCAGCCACTCTGCGTCCCACACTCCTGCTCCAGCAGAATAAACCATGAACACTCCTTACCGTTGAGTATCTGCAACTGGAATTGCCAAGAGCAAGCGGCAAAGATACATTCTAGTCTTGGCTGGTAAAGAAAAGGGGTAGGGAATTCCCAGTGGTTTGCTGTATTTTCTGAATTGACATGGCTTTCTCTGATAGCCAGATTATCTTTACAGAGCAAAGTTTTTCTATTGTTGGGGAAAGACCCCCTGAATCTCATATGATCTGCTGCTAGACTGGGATCTATCCCACAAGAGCTCCTATGCTTTAACCAGGTTATGCTGCAAGAGGAGGGTTGTACTTGAAGGTATTTGATGCATTTTTCCTACTGTTAAACAGAGCTCTGGGTGTAACAGAGTAGCTCCATTTACACTATTTATATTCTGGCTCCTTTCTACACATATAGTACCCCCAGTAAAGCTTTTCCTTTTGCAAATTAGAAGCTCAGATTAATGTATTTTACAAACAGATTTTTTCTCCCCCTAAAGTTTTAGATTTTTTCATTAAAAAACCCAAACATTTTGGCATTTAACTGTATTTCTTTTGCAAAGCTTTAAAGCAGCAGCTGTGCTTACTGCCAGCATGACACAATGCAAAAACATATTGTTCCTCACAAAAAAGAGAGGAAGTTTGAAAAAGTGTGAGAAGGAAAGAGAGAGGCCAGGACCTCTTCTCTGTGGTCAGACCATCCTCGGACTCCTTCTGAGCCCTGCAGGGGGTTGGCAGGAATGAATTTGTAGCCACAGGGACATGTTATCCAGAACCAAGAGTTGAACCTAATTGTAAGCAGATTTTGCCCGCCTTTTTTTGGATGAATGATGACCCGCTGGCATGTGACCTGGCTTGGCAATTTCCCTACAGTGTCCAGGCTGCCATAAGGAGATACGTAATGTCTAGAGTGATAGGAAACTCTTCAGTGCAGATGGTACAGAGCTGCCTCATAAAATGACTCACTGTGAATCCTCACAGAAATCTCAGCTATAAAAATGATAATGGAAAAAGCACAAGAAAATGCAAAATGTCTTAAGAACAATTTGTTCCATCTCATGTCTTCCACTGGATATACAAAAAAGACACATTCTACAACCAAACCAACAATGTTTTCCCTTTCATTGTTTTTGACTGGCCAGGAAAAATCAATAGGACAAAGTACTGGAATTGTGAAAGTGGAAAGAGGTCTTGGAGAAGGTAAAGTGACAGCTTGCAAAGTTCTGACCATTCCATAGGGAAGAGAACTGACTTCTTCAGAAGTGCTTTGTGCACATAAGCTCTCCTTTCCCCTTTTCACTCCTCTACTTCTCCCAATAATAGGAGGAAACACTTAATTAGTAAAAGATGACATCTACATTTTTTTTTCCAAAAGAATCACTGGATATTAGTTCAGAAATAGACTCTGAACCTCTGTGGGTTGAGGTTTCTGGTAATCCCTGAAGTGATTACAAGCATGTATTTTAGAACACTGTGCCATTTAAGTCACTTTTCAATTCTTTACTTTGAATTCTCACACATTTTCACTTCTTTTCAGTAAAATTTGTTGAGCATTTTTCGGAGTTTATCCCTCATTGAAAGCAACATCTCTGCAGCATTCCAGAATTGTCTGTGACTTTTATTCAATTTACTGTGTTCAGTAAGGCCAGGCAGTAACACAAGACCAGAAGTAAAACAAGAATCAAAGAGGGGAGCACTGAATGTGCTTTTACCCTTTCTCCTCTTTCCACCATGGGAGATGATATCAGAACACTAAGTAAAAACAAATGAGCAATTTTGAAAGAGAAAGTGCTATCTGCTTGCAGGTTGCTTGTGTTATTGTGATGGTGATACAGGGCACCCTGAACTCTTACTCCACAGTGGCTATGCCAGCATTTTAACGTGGCTTAGCAGCAAACCCTCTGATTTCTCCCACTTACCTCACTTAGCTTAGATTTGTGGAGCAGTTCCTATGAGAATAGATCAGAGTTTTCTGCAAGAAATTAAACCCAAAGTTCAGCTTCATGAACTCATCAAGCTCTCTCCAATCTCTTGCAGGGGAAGAAGGATCAGAACAACTGTCTGGTCCTCTGAGCAGCTGCAAACTGTACAAAGTATTTAGGATACTTGGTACAAGGAATCACAACAAATCCAGTAAAACCAGGATTGCGTGGTCCTGTATAGAGCATGAGTGGAACGGTTTTGACATGAATTGTCCTGTTAACACCCATCCACACCTGCTGCACTTCTTCCCTTGCTCAGCTTTACCTGCCTTAGCCTCTCTTGGCTGTGTCTCTGCATGAACATGTAGCATCACAGAGGTATAATATAACTGTCTTTCAAGGACCTCTGAAGGACCCTCCTTTCCCCCTCAGTTAACTCACAGTGCAAACACTGTAGATGTCAGCCTCAAGACAAAAGAGTGCTTTCCTCAGAACAAATAATCATTCTCAAGATCCTTCCACTGATCCTTCTCCATCTGTACTGTCTCCATCTGTGACTTTCTAACTGTGTCCACATCCTCCTAAACCATCCAGATGTTGCCAGACACTTCATTTTGGGTTTCTGATTCCAGACCATCTGTGAGAGCCTCTGTAGTGCTGTTTCCAGCTGGCCACTGCATAAGACACAGCTCTCACTCCAAGCTCCATGCAGACAGATGGAAATGGAAGAGAACCAGTACCTGTGACATTTGTTGACTGATGGTGTCACTGGGCTATCTGCTTGCCATCTAGGGCACACACTGAGTTTGTGTCAGCCCAAGTGTCCTTCTTTGCCATAAGTCCTATTGGGACGAGACAGTAAAAATGCTGAGCTCTAAGCAAAGCGATAATGACCCTTTTCTGCTCTGTGAGACTGATATTGTGGTACAGGAACAGATTTCAGATTGAGCCCTACCTGCCTGCAATGAAGCAAATGAGACAAGGGGCAGGTCCTTTGGGAGAGGGAACCCAAATACAGTCATCTGTGAGGAGACAGGGTAATGTATGCAAAGGGCTCAGCTGTAACAACAGGAATTTGAACAAGATTATCTCTCTGTCGTCATATGATCTTCGTTTTTTGAACACTCTGGAGAAATACTTGTCTGATACATCAGAATTCAGCTTCATATTGACTTTCAAAGCTGTGATCTCTGCTAGCTAGTGTCATTGACCTAATAGAGCATAACAGTTGCAGAACAGCACAAGGGGACAACAAGGAGTTCGTGTCTTGAAGATGCAGATTCTTTTTTGACAACACAGCATTGATTTGTAAGCACATCTTCAACTTACCATTCAATATTACCCCCTCAATTCAGTTGAGGTTCCCCCAAATTTCAGTCTGAGTCTCTCTGTAGTCATAAGATCCACACCAGTCCATACAAGATGTTATGTATGCATAAAAAGGAAATTAATTCTGTGATTGTATTTGATATGCAGTACATCTGCTACTCCGCATTTGCAGAGAACTCTTTATATGCAGGCTGTAAAAGGTTGACTCTGAGAGGTTATGGGGAGAGTAGTCAGAAACACGACCCTGAATCTTTCTCTGCCATGCTATAAAATAAACTATTTTCTGTCTGTATAAACAATTTCATTTTAGAACCAAGCCCCAGGAATGTGGACCTGTGATGAAAATATATAATTCAATTTGAAGTGGAATATTTGGTAATAAAAGTACTCCCAGGAATAATATTTAAAGAAGGATTACATTCTTCCATACTTTGGTTACTTGTTTTCTTCTGGCAAAGTAGACAAACACATTTGGACATTTAACTCACTACATCAGAAATTAAGTTTTCCTAAGTATTTCTTTACATGCACATTTGTACTCACACAATTTAAAATGCCATATGATTGTCTGTAATTTTATTTCAGATTTGTTAAACTCCAAGATCACTAAATTTCAATGTGAAAAAAGTCACAGAATAAGTGAGATCTTAATTAGATTTGTTAATTAGCTGATAGTTCTGCAGAATCCTGTCAGCATTCAAAACTCTTTTGCATGTATATATATATCATATATTTATATGATATTAGAATACCTTGGCAATAGCAAGTTTACAACTGAATTATATAATAGACTTTTCATACTGTCTTGTAAACATTTTTTGAATGCTCTGCATAAGCAGTGAACACTCTGTGCTCCATCTTTCCGACACTACTTAAAACGGTGGTCTTAAAAGACTTCAGAGGAAGAAAAGCTCTCTTTTTTTCCCTCTTCAGCCAGCCGATGAATAGATCCACAAAAGAAGAAAATTTTCTTTTTTTTTTCCCCTACAGAAATGGCCCATAAAGCTGCATTTTGCTGGGTGGACAAAAATCACTGAACAAATTACAGTGAATTTCCTGCACTGCAATCCTTCAAACCATCTAAGGAAATCAGGGTGAGTAATGGTGCAGAGCTGTGCTCTTTCATGTGCTTCATTTCAAGTCCAGACTTTGTCTCATTTAACATGGATGCAAGCTGCAAAGTTTGGATTCAGGTTTTTTAATGAGCATTTTGAAAGTTCAGAAGTGTGTATAAATAAGTTGTTGGTTTTTTTCCCCAGACTGTAACATGGGAAGGCTCCCGCTGTGAGGTTTGGATCAAATCTGGAGGTTTGGTTTAGTTCTATTTTTGTTTCTGATGTACTAAGTTCACAGCGTTTGCAGCCTGCCATAAACCGCCTCTGTTAAACATGCGCATTGTTAAAACATGCAGAAGACTTGGCTCAAGTCGCGCATCACCTCACGGAAGCCAGAAAAACTGTGGGCTGGAAGGAACCCCTAGCCATAGTACATGACCCAGGGAACACCTGGGCCTGCTGGAAGTGGCAATATAAATGGTATATTCATAGTAACCATGTCTGAGAATGGCTCAAACACTCAAGGCCCCAGCCCAGGTAAGAGCCCCTGAAATGCTTCTGGTGCTCCTGGAGGGACTGTCTCAGGCACCACTCAGCTTTCGAAAGAATTGATATCTCTGGCCATGTTGTTTATGAAGAAACAGTACTTTTATAACTGAAAATAAGGCTCTCTCTTGAATTATCAATAAAATGTCAGTTTTTCCATCTGTTTTGAGTGCTCCACTCGCTGGTGCTATGACTGGAGTCAGGAGGGGTTGCTCGCCACAGCTGCTCCTTGCCACTACTGAACAAGTGCGTTTTCGGACCGCTCACATGCGTCGTTTTGAACTCCTTGACTCCCAACAGATGTCTCCATGCAAGCCCCAATTTGTAAGAAACTTCTTTGCGTTTATTGCCTGCAACTCCTCTGTTCCACTACCCTCCCTTTGCATGTGAAGAGGTGAGGGCAGGGAATGATAAATGTGATAGCAGAGATTTTGGGGGAAGTCTGTGGCCTATTGGGAGTCCCCTCGCACATGTGACATTGTTGCACCTTGGAAGCTGGGATACCTCTAATACGACAGCCTAAACTGGTGTTATGCCTCATATAGGCCATGACTAATTTAATTTTATTCCTTGGGAAGAAGACGTGCTGCACACCATATCCGCCAGGACTTATTTGTGTTGTGAAGATCAGGCATTGCACGGGCTACCCTTCATGCACCACACTAAAAAGAGCTTTACGTGCCAGCTATGGGAGGTTGGCTTAGGAGAGAATGTATTGAGAAAAGTCAGAAGTAAATGTATTTTTTTCCCCTGCCATGCCATAAGATCAACTGTTTTTTGTCTGTATAAACAATTTCATATTAGAACCAAGGCCCAGGAATGTAGACCTATGATGAAAATATATAATTCAATTTGAAGCTGAACATTTGGTGATAAAAGTATTCCCAGGAATAATATTTAAAAAAGGATTACATTCTTCTATACCTTAGTTGCTTTCTTCCCCTGGCATAATAGAGTCTCTGAGTACATTTCACCCCAAACATCTCAGCTGATACTTGATGAAGTTTGTAAAATGGCTACCGCATTATTGCCTTTACATAAAATAAATGCAAAGCTGTAAGATTTATAGCCTCCTCTGTCATGCAGCATCCAGAAGACTGTGGGCTTTGACAGAGTGGTAGCTCTAAACTTATTTGGGAGACAGCTGTTGACAACTGCAAAGTCTATTTTGTCTAAATAGAAATGCTTAGAAATATCTTTTATTTCCTTTGAGGAAATAAGTAAAGAATCTCACCCATACCACAGACACTTTAAAACCACTCAGATCCACGTGAACGACAGTTGGAGAAGATTATGTCTGAGCTGTGCATGGTTAAGGAGCCTACTGAGGGTATCAGAACCTGTGCTTGGGGCAGGTCAGCGGGTGGGAGGAATGTAAAGGGCTGTGCATTTGCCCTCCCCATAGGTCAGTGGCCCTCTGGGGTGGTGGTGAACACAGAAAAGGGATCTGGGATGTGTGCTTTTGTGCGCCCTGTGTCAGCCTGCAGTCACCAGCATGCTGGTGAGAAGAAGGTGACTCAGAGCTGTGCCAGCCCTGCCCCTGAGGTCTTCTGGTCTTTGTGGAGGAGTTGGCAGCCCCCATGCTTTCAGCATGGTGGGAGTCTGGGGCAGACTTGCACCCCCACCTCTCCTGAGCTGCACCCTGGGCATCCTGGCAGAGGCCGAAAAGCTGGGAAAAATTACTAAACAAAATCTCTTCATGGAGAAGCCTTGGCTGTGGTTTTAAATCTGCCAAGGGCTTATGGAAAAGTCATTCTGATCTGTGTGACTCTTCTGCCTGTTCATTATGATGACTGAGAAAAGTAAGTCTAAGACTTTGACATGCTCACCTTTGGTAAAAGGCACATTTTTGCAATACTTCCAGAATGCTAGACTGAGATTTCTCTCATATTTGGAGCTTTCTGGCATGGAGTCTTTTTGACATAATATATACTTATCCCAAAACTCAAGTGGATCTCTGAGATTTTGAAGTTGTAACTATAGCAAACATAACTTAAAGAGGGGAAAAAGTGTTCTGTCAGTATCATTTCAGCTCTAAATGGTGCAATCTATTTCTCTTAGATACACAGTTCTTGTGGTCTCAAAACAGACCTGGTAATATCAAAGATTTCCAGAGGACTATTTCAGTTATAAAACAAAATGAAGTTTGATACATGACTACTCAAAGACTTTCTAAAATATCATGGCAGAATGACCTCCAAAGAAAGTGCCAGACCTAATAGAAACACCCAACACAGCTGCGATATCAACCCCTTTTCTGGGATCCCAAGGTACTGCAGAAGCCTTCAGTAGTAGTAGGTAGTATTTGCTTTTCAGCCCAGCTTGAATTATTTCTATATTAGGTTTTATTGGGTCTATATGTGGCTATTTTATGGCTCTTTAATGTTTATGATGTATTTATTATCATTCCTACATTTCCTCTGCAGCTCTACTGAAGTGGGACTATCTAAAGATTGTGGAGCTATTTGTTATTGTACCTTTAATTTACAGCCGCTCCACATTTTACATTTGAAAAATTCGGCAGTGTGACTGACATTAATTAACTCCCACTATGTCCATCTGAATTCACAGTCCTATATAAAATGCATTTTAAGTAGGGGTAAACCAAGTCCAGGAGCAGCCTGGACCATGAAACAGATTTACAAGAGGGCCTGGGAAGAAACCTGCCTATGGCAGATCCCTGTTTCCAAGACCAAGTTATAAATTACACCACAAAGTAGATCACAAGCCTCGCTCCATTGCTTAAACAATTGCCACTCAGAGTTAGAGGTGTAATAGTAAAACCCAGCCACTCCCGGGTGAGGAGTGTTGGTTGGCAGCAGAGTGAGAAGGAGTTTCGTTTGGTTTCAGTACCAGGTCCAGCATGAGAAGGCAGTGTTGGGTATGCATGACACCTCTGGTGTTCCCTCTGCTGCTGCCCTGTCTCAGCATAGGTTAGCATCCATACCTATGAGATGATATCCATGCCATGAATACTGTCTTGGACAGCCCTCCAGGCCTGAGTTCTTCCCATGCTTGTCACTTACTGTCTTCCTTTCTGTTCACCCATTCTGACCCTCTCCTGAGTGTCCTGTTGCTGTCTAATTTCAGTTCAAATTCTTTTGTCACTGAATCAGACACCAATAACAATTTGCTCCTTTCTTTTTTTCCTACTAATTCTCCATCTCCTTCTAGTAGAAATAACTTATACTAAGACCACAGGATGACAAGAAACAAACAGATAGGAAGGGATCTCAGAAGGTCACCTAGTTCAACCTCAGCTTACGGTCTTCACAAGTCTTTTGTGTCAAACCAATACTACTAAACCATGGCCCAGTTTGCACATGTAAAATAGCAGAGTACTAAAGAGCACTCAAGAAATTATGGTAACTTTACTCCACCTCAGATTACTTCCATAGTGTGCTGGTTTGGGCTGAGATAGAGTTAATTTTCATCACAGTGTCTGGCTGTGGTTTGGATTTGTGCTGAACACAGAGCTGATAATACTGCGATGTTTTTGTTACTGCTGAGCAGGGCTTGCACAGAGCCAAGGCCTTTTCTGCTTTTGGTACTGCCACACTGGGGAGGGGACTGGGGGTGCTTAGGAGATTGGGAGGAGACACAGCCAGGACAGGTGACCCCAACTGACCAAAGGGATACTCCAGACCACGTGGCACCGTGCTCAGTGTATAAAGTGAGAGGGAAAAGGAGAAAGGGGGGACATTTGGAGGGATGTTTTTTGTCTTCCCAAGTCACTGTTACATGTGATGGGGCTCTGCTCTCCTGGAGATGGCTGAACACTTGCCTGCTCATGGGAAACACTGAATTAATTCCTGGTTTTGCTTTGCTGGTGTGCACAGCCTTTGCTTTCCCTATTAAACTGTTTTTATCTCAACCCATGAGTTCTCCAGCTCTCACTCTTCTGATTCTTTCCTCAGCCTCACTAGTGAGAGAGTGAGTGAGCAGCTGTATGGTACTTGGTTGCTGTCTGGGTTCAAACCACAGCACACAGCAAGACTATTTTTTAAACCCACATTTAATTGATGAATTGCTGATTGTTTTGGATTTTTTTTGCTAGTGTTTGGAAATAAGTTTGTTCAGAACCTATGTCATTGTGTGAACTTATGCACCAACCTGTTGTCAGCCTTTATGACTCTCCCTGGACTGGATCTCATACTCATAAAAGACTTGCTTTCTTCCGTAGTAGCTCTGTGGACACTACACCTGGTTATAACAGGGGGATTTGCTGGCCCTCGGCAAACAGAAATTAGCAAAATTGGCAGAGGCCTTGTATGCCATGTGAAGCCTGAACCTGACATGACGAAAGGAGAAGATTTTCCTAGCACAGAAAACTGCTTCCAAGGTGGCAGCTTTCTTGGATGATGCTGGAGGCTGGAGAGAGGGACCCTTATTCCTTTTCCTTTCCTGTCCTGTGATGTTTTCCTTTATTAAAGAGCTGCTTTTCTCCTGCAGTGGTTATGTTACATAGACGAGTGATTCTCTGTGACATCTGTAGGTCATAAAGTCACACAGCTGGTGCTTGAATGCTATTTTCATATCTGTGAAAAAATTTGCCTCCTCATTGATAAACCAAATTGATAAACCAAAGGAGCACTTCATGACTAAATAACATTTAAAGGACAGCATGTTTTTAAGATGATTGTAATATTTCTTCGTGAAACTTATGTGGATTATCTTCCTACTAAACTTCTCTTCTCTTCCAAATACTCCCAAATTATCCCACCATGCAGGTCCAAAACCAAGCTGTGCTCCAAGTTCAGATTCCTCAAGTTTCCTGTTTTTCAGCCTATCAGTAGTTTTTAGGCTATGGCACTATAAACAAAGCTGATCTTAGAAATATAACTGCTTGATAAAAGCATATAGTTTCAAAACCACTCAACAAAATACTCATCAGAAGGAATATTTTGCTATTGCTCCCCACATGCAATCAATATATCACTTTAACTACAGTGCTTTTACCCTCTGTTTATCATCCCTTCTGAAGCCATGTGGAATACTCATCTTCTCTAATCCTTGTCTATAGTATTTCCAAAGTACTTTACAAGCTTGGAGTAATGGACTTTAATGCTTTGCAGCAGCTGAGCTGGTAGCATATATGATACCTTAAATGTAACAATCAAAGGAGCATGCAAGATTTTGGTATTTCCGCTGACTTGCAGATGTGCAGTATCCAGGTCCAAAAACAGTAATGTCAAGTTTAGACTAAAAGTGTTTAAAACAAAATAATGTCTCACTGGTCTGTGTCAACACTTCTATAATGTGAGAGGATATTCTCTGATAGAGAGAGCACCAGTATTAAATATCTGTTATCTGAGCTCTACAGTAATTTCTTTTCTGTATGTTTGTCCATGAATAACCTTGCTCAAGATTTATGTAACAGAGTGTATTGTTTTATTAATCCAGAGCATGTGGTATTCTCCAGGTGCTAAGCTTTGATCTCCTTGTCCTTCTATGTATTAAGTTTTCTGGTTCTCATTGACACTGATGCTCTTGATTTAAGGTAATCCTCTTATTGTCGGGGACAGGAAAAACTGCAAGTGAACTCTGCAGTGAACCTGGAGTCTTGTTCCTTTCTTTCGTCTCAGTTTTGATTGAATCTCTACTAAATTCAGTTCAGCAGAATCCAGCCACTGCTTTTAGGAGTAAAAGTATATCTTTCTGCAACATTTTATGGCATGGAATGTCGTTTATGGCACATTATATTACAGTTTGAAATGCTAGCATTCACTAACAAGAGGAGCTGTGGTTTTATATTAAAACAACTGAGAAATGTAAAAAACCCCTAGAAATTCAAGAAGGCAGTTTTCCTGTGGCTGGTTACAGAAGGAAAGAGTGCGAGTACATGTGCAGTGGAAAGCATGGGACAGGGGAAAGATGAACGGGACAGTGAAAAAAACTGCTGGAGCAAGGCTCCTTCCAAATGTCGGCTGGCAGGTGGGGTGGAGATAAGAGATGGCAGTGCCACAAAGCCAGCTTCTGAGGTACCACTGAAGGAGCAGCTGCTTCTCCTCAAGGTTTCACTTGCAGCTGGCACTGATTCCCCATCTCTCACCTCTGCTCCATTGTTTTTTCTCACCTACCCTGACAGTTTATTTCACAGGTATATGCTGACTTGAGGCAGCTTGTAATGGGAATGGGAGTTGCTGGGCGGGGGTTGTGTGGTGGGCTGGCATGGTCAGATCTAGTGGGAAACCAACTCCCTACTCCCCCTCAGCCCACATGCATGCCTGACATGATGCCAGAGAGGTCTGCAGCACTGTGCAAACATGGGCTTTTCTTCAGGGCCAGTGGGGTAGTCAGGAAGGAATATTCTGTGCTCTGAAACAAGGGATTGCAAGGCAGGTGGAGATTTTCACTAAACCTTCTACATCACTTGAGATTTCACTGGGGATAGGACATGGATTCGTTGTAGAAGTCCAGGGCAGTAGAGCTCAAAGGGGTCATCTAGCTCACTCCCATATCCCAACCTAGCAAAACTACACCAGCATGTCTTTTTTTTGCAGATGGGTGTCTACTCTGTCCTTAGGCAAGCTCCTCTGTTGGGTATAACTCATTCTCCATGGCAAAACTTCCCAACTTTTTTTTTTGCTATTGGCATTAAAAACTTTCTTCTAACATTTAACCTATTCTTTCTTGCTGATAGTTAAGATAATTTACTTTTTAAAATCTTATTGGACAGAGGGAAGACTTTCTTTCCTTCTTTTTTGCTGGCATCCTCAACACAGCTGAAGACTGCTACTACTGTGTCTCCTTGGTCTTCCCCTCTCCAATCTAAACAATAAAACACTTCAGGATTTCCGTGAATACTATTTTCTTCTAGTCGTTCTCATGACTCCTTGAAGAACAGGCCAAACCTCTCTTGCACTACAGACATACCAAAGCCACATGGAATAGAAGAATTGATTTGTGCATCCAGTAGATTACACTCTTGATCATCCATTTTGGTAGGGCAATCGAATATTTTTTCCCCAGGAATTAGTTATTTTTGATACACGTGCTGCTTGTGCACTGGTACAACCTTCAGCCCTTTTGCTGTCTCTGCAAGGGCCTGTCCATCGCCTTTTCATGCAGGTGATTATTATTCCCCGGAAGCCTTGCATTTCTCCTTGTTGAACCATATCTCGTTTATTTCAGACCTGTCCTCCAGTTTCTCAAGATCACTTTGAACTGTCATCTTGTCCTCTGACAACTCGTCTTGCTCAACTTTCCACTGTTTATGAATTGAATGAGAATGCAGTCTGTCCCAAATAGTTAGTGAAAGCATTGAGTAGGGCCAGGCCTGAGAGAGTTGCTGCAGGTATGTTACAGGAGAGAGGAGAACCGCTGGTCTCTCACTCATTCAGTGAAAGTGTTTCTAACCAGTCATGTATCCTTTTCACATTGATCTCTGCATTTCTGTGTGAAGAAGGTTTAATTAGTTTTGATTCTTCATGGAAAAGAGAAAACAGAATCTGAATGAAAAAAGGGAGTAATATTTTTATGCTGCACTCCCAACTTTCAAATAATGATTGCTCTAAACAATTCAGATCTTTTAAAATTCTGATTCTTATTGCTTGTAATATAGAAACAATTGACCAAATACCACAGAGCAGGTCAGACATCTCCATATTTACCTGATTTTTTTCTTCTAAATTACTTGGTATTTGTATGGATCAATAATAGAGATTGACAGGCCTTAAAACAGCCCCTGTATGGTCCACTGGGGTATTTTTGGACTGTTGCATAGCTTTCCTCATTCAGCATACACCAGTCTGATGCAGTTGTCTAAGGAAAATCAGATCTCACACAAACACTTGAATCATAGAATTGGTGGAGTTGGGACACTTCCCCCCCCCCACCAAAATAAATCTATTAAAAATGCCTGAAAGGCTATGTTGCTTTTTTATTTGCTTGCAGGTTTTTATACATTGAAATAAATAGGATCTTCTTCACCCATATTTCTTTTTCAACTTTTTCTATTTTTTCACTTAAAATGCATAATAAATTTGCATTTTTTGTTGGAAAGAAATTATTCTTACTCACTTCTTACTAGAGGTGTTTGAAAATTAAGTTTCAGGGGTGATGATTTGGGCAGACCTCTGACACATGGAGAAGAGTGAATCCTTCATCTTACAGTGAGGTACATGATGCTGGCCACCTCCAGAGAGAGGACATGGGGTTAGATGGCCAGTGAGCTTGCAGTTCCTTATTACCAGCCTAATACCAAGAGGAGTTTGGAGGGGTGTTTAGTACAGGTATTGCTCTGAAACACACAGTCAAGCCCAGCAGTATGCAGGTTTGATTCTGTCCCATA
Source organism: Ifrita kowaldi (assembly GCA_013398055.1). Classification (NCBI taxonomy): domain Eukaryota; kingdom Metazoa; phylum Chordata; class Aves; order Passeriformes; family Cinclosomatidae; genus Ifrita; species Ifrita kowaldi. Next base: position 540,149 of record VZRS01014766.1, read on the forward strand.
CTTCTAACGTAACACTTCTCATTCTCTGTGTCTGCACCTTTCTGTGGGCTGTACTGTCCATTCAGGGGTTTCCTTCCACTGCTGCAAAACTACTGAGGAGCTGTAAGCAGCCACACACACTGATGGCCCTACTGGCACAGTAGCTGTGTGTGTCACTCTGCAGGGTATTAGTGACACTGTTCACAGGGTATTCACAAAGCACTTGGGGAGGGGGGAACTTTGTCCCCATACTGCATATGGTGACAGCACGTAGAGGAAAGGGGTGATTTGGTTAAGTCCTTGCCGGAACATCTTCTACTGTCACTGGTTTGAGGCAGGAATGCTGGGGTGGTTCGGCACCTTCCAAAAGAGTCACTGAAAGCACTTAGGGTAATTCACCCTGCAGAGGTGTATCTTTTTCCATTGACTACCAGAGGAGCTCAGGTGACTGGGCCAGCATGTTGATACTCTTACTGATATGTTGGCTTGAACATGCCTTACGTGCCTTTCTGAATTGTTAAGAGTTTCTGCCCCAGGCCAAGGGTTGTGCCCTGAGGCTCCACCAGCTTATCAGCCCCATGGTATAAAAGTGCAGCCTGGAATTAGTGGGAGCAGAAATCTTTGAGCACTTCCCAGCCCTCACAAAGGTCAATTTCTTTGCGTCTCCCACCTCTTGACACTTGTGTTAATGCTGTGAGTGCTGGCCTAAGAAGAGAGGTTTTAGCTACACTCTGAAATGTAGCTCCTGCCAGAGGGATCTGTGAGTAAAAAATTTAATCTGAGGAGTCAGGAGGCAGCTGAGATAATTTATGGACAGGGCAAAAAATACATAGCTTCAAAAATGTTGTTGGTTTTTGCAATATGCAAGGAGGACAGTGTAGTGGAGCGTGTATACATGGAAATAGTACAAATATTTTGCCAGAATCCTTAGGGTATTGGGAAAAGATTTCCGTTCTACTAGTTGAATTGTCATGAGGGATTTTCAAGGGTCAAGTTCCATATTGCAAGGAGGATATGAAACTTTTAGGCCATTTATTGCATGGACATGTAAAGCAAAGATTGTGCATGCTTGGAGGTTGTAAAAACAATTGGCTCTTTTATGTTTGAAAAGAGGCTTTGTGTCATGGGCTGTATTGCATCACTGAATCTTAATCTCTTGAAAGGCATGATTGAGAAGATGGTGCTGTGCATGCTGAAGGAGCATGGCAGGCTCATTAGAGGGTCTACAATGAACCCTCACAACAAGTGGCATAGTAGAAGCTGCACATCACATGATTCGTGCAGATTGCAAAATATGAAACTCAGCAGTGAATATGATACATCTTTTTAGAGAGGCCCAGTAAACTGAAAAAAAAAAAAAAAAAAGTAAAAATTCCTGGGGAGCCTTCCCTCATGCTATGACCACAGGGAGTTTTGAATAGAAAATCTTTTGCCTGCCTGATATATTCTTGCAATACTCTTCTATTATTCTCTAAACTTGGGGTGTCACTTCTTTGTTGTGAGGACACACTTTCTTCTTCTTCAGGTGTAGGGTTGGAGGGACTCTCTGGAGACCTAGGAGCATCTATACCTGCTTTTAAGCACTGAAAAACTTTAAGCATTGTTGTGTGGGGAGTGTTGGTCCACAAAACATTTGAACATGACATCGAAACACATATAAATGAGAAAAGAGAGTAAAAGCAGAGAAGGATTATTGAAGTGTTCACAGCTCCTCTGGTATTACCAAGATGGAGAAAATCACACCACCATTTCATGCTTTTTAACAGATCCAGATTTCAGTAAGTTCTACCAGGATCCTTCCCTTTAACACTAATTTTATCCTTGTAGATATCTCAGAAGAGATTTTCTGTTCAGAACATTTCCTATTGAATCTTTAATTGGTAGTCTCAAACGCAGTTTTGGTGTTGTCTCTGTCTAAGCTATTGTTTTATTTTCTACCTACTACAGCTTAGTAATATAATACAATACATGACCTAAAACTTCCTTGCACACAAACCAGAAAATTACTATTTTATTTTACAGCCACCCCAAATGAATATAAAAATCATCTGGAAAAGATGCTTCTAATAGTTGATATCATAGCAAAAAAAATGGCACTGAATTTTATGATTAATAGGAAGACATATGTATAAGAAAATCAGTAACAATCAGCAATCTGTATGATACTGTACATTACCAAAAAAATATTAGCTAATAATATCCAGATGAGAAACCACATACAATGCTTCAACATTTCCCTCTAATTTTCTATTCCACGGCAACAGTGAAGGACACTTTATCTTTTCTTTCATTCTTTTCGTGGAAGGTCTTAATAATTCTTTAAAACTGCACGTGCCACAGGGCAAAAGAGCAAGTAATGCTTTGTAAAGCAGGTGACCTGTCTGTTGTTCTGCTTGTTATTGCCAGTGCATTTTTCATTTAAGAAAGGAGCTATTTCATTGAGCAATTTTACAGACACACAGTGAGATTCCTCAGGCTGATAAACAGTGAAATGAGGAGTAAAGTGACTAAATACAAATGTTTAACTCATCAGCCCTGTACTTCTGTCAGTGGATAGCATGCTGTTAGTCTTGGATTTCCTTCATTACTCAATCTGCAGCTTAAGCTACTCTGATGTCTCTTTTATTTTTCTTCAGCAGCACAATGTTTTCCAGTTTTTACACCTTTTTTATCCCTGCCTGTGGGTAAGCTGTCCTCTATCAAAGATTCAGCTAATTCAGGTATGTTTTCTTTTGTGAAGTATTTTACTGGTTTTTCTTCCCAGGCCATAGCGGAGGCTGAGATGATTTATTGCTATCAGTAATAACCTGAATTGCTAAGAATGTTCCCAGGGTTTGAAAGAAGGGGATAGCACGTGTGGAAGAGGAAAAGTAGCAAATCCTTCCCTTGGCTAGCTTGCCTTGTCTTAGCCTACTTCTTAAGGGTCTGCACAGTTAATCTGCATTATATATAGTCCCTTATTAGATTCTTAGGTATTCCCTAAAGACTGACGTTTTAAAGAAAAGAGAAGATCAAACAACCAACAATGTAGAATAAGTTCAAGTTAAAGTGTGGCTCTATTCAGAAAAAGGGTCTGTAAAACTAGCACCTTTAAACTCAGCAGACTCTACTCACATTAAATTGTATAAACTTCTTTTACTGATGAAAATAAGCTTTTACCATTTTTAACACCTGCTCAGAAAAGTGATGCCTGAGCGAATTGTGTTGTACTGTCTTGAACTTCATCAGCAAAGTAATGTATTTGTTAACCTCTGCACAATTATTTGGAGCAACAGAACTTCACTGGTTTTACTGCAGGGGTGTTTGATTCCAAGGTGTCACTGCTTTGCTAGCTGGTAACCTTCCTGGGTCTACAGCCCACCCAAAAGCTGATGAGTGAGGCTCAGACAGAAAGGACATGGTCTAAATGCTGAATCCCTGGAGGAAAATGCAGAGTAGTGAAAACTGAGCCTGAAAATTAAGAGTGTTTGAAACAGAAATCAGTAAGAAATTAAGTACCTTGACATTCAGAAAGTCCCTGAAGGAGCAAAGTCATGGCCAATGCCTAATACAAACACGGCCTGTGCTTTGGTAAAGCAGTCTCCAGGCTACTTGCAGGTTTCAATGTTGCAGATTTTAACATGAGCAGTCATATAATTGCCAATAGAGCTATTTTAAGCAGTCCTGTAGGAAATTCAGACCTTCTGAAAGCGTTTCTAATCTAAGATAAAAATTTGTTTAGGAATTTCCTTTGGGAAGGGAACTGTAAAAAAGGAAACACCCAGCACAGCAGTTGATTTCAGAGTCTCCTGAGATGTCCTGAAAAAGAGGAACCACCCGTATTAGATGGGGTCAGACAAACTCGGGAGCATGCAGTGCTTCCTTGCTGCTTCTTGGCTTGCTATGTGCTTAGTGGACATAGACTGCAACTTTTTCAAGCTTTTTCAGGTGGCATTAGTACTCCAAGTTCCATGTGTCCCTGGCAGAATTGGGTTGCCAGAGGTTCTTGTCCTCCTGCGTTGGTGGAGAAGGTTTGGGAGCCCAAAGCCTGCTAGCTGAAGCAGGGTAGGATGGTGATAATGTCCCAGAGAGCGGGTCACAGCATCACCACATTCAATGCTTGTCATATGCCTGGGTATCACCTCCTGTATACTTCCTCCCGTATTCAAGAGCTGAGCTGCTTCTCCCCACTGCCATCCAGGTGGTCCTGCTAATAACAGGGATTTTGGTTCAGCCCTTCCTCCCTTTTCTGAGATGGGCAATGAAGGTGTCCACTGCCTTTATGGTTCTCTGTACTGCAAGAGATTGGCTGGACACTGCAAAGGATAAAAACCTGATCCATTTCACACTGGCTTCTATGAAATAGCAAGTAATGGCTCCCACCCCAAATGGGACTGAGATGATGAATTCATGATCTCTTTCAACAGATCTTCTTATCATTCCTATCTTCTCTTCCAGGAAAACAACTCTTTGTGGCCTAATTTACTCCAGTGCATCAGTACAAATGGAAGAAATAAGGTCATGCTTTGCTGACACTGAGGCCCTTGCTACAGTCTTCAGCCACATCTGGGCTTTGTGTTTCTTCACCTTTCATTTTTCATAGGAGGAAAGGAGAGCCACATTCCTACCCTCCTGTAAACTAACTTGGCTATAAAGCAGTGAAGTAGATGTCAGCCAGTGACATCTGGTTTTGTCTCTGAATTGAACATTGGCCTCTGAAGCACGGTAATACTTTTCACAAGAGGCCAGAGGGGTGGGAAAATAAGAAACTTCTACAGGTTTGTCTTCTTTATTAAAACAAATGGATCACCAAATGAGTAGACAGTTCACAATTCATTGGGGAAAAATCAATACAGAGGAGGTTTTTCACTACAGCTTATTGGACAGAAAGCCTTATATGCGTAAATACCACAAGGACATGGGAAGCCAGGTACACCTCCAAATATTTCAAATAAAAGCAGCATTTTCCAAACACTGGCAGTGATTTTCTTTGTAAATAGGTTTAACCTTGGACCTTCTGTCATCTTGTATTTTTACACAGGAAATTAATTTTCTGCATCCTCTGTGTGCATAGAGAAGACAGAAAGTTGAAAAACTCCAAGGGATTTCCAAAAATCCTCCATATAAATTTTAAAATTAAACAGATGTTATATGATAACCATTAAATCTAAGCTATGGGTTCCGAGGTTATAAACTATATATGATGTTCTGAAGCAAGAGATGAAATGGATTTTTTTTCATTTACCGAAGGTTTTCCAGATCAAAAAGATCAGGACTTAGATGAATCCATATAGGTCTTGTGTTCCAGCAACAGTTTATAAACATCCAAAATAAGTAAATGCTCTCACAACAGCTAGTAAACAGCCACGGGTAGAGATGTTCTGTCACTTTCCAGCTCTGCTGGGAATGCAGCTATGCACTGCCAAGAGCCTGTCCATTGAGATGGCCATCCTCAGAGGGCATTGGAGTGGATCCAAGGGGAGTTAAAGGGTGAGTGAAGGCTGTCTGCTTGCCTGGTCACTGGCTGCAATCCTTGATCCATGTCTGTAATTCCAGAAGAAATCCCCACATCTTGTATTTTCTAGTTCAAATTTACTGTGTTACATTGCTACATTACTAGAAAAGGAACTGGAGATGGGATGAGAGATATCCCCCTGTAGAAGACATACGATGTGCAAGGAAAACAGGACACAAGAGCCAGTTCACACCAGCCTTTCCCTGCAAATGGAAAATTAAGCAGAGATTATTCATGACTGCCTAAGCATCACAGAAATAGCAAGAGCCTTCACACTATCACCTGACTTTTTATGCCAGCCTCATATTCTTATTCACTGCAGAGGAATATCAAATTGTTTGCACTGTCCTTCAGGAGTAATGCACTCTCCTTCATGGAACAAAAGCTCAGAGGATGTAAAAATATATACTTTCCATCCTGTTGGGTGTTAGATTTTATCTTCAAATCATATAATATTTTGTCATTTCAGTGCTGTAGACTTTCTGTGGCCCAAAGAAGGGTGACTTTCAGTACTACCTTTTATCTTCCCAAATATGTCCCTGTTCAACTTCATTTTCCTTTTGATTTCCTCCATCTGGTTTTCATATGACCCTGAGCACTGTACAAGGTGTGTATATATAGTCTTCTGCTTGTTTCATTTTTACTGAGATGCCTTTCTGCTGAATATCTGCTTAACGTGATTTTTATTTGGATCCATTTCAGTGTTACTCTTACTCCTGGCCTTCAGGACAGAGCTCCTCTGTCAACTTACTGTTTTTTAGCAGCTTCTAGTGTGCACAGAGCAATTCAGTCACTCTGAAAAATTAAAAAAAACCATAACTCCATAGGGTGCACAGGACTGAGTAATTAATCCCATTAATATTAGGGCTTTTCCTCCCAAATACCATTAATTTAAAGAGTGTAGGGAAGTCTGAGAAAGTAGGAGGACTATTTCTATTGCATATTTCTTTTCCCTTGGACACATCAGGCAGTGCATTTTGGTGTTTCTGCTTTCCCTGGAAAGGAGAAAATACCAGGAACATTAAGGGGGCTATGAAAAGATACCATACTGCCCAAAAGCTCAAATTTAAAAATACAGAATTCCACAGCAACCTGTGAGGCTGCCCTATGAATGCTCTAAAACCCTAAAAGTGCTTCTCTTTTTGGAGGGGCTGCAGAAGCACTAATTGAAGAGCCAGAGCTGGCCTCCAGTTCGGGTTCATGGCTGCCATGAATTATGGCATGGACTCTGTTCATGCTTCCTAGCTCCACCTCGTGCCTTCCCTATCCCATCTTCTTGATCTCTACCAAACCAACACATAAGAATTAAATCTGTATCATAATTTGTTATGGTTGCTATACTTTTTTTCCTTGAAAACCTGTGTTTTCTAAGGATTCCTTTGTGTAATTCTGGGGAAAAGGGAAGTCCATAATCTTGTTTAGAAATATCCTACATACAGTGTGTTTTCTGGCATTTTATACCAAAGCTATTAATTTAATGCTGTTTTCTTCACCCACCCACAGAGCTGTACTTTTTGGGATAAATGCCAGCACTTGGCACATAATGCATAGTTTATTGTGTCTTGCCAGACTGACTACTGCATTGGACAAGGTACAGATGGATGTAGAGACTATTTTTAGGCAAGTCCATCACAGAAAGAATCAATGATTTAAGGATCAAGTTTGCTCTACAGAGGTGCTGAGACATTGGGTATATATTGCTGTAATGCCATTGGAGTGGGATTTTTTTTTTTTTTTTGTTTTCTCATCTTCTTGAAAGACCAATGAAATATTTGGATAAGTAGGAGGCAGAACAGAAGCTCAGGCTTGCATAGTTAGTGGGATGGAAAAATTGAAACAGCATAGACAGAGAATGAAAAAATACCACAGTAAGGATTCTCTGCACTTGGTTAGACATCTAGAGGTGTCTTTTGTGATGGTTTTGAGCTCATACGTACACTTTGATGTGCACTGTGCATACTTTTATCTGATTAGTCCTTCAAAAAAAGATAGATCAGATCATTCTAGACACATCTGATTTTTTTTAAGAGCTTCAAGAGAATTTATCTTCATTCAAAAGGATATAAATATAACTTTTTCTCTACTTTTTAAAAAAATCACCTGATACCAATTAGAATTCCTTTGCTGTGGGGCTGATTTATAGTACTGTAATACAGCACTGAAAATATGAAAGCAGAGAAGCAATATTTCAAAATGCAGCATAAAATCAACAATAAAAATGTATATTTATAACCCGAAAAGTATGATTTCATCCTGGAGAATTACCAAGCTAATAGCAGTAATAAGCATGATTTTAGTTGTACCATATTGTACTTATTAAACACTTCAGGGGATTTGTGAATAAATCAAATCACAGGATCATTTTTGGATATTTGAACATATTTTTAGATATTATGAAAATGTGGAAAACTATCACAACTGGTTATAATTTGTTCATGTTTTCCAAAAGAGGTTTTAATCACAGACCTCATTGTTATCTCTTTCAAGATACTGGGCTGATGCCTGCAGGCTGGCAAAGTAACTCCATTTAATAAACGTAGATTTAATATCTTTGGAGATAAAATTAAAGCAGAAAAAGCATGTGCAATAATGCGAATTATACTCACTATCCCAGGAAATCTTGTTCGATGTTGGGAGGATGTTTCAGAGGAAGGAAGAAAAGTGGTTTAGTCATAAAGATGGGCCATAACAAAACCCTGAAGCCAAGCTCATGAGATACAATATGGAAAGCATGGATTAAAACTCATACTTTGCAGATCTATCACAGGCTTAACTCCAGCCTTGAGGGATAAGATTTTCCCTGTGGAAGTGAATGAGCAAAGTAACAGCTTTCTATTATTCACTGCAACTCCTACTACCTGTAATACAACGAAGTTCAGAGGACTCAGGTAAAAATGGCATTTCACTGTGCTAGGTTCTGTACAAACACACAGTAAAGAAAAAGTCCTGCTTTGAGAATGGCCCAGGACAGAGAAGTAAGACAAATAACTGGAATAGAAGCAGATACAGATAAGTAAGAACACATTCTGTTGCAAAGAAGCTAGTAGAAATTGAAGCTTGCAGATGACTGGATTCTAGATATGAGTTCAAAAAAGCATTCCCTGGCAATCCAGCTGTGTCTGCAAGGCAACAAATGAACAGTTGATTCCTTTAGAAACCAGACCCTGTAAGTAATCTGGTGTTGCTTGAGCTCCATGGGAGCTTTTTTTAATACCAGTTTACAACTATCAATACACACCACTTAAGAACGTGGCCCCATGTCATCTGCTTTCTTATTTGTGTGACAGTGTGGTCTGTTGGAAATTCACGGATGTAGTAGATGAAGTTTACCAGAGAGAAAGGCTTTTTCCATGTTGACCTATTATGGGATGGGGCTATTACTCTGTAATAGAAATTTTGAAAGCTATAGTAGTTCCTTCATACTTTCCCTCATGCCTGATCTTTGCTTGAAAACAAAAGAAGATGTTCCTTTGATTTCATTTTCAGTACATCAAACAAGAGGATTGTAGGAAACCACTGCCTTCAACCAGCCTTCTTTTCAGCTTCAAAATAGCTTGTGCTATTATTTTTCAGAGTTTATGGTGAAACAAATTCATTCATGGTGTGAACACCATGAAATGAAAGCTTTCAGCCCATAGTGAGTTGTTCTGGCTTAGTTAAAAACCCTAGAAAATAAGGTTGTAATAGAAATACTGGTGGAAGTCTTTATGATAGTAGCAGGAACAAAGCTCTGTTGCAATGTTTTCTGGAAATAGGGCCACAATGATTTGTTCAGCAATCTGTCCTGATCTAAAAAAAAAAAAAAAAATTGTTCCTGTCAAGTTTAGTCCCAGATCCTCTATAAACCACTGCATATTTTCAATAGACACTATCAATAGACAAGCACCATTTAAAAAAATATTTTTTTGTTTTACCGTATCCTGAGTGATGAAAATAAAAGGATCCTAATGACATTCTTTAGAAGTAGTAACACAAGTAAAGTGCAAAGAATTGCTGCACTGTGATTTCAAGAAGGAAATAAAGCCATTAGTGTCCTGACTGCAAGGGCCTGCACTGTACTGCCAGTGTCCCCTGAGATGCTCTTCCTGGGTAAAAGAGCTGACTGGTTTGGTGGCCCCCCAGGACGTTTTCACTGTAGATGCAGATACATTTGTGTATGTTGTTCTACGTGCTCGCCTTCCTCAGCTACGTGCTATGAATAACCGGTGGTCTGGGAAACAACAGGCTGGAAGCAGCTAACCTAAGCTGTATGCATCCTGCACAGCAGTCTGTGGTGCAGAAGCATGCCAGCTAGCTCTGGACCTCAAAGCAGTCAATGAACTAAAAGGGACGCACTGTAAAGTGTGAAAATAACAACTTGAATTTATCTTCTATATCTATCTCTTTACAATCAGAGCTGCGTAATGCAGACACATCCTGGCAGACCAAGTTAAGACAATGGGAACCAAAGAGTCTGATAAGATCCTTCAAAGAAGGGTAAGCTTAAAAACAAAAGTAAATTTGTAATCTACACTTGAAAAAATGCATGCAGAAGAGTATTTTTTGCCGAGAGGGTCTGTAAACCTTGTTATGTGTCCCTTGCGAGCTCAGGAAAACGAAAGGAGAGTCCTCAAGATATCTGAACCCCCAAAGACCACAATGACCACAGGCTATGAATGCACAGGAAATGACATGCTGGAACGTTATGGAGAGACTGCACTTACAAAATAAATGTAAAAATTTATCTTTCAAATTGGTAACCTTTCTTAAGGCCACTCCATCTCTCCTTCTTTCCCCTCTATTATCTATGTTTTTGATTCCTGTCTCCAGTTTTAAAGTGTATTTTGATGGCAGCCATTCATGTACTACAGAGGAGCTCTACTCCAAAGGAGTGAAAGATTACAGGCTTTTAACCTGGGACTGGCCAGGACAGATACTGTGAATGAGTGATTTAGGTGGGAGATGTGTCCATTTTGCATGTGCTCTTCATCCATGACCTAAGAGACTTGTCTGTGCTCATTAATTGAGGTCAACACACCTCTGCCGCCTTCCTCTGCCAGCAGAAGCAATGAGTGAAGACAATGAGGGCAAAATTACAATCTCTGGCTGCGGAGATTGTTTATTGAACCTTTATGACTCATGATAAGGCAGGCTTACGAAAGGAATTATGTGTGTACCTCACAATAAAAAAAGTTCTGATACATATATAATTTTACAATGGGTTTGAGCAAAAACAAATGTTGAGACATGCTGGCCAATAAAAATGGAAACATTGAATTTTTTTTAAGAATATAGTACAGTATTCTGATACAGTCCACAACATATCATGTGAGGAGGCTAAACTCTTCTGGAAAGTTCTAACTGATCGGTTAGCTGGACCAAACCAAAATGCGTAGAAACTTAAGCCATATATTCCCGCAGCCACTGCAGGACTGTACAAGGATCATCTCAACTATTTTTTCATTTAAAAAATATAAGTGGCTTTCAGATTTATGGCAGGAACAGTGTTTCATTGCTTTGCTTCTCTCACTTTTCCTCCAATAAATTAATTGAAAGTAAAGCCTTGGGATTCACCCCTGAGGGGAGGCACAGTGCTTTTTTCCCAGAAACCTCTTCTGTAGTGCATGTTACTGGCAAATAAATAAGCAAAAACCCTGAAGAGGTGCATCTCTGCTGAGGAATGTGTTCTTGCCATAGCTTCTGATTTCATTTAGTGTTAATTTGGAGACAGACATCTCTTTCATGAAAGCTCCTAAGGGATGGTGAACTTCCTATGTGCACACGTGTGTACTTACCTTTTTTTGGATAGCATAAATAGAATACATGAAGTCTGAAGCTCAGCAAATGTAAGCTACATTTGGACAAAGAGAATTGGTCATCTGCTCATTCAAAAAACACTTGTTATTTACCAGCCCAAGTGAATAGATCTTTAATGTGTTCACCTCACTGTCTTGGAATGAAGGGCTTAAAACTGAACAGAGGATTTGAGGTGTGGCCTCACCAGTGCTGAGTACAGGGGGACAATCCCTGCCCTGGTCCTGCTGGCCACACTGTTGCTGGTACAGGCCAGGATGCCATTGGCCTTCTTGGCCACCTGGGTACACCCTGGCTCATGTTCAGCTGCTGTCACCAGCACCCCCAGGTCCTTTTCCTGTGGGCAGCTTTGCAGCCACTCTGCCCCAGTCTGTGGCACTGCCTGGGGTTGTTGTGACCCAAGGGCAGGACCCAGCACTGGGCCTTGTTGAACCTCACAGCACCGACCTTGGCCCAGGATCCAGCCTGTCCAGATTCCCTGAGCAAATCTGAAGAACTGGAGAGATACAGCAGGACAGGATTTTCTGGGTTTCCTACAGTGAGCTGAAGTTGGCCGCAGTGATACCTGTCCAGAGCACAGCGCTGTCTAGCCCAAGGAATTGAATGCAAGTCACTGTCCCTGGCCAGAGTTCTTCTCTCTAAGGGTTTTATTGTCATCTGGTGTTGGACATTCTCCTCAAAGTCTCAGACCCTGGAGACATGTGATTAAACTAGACTCTCAGCTTTCCTGTAAAACAGAAGGTTTCTGGTTCTTGCGGGTGTTGAGAGGATGTCTGAGTATGAAAAACCCAAGTGCTCCAGTTTAACAAAATACATACACTTTTTGTAATAACTTAGAACTTTTGGGGCCCCAACATATCTTCTGTATGTCTAGGCTGGCAGTACTGTGAACTGCAAGACCATACAGTCTCTGACCTGCTTTTACATCATACCTGAGAATTGATGTATTTTTTGGTTTGGGAGAAAAAAATGAAACAGTTTGTATTCTTTAATGTCTTCTTGTGCAGTCTCTTTTTGGAAGTTCTCAACTTACACCTTTTCCATGAAGGTCTTTCATTGCATAGGACATCCCCAGCATGTATATGCCTCCTGTTGTTTGCCCTAACTACTACTACCTCTCTTTAGACATTTTCTGGTACAGACTGAAACGTAATGGGGTTTATACCATAAACAGCATGAAGTGTCTGCTCTGTTTATGCTAGAAGGCTCCTGTTAACCTTTAATCCTCCTAAATCTTTCTCAAAACAATGTGAAACAATCTATTTTTACATTCTTCCCTGTTGCTTGACATTGGTTAATATCATAAACAAATTTTGCACAACTTGAGAAGCAATTAGAACCTCTTGGGTCAGAGACAACACTAAGGGCACAGTCTCTCCTTGTCTGTACCTTTTCCAGCAGCCAAAATGGGTGATTCTGAGCGGGGTGAATGACTTCTGGGGTGGAGCGGGCACACATCTCATTTCAGTGAGAGCCACAGGTTTCCCAGATGCTATATGGAGTGAAGCCCCTCTCCAGCCTGGAGTGCTTCAGGAGGTGACAGGATCCAAACCCTCCAAGTGCCCCGCCCCTGTCGACCCTGACCCCATTAGGGGCTGACAGCTGTGAAAGACATAGGAAGCAATTAAAGCACACTGTATTAGTCACAAAGGCTGACGGGCCCTGCTCTCTGAAAAGTGCAGGTCTGCAAAAGAGATAAAACCAGGAACCTCGAGTGCTGTAACACGCGGCTCAGAGGCTTTGTGCAAGTCTATCCTCCTGGATCCACTTGGGGTTATTTATTTACTTAAAGTTCGTTTGAAAATTGGAAGCTACAGGCTACTTACCCAATTAACCTTAGCACCTGTTTGGCTGGAAATGCTCAGAGAGCAGTGTGAACAAGCTGTGGCAAGGTTTTTTCCCCCTTTTTTTTTAAGTGAAGGGAACAGACGAAATACATTTCTGAAGCAAACATTATTCCAGCCTGCTCTCAGGTCTGTAGTGCTGGGGTTTGTTCCTGATAATGATTTAAGTGGAAGCTCCTGCTAGCATCCACCACTGCTATAGCAGAGACAATCATGATATCTAAATCAATAGATTGTAGTGAATGGCTGTTGTTTTAACTTTTGCCTGCTTCTGTTTTATTGCCTGATGGATTTTGGCTCTCAGTTTTCCTCTTCAGAGGCCTACAATCCGCACCAAATGTTTCACATTACTCAGTGTGAAAAACCTCCTATTCTTTCAGATTTTTTACAAGTTCATACATCCGTGGAAACCTGATATTTCATATTTCATTCTGCTTTGTGAATGTCATTGTGAGGGATGCTGGTTCACATGCAACAGGCCTCCTCTGTCTTTGATCAGCTTGACCGCAACTAATTGTAAATGGAGAACAAATGAAAGAAATATTTATAAATTTCATGGGAATTCAGGCAGAGCCTAAGCCTTTCCTAATGCCTCCATTCACAGTAAATGTTTATTGAATACTTTCAGTCTACTGTGTACTTCAGTATTTATATAGTTATAAATATAGTTAGGTTTTATCTTGTTCTGAGTAGATCCAGCAAAAGAACTCTCTCACATCTTTCATTCTTTCTTCCTTCCTTTGTTGTCTTACTTCTCTTTTCCTCTCCAAAGCACTCCTTTCCTTTGTCTTTTCCTTACAAAACAGGCTGCTGGCCAAAGAGAGGAGCACCACAGTTGTTGGGTTCCAGAGCCTACAGCTGTAAGAAGGGTAAGAAAGGGGAAAATAATGACCGTAAAATTTAAAACAAATTTTGAGGCACAAAGCTGAGTTGAGAAAAATCAAATGAAAATGTTAAAGATTTGTCCAAAATAAAGTCATAAATGCCCTGAGCCAAGTGAAACAGCTGCTAGGTCATGCTGGCTAAGTCTGAAAATGCAATATAACAAAAAGTTAAATATTATGAAGCTAGTAAGAAGTTGCCAGTATACATCTTTCTGCTTCTCAATCTCTCATTCTTGTACTCCTACAAATTTTCCCGGCTATAGTACAGGTTGCTTTTGCAAAGAAAAACATCACATACAAAACCTTTTGGGGAGCTCCCTGTGTGCCCAATCCTCTACCTATTTGGCTGTATCAAGGATATTGCAGAGTAGAAGCAACTCCTTTGGCCGGGGACTGGGAAATGTACAGCTCACAGAGCCCCACGTGCTGTTTGCCACAGATGCCACGCACGCTGCTGGATTCACTTGCCTGTGCTGCTGGCTGGCAGGCACCGTGGTGGCAGACACGGAGTGGGACAGGTGCTGGTCTGAACTGGCACTGCTTCGCTGAGGCAAATGGAGGATCTGGAGTGAAACATGAGATGTGCTGAGCAGAATTGAGAGCAAAGATACTTGTTTCAGCCTCTTACGAAGGCCCATGTCTTCTACTTATCCATCAACACCTTTTTTAACTGCTTCATTCATACGGAAAACAAGGAAGGAACAGAAAGCCCTAGGAGGACACGGCAAGGAAGTGGGTGTGCAAGTGTGAAGCTGACACTAGTGTAAGGCAAGAAGAAGGGCTGACTTTTGTGTGGAGTGTAGGAAAGTAAGGATATAATTTGTCCCTTTTAAATATGACTAGAAAGAAAGAAAAGCAGCTCAGACCAACTGTGAGGCTAGTAACTAATTACCAAAGTTTCACTTCTCTCCTGGAGTGCATTCTTTTTCTTCTCCCACAGTTTTGAAATATTTTTTTGTGTTTCTATTTCTCATCTTTAAGCTCAGCGAGACCAGGAAAATGCCTTTTTCCTTTGGAGAGTGCCTAACACTTGTGGGGAGATGGTGAAGAGGTTTGGAGCTTGTATGACAATAAAAACTTGAATCTAAAATGTTTAAGGAGATGGACTTCTGAGAAAAGTTCCTTCAATGTTCTTCCTTTGCAGTGCCCTCCTATTTGAGAAGGAAAACAGGGTGAGAAGCTAGGGGGAGATGAAACCCAGATAATGTGATACTGAATTCTCCTTGAATTTAGTCTTCCAACGCTTTTTTTTCCTCTTTGTGAGGGCAGTAACATCTTAAAAGCAGCTTTATGCTGGGATATGCAATCCAGTATGCTAGGTTTGTCTTAATTCCTGAGCTCCTAGAGAAGAATACACACTTCTGTCAGCCAAACACCACATGAATTGAGAAAATAAAACCCTTGATAATTGGTATTAAATTAAATCACAGAGCAGAGATGGAAGATGATTATGGTCTGGGCTTTAAGTATTATTTACCTTCCTACAAAGAGCTTGTCTCGTCTTCCACAAACAGGGTATATAAAACACTTACTTAACATGTAACTTGAGCTATGAAAATTGTATTACAGTTAAGTGTTCTTATAGCCACAGGCTTTTTATCACAATGAAGAGAGCAGGGAAGAAAAGCAGGAGAGGCAAATGGAAATAGTTTAGGGAGGACCCTGCCCTCAGGTTAGTGAATGCATGAACGGCAGTGCAGTGCAGAGGTGTGCACAAGTGCCACCAATACAGAGCTGGCAGAGCCACCTCGGGCACTGCTCAGCAGGACCCTGCTGGGACACTGCCTCCAAGCCACTCACCTACCTGCTGCAGCACGCACCCCTGCTCTGCTCTGCTCTGCTCTGCTCTGCTCTCTGCTCTGTTCTCTCAGAGGTCCAGGCTGGACAAATCTAACAGCTCTATTGCTTAACTGAGGGGAGACGATATACAAATCTACATGAGGAGAAAGAAAAGGTTTTTTATAAGACAGCCACTTTTGTCTTTCTCATATTGTTATAATGACTTCTTCTGAACCACCTCATTAGGTGTCTTAGAAAAACAGATATGCATAAGTAAGTATGTTGTAAATTTCACCTGACAGCACATTCCCTGGCCAGCCTTCTAGTTGTCAAGGCTAGGAAAAAAATTCCCAGTACTGCTGCAAAGGTAGGGAAGAGGAATGGACTCAAAGGAAACTTTAAGGAAAAAAAAGGAAAATGCTTGAAAATTACCCACATAGCTCATGCTAGCTAGTCTAAATAAATGCATTTTACCTGTGTCTTAAATAGACTAGAAGTATGTGCACGCATGGTCAGCTTATATCTTGTCAGAAACGAGGTGGACCCCACTTACAGAGAGACGACTGGTTAAGCCATCCTCATTTGATTGTTTGAGATTGTCACTCCACATCCTTCAGGGCTGCATAGTTTTTCCTGAGCACTACTCTTCCTATTCCAAAGTCCATGGACTTAAAAGAACTCTAGGATAGTTCGTGCAGGAAAAAAACCCCAGAATAATTTTGAACATTTCTGCACAGCAAAACCTGGACAACTTGAAAGCTGTCTAATGGGCAATCACACAGCAGGCAGCACCTGGAAAGGACTGGTCCTCAGGTGGACATATTTTTTGGTGGAGAATTTTTGTTCTGAATTTATGCACATTGATGGAAGTTTGTACTTCTGGGGCACCTGAGAGACAACTCACTTCTTTCTTCTCATGTGTATTTTAAATATATTTACTTTTGTCTAATCTGTTGCAAAACTGCATAGTGGTAGCGTAGTGCAATTGCTGTAACTTCTCAAGAGTATGTGATGACTTGATTAGAAATAAAAAATATTCAAGAGTTGTTATTTAACAGCAGATAAAACAGTAATCTTCTTCCTCTAGTAGCTCAGAGGTTACATTCTGCATATTCTTTATCCTTCTCCAGATTTAATGCTGCTTTTCCAACAAAACTTTATCAGTCTTTTGGTGCAGTGGAAATATTTCTTCCTATTAAACAGTGCAGGACAAACCCTACCTTGTTCAGCAGCACATTATCTGTAAGTGATGGAAATAGCTGTATTAAGCCAAAATATAGCAACTGACAACTGACAGACTGGCATGAACAAGATATGCACCCGGAATTCTTACCAGACAGGCAGCTTACTGGCTTCTCTCAGCCTGCTTGACCACAAGTTTCTATAACAAACACAATAGCTGGCACACACTTGATATTGAGCAAGTGCCGTTTCATGTTGATATTCTCATTCAATTTCCATATGTTGGCAGAAACAGATGGAACTGGATTTTCTTGCCATTACTGTGAGTCTAGGATAACAACTCCTAAATCTGCCTTGGAGTGAAAAGATACAATGCAAATATGCAAACACAGGGTAACAGCCTGGAGACTAAAATACAGAAATACAACTTAACATGAAGAAAAACTAAAACTGATTCGGGATTTCTTGATTAGGCTGCATCATATGAAGGAATCTCCTGAAACTTAAAAATTTGTACAGAATATGAACTTAGTTAGGGATAGAACTGCAGTGACCTAGAGTTTCACCAAGACTTTTAAATGAAAACTATTAGTTAAGTAAAGTCTGTAGGGCTTAAGGGTTAAAAAAGTTATTTTGTTTTCCAAGAAAACTCTTTTATGAAAATTGCAACATCTGCTCCGATCCCGTTGGTTGATCAAAGTTGATATTCTTTTGAGATCACAACATTGAAAACATCCACAGAATTGAAAATATGGTTTGAGGTGTTTTTTTAAAAAATTCTTGACTCTTTGGCTCAGACTTTCAAAAGAGAGTTATGTAGACTTAAGCCCAAAAGCCTTATTTATTGGAATGGGCATTTAAACAGAAAATAAAGGATTTTGTATCCAATTGATCAGCCAAAATGTTACTAAACTAAAGCTTAAGGGACTAGAAAACGCAGCAAGGGAACCTGGTATGATTATCAGTTTTAGCTACAAAAGGGTTAGCACAGAAACTGGAAAATTATATTATCTTCAGGCTACATGAAAACAGATAGGGAACACATGTTGAGCCTGATCCAGCAAATGCTTTTGTACCTGCTTAAGAACCACAAACATACCAGCTGAATGCATTAAGGACATGAAGAGATGTGCTTTCAGGTCTAACAGGAGCAGTGTAAGAAGCTCCTGCTTTTCCTCTTACTGCTGTTTATTGCTCAGCCTGTACAGAGAGCTGACAGCACCACTCACCTGTGTAAGGTGACAGTGCCCCTGCTTCTGGATCGAGGCCGCACTGAGCGAGCCAGCTTCACCCAAGTCACCTTCAGTGCTTCCAGAACAGTTGCTTAAGCCCTAATTGTAAGGAACAGGGAAGGACTTTGGAAAGACTAAACACAGCCTGGGTTCATACCAGCTACAATTCCTCAGGAGAAAAATTGATTTTCATAAGAGAAGAATTATTATTTCCTAAAATAAGCAGCAGTTTGGAAGGTTTATTAACTATCTGGTTTTTAAAAAATAGACTAAATATAAAAAAAAAAGTAAATAACAAGCGACAAATGCCATTCTTTATGATTTAAAGAAGTGAAACCCAAATACATTTCTTGCATGTAGAGGAATTATATGTCCAGTAAATAAAATGTTACAGCAATTTATTAAACAGAAAAGAGGGAGACAGATAGAAGGAAGGATTTAGCACAATCATTTGCAGCAACGTTTCAGTACTGACAAGTCAAAGCCACAAAATTCAGAATCAGAATTAAGACAGAAAGTCGTTAATGGGGTTTTGTTTCAGTCTGCTCTAGCAAGGGTGGCCAAGAGAATGATTTGGTTCTGGATGGCTATATATGTGGTCCTAAATTTCTGCTGTGTTTGAGGCTGTTCTTATCCAGGATCTTGGCTTTGAGCACTTCACTAAGCATAATAACTGTACATTTCTTTACTGTAGCTTCTGCCACAGTATGAGAAAGACTTTGGTTTGAATTGGAATGATTTTTTTCTGTAAAGAAAAAGAGTCCGTCTTTCTTAAAGAAGCAGTAAAAAACTGGAACCACCAGATTTCACCAGCTGTCTCGACGTGACAGATATGTATCGGTTCTGTTCTTCGCAGGACTCCACCTGGGCTGGGTTATGTGTTTGCTGCCAGGACACTGTATATTTACCCTCCCAGTCTCTCTCTAATGACAACCCTGGACTTTCCATTTCCTTTTTTTTTTTTTTAAATTTATTAAACTTGTACTTGCTCAGTAGTTGATAATGTTGATTATATGATACTTGTTCTTGAAAAAATACAAGCCAATGCGCAAACCATGCCAGTTAGAGGCACTGAGATGTAGTGAAATGTATAATTACACTGAAAAAGCTTTTAGGGTAATAACAAGAGACAAATAGCACTGTAACCAAAGACTCTCCCAACGCTTTCAGATGAAGAAAATAATTCAGCCCTATTCCTATAAGCTAAAAAAAAAAAGAAAAATTAAATTTGACAAAGTCAAAGTTCCTTCTGTCCAGCCTTGTGTAGTGTTAAAACTCATTAAAAAAATTAAAATTTTTTTGTATCCCCTTTTAAAATTTTGCTGTGCTTTAGTTTTCTGAGAACATAACATATCATGTCCATACTTCTGCCTCACAAGAAGCAGCTCCTGCTCTTTGTGAATCTCTGCTGTGCAAAAGCTTTTATATTAATTGAGAGCGCTACAGGCACTAGGGCATCCTTTAATGAAGATCAGGAAAGGAAGAAATCTTGCTTAATGACAAGAGTAAATGTATTTATTGCCTCAATCTGAGCAGCAGATCGATGCCTGCTGTTATATTCTCAAACAGGCAGGGCAGCAGTCTTGCCTTAAGTCCTTGGAAGATGACCATGCTTGGAAGCCCAAGCTGGTATGCTTGGCTAATTCACAAGACAAAGGAGAATTAAATCTTGTCTCTTAACAGAGGAAAGAGTCCTCCCTGTGCTACCAATTTGCCTCTACAATTATGATACTCTGGATGTGGAAGAAGAGTGTGTGATAGGTGGTTGTTCCAATCAGCTTAAGGTGAGGAGAGGCAAGTTTTGCCTTGAGCCACAATTGTGGAAAGGAACTAGGTTCTAAACGTACTTGAAAGTGAGATTAAAATACAAACAAAGTTAAATATTGGGATCCAAAGCAATAATCCAAGCCTATTTTTTCATAAAAGAGGAAAGAAGGAGAGAAAAATAGAAAAGGAGCAAAATTCCAAGGAGAATTATGAGCAGCAGAGGAAAGGGGTAACACCACCCGTGGGCCCAGCGCTGGCTTATAGAGTACAATGAGTAAGATCTGTGTCAGATGGGACAGGTCTTTGCCCGATGAAGTCCCCCTGAGAGCTGCCAGCGAGGGAGCGGAGCCACGGCAGCAGGACCAGCAGGGTGGGACACAAACAGCCTCACAGGGGCGGCCAGGACAGCGCGGGACAGCACAGACAGCAAAGACTCCGACACTTCTTAAATTTTGCAGCCCCTATGGCAGCACGTGCACTTGCTCATGGAGTGTTTTCGGAGTGGCAATGGCACATCCACCTCCTGGCAACGCAGGTGAAGGACTTCAGCTTTGCTCACTCAAAGTTCACTATACCCCTTGTTGGTGTCAACCAGAGGTTTGCCTGATGCATCAAAAATTTGATTGCCGTATCGGCCCATGTATCAAAAATTTACTGCTTGCTCGGCTGATGTATCAACTACAAAATTCTTCGATGACCTGTAAACAGGGTGCCTCATTTTCTAAAATGAAGCTGTTTCTAAAGTTTTTTGTTGAGGCAGTTTGAAACTAACTTTGAAACCTTAATCTTTCAAGAGGCAATGGAGAAACATTCCCTACTTTTTACCCATTCACTACAGTAGTCACAATCAAGAAGAGGAGAATTCTACTAGATTAGTACAATCAGACACCTGTATTAAAACAAGCACCACCAAAAAGTCATGGAGGGTGTTAGTTATTTGTGACTCCTCACTGAGAGGCACAGAAGAAGCCGTTTGTCATCCAGACCACCTCTCTAGATACGTTTTATGCCTATTGGTGCCTTGTGTTTGGGATGTCACGAAGAGGCTTCCAAGACTGGTGTCCTGGGTTGCAGTGTATTCTATTACCATCCTCATGAGCTGTTGAAACCAGGTGGGGCAGTGTTTCTCTGCCTCCTCCCTCCAGACCATCTTCTGTTAATGAGCCCCTCAA